>VWZG01002665.1:560264-702472 GCA_013396735.1 Grallaria varia
AAAAAATCTGAAATCTGTTTTTCATTCCTGGCTATTTCTAGGCCAAAGAGGTTGGCCACAATCACTACTTTTAATGGAGCTTTGCAGCTTCCTGAACCAGAATATATTCCTCTCATCATGTTTAAATTCCTACCTAGACCATTAGCCCATCAAACTGGCTAATGCTGTGTAAGCACTGTACCAAAGACAGCCTCAGTCCCAGAGACTTTACAAGCCAAATTAGGTCCAATTAAACACATTTATAAGCAGTAACATCCATAATAAGGATTCAGCAATAGTAGTTTCTGCCAAAAATTCTTAATATTCTCTTTTACTTGCCAGGAAAGGAACAGTTCACAAGCTAACGTGCATTGGCACAGGTAGATACAGGTGTGTCACAGACATACACATGAGTCAACACAGGTGTTTCCAAGAGTTTTCTTTAGAAAGAATAGAGTTCCCAGAATGTTTTCCTCTCAGGTGAAAGTTACACCAGAAAACGGAGATAAAGCTTCTCTATCATCTTCTCAGCAAAGCTAAGGAACACTTATATTACATTTATTCTTGTCCCTTTAAAACTAAATAATATTAAAACATACCTTGTTACAGCATATACATTAAGAACTACTTTTATCCAGCAACCTCCCAACTCTTGTAGGAGTTGCCTTCTACGTTCTGGTTATGCAAGTTCCGTCTCCCAGTAATTTCATTTTGTATTTAAATCAAAATTGTTTTATTTCTTCAATAAAGAAAGAATAAATTCTGTGAAATGTCATCCTTTCCAAATGCTAAGGGAACCCTGGCATACATCAGCCACAGAAAGCCTGTTTTCAGGACTAAAAGTTTATAAAATTAAGAACAGCTTTGTGTACAATTTCTGCTTGTGTGGGTGGATTTTTGTGATGTGTTTAAACAAAGTAGAAGAAAATGCAGTGCCTTGGCAAGGTATGAATATAATAAATGTTGTTCGTCACTTGCAGGCTGAGTGGGACGGGTTCAAAGCCTCTGGAGGTTTCTTCTGGGATGAATTTTGCACCCATGGAATCCAAACCACTGCTCAGCAGCACTAAAGAATGAGCGTTCTGGTCACTTTGGTAATGGGGAAAACCACTGGCTTTCAAATAATGCAAGAGAATTGGTTTCCACTGATTTATAGCCCATTGGAGTACTTTTAATTGGACTTTGCTGTTTTTCTGCACCAGCGGCCAGTCCTTTCTTAACAGTTTGTTTTTGCCTAAGAATTGGAGCCCTGAGAAAAATTACTTTAATGGTAATGTAGGCAGAAAAATGCTCCTTGGCTATATTCAAACATTGTTAATTATAGCCCCTTCTGGAAATACTTTGCCAGATGTGTGGAAAATAATGCCCATGGATTCCTTATATCTGGAATTTAGCTGTGTGATTGGTTGGGGTTTTTTTGTTTGTTTGTGTTTTTTGTTTGTTTGTGGGTTTTTTTTTTGTTTTTGTTTTTGTTTTTGTTTTTTAAACACAGAAATATTACCTTTAGAGGGAGGGGGAAAAAAATTCCTGCCATGAGCTTTTTTTCAGGTAACTTTCCATTTTTAAACCTGTGGATTAATCCTTTGTGTGTGATTGTTGGAATGTCTGTATGTGCTGGTTTACAGTGACACGATCCAGTTCCAAATCCCATCTCCCATTTTGAAAACCTACGTCTATTATCTCCACTCTCCACAAAGTTACATTCTGATTTCCCTGGAAGACCACACTGTGTAGAAAATAAAGGGATGCAGATCCCAACTTCAGGAGATACAAAAAAATGATGCAAGTTAGACCTTCTAACAATGAAGTAGATAAGAGGTCTCCACAAGAGTTATTTAGGAGATGGACACAAGATTAAGGTATTAAAATCCTTTTAAATAATTTAAGCCTTCAAAGGGCATAAATTATTTCCATAAATAATTTAGCGTGCATATTCTGTGATTAATTAGAGACAAAAGGCCTAGAAGATTCCCATAGACTCTGCCACTGGGACTGCACAAAGGAAATACAGACATCTCACAAGCTGCTGTCCTTCACCAAACTGCAGAAATGCTCTTCTTCCCCTCTTCCATCCCCCCAAATTGTCTCGTTATCTATGTCTTATCATTGCTTCCAGTTATTGTTTATTATCTATTTACTTACTGGAAAAAAAAAACAAACCAAACCAAAGGCTGGACCTATTTCCTCCCCAGGCAGCACCAGCCAATGAATCCATTCCTTCCAGGAATCCTATATGAAGTATCAATCCCATCCTCTTTATGTCCTCAATGTTGTCTCATCACCACCCTGGGCTGGTCAGTGTTGCACCAAATAGTAACTCAAGAATGCTCAGAATTGGGGTTTTTTGCCAGAGTAGGGTAAAGTTTTAACCACAATGAAATCCCCTAAGAGGAAGAATCATGAAAGTATGAGAAATCCCCCTTCTACATTTGTAATTCCTGTTGACTTCATTTTGAAATTTAGTCAAGTTTATTAGAAAGGCAGATCAAAATACCTTTCCCCACTGAAAAAAAAAAAATCAAAACCAAATCTGAAAATAATCAGAGAACTTAACAACACACATCAGCATCTGTTAGCTGCAGCTTTTTTTCCTAGAAATACTAGGAAAAAAGTTAGTTTGGCAAAAAAAACTCTGTTCACCTGCAGTTAAAATTGTCCAGTGTCAATGAAAATGACAACTCTGCTCAGCATCACTGCATTCACTTTTAATCACTCCAGGCTTTACTACGTCTTCTGCTCTACTGGCTTATGGCCACTTCAAATATTATGTCCCTGAGTAACAATTTTCTACTTTCCCATTTTTCCCTCAAGCACAATAAAGGGTCTCATGGCATTACACATGCAGAGATTTAGCTATATAATCCCCATTGATACTATTTGAAAAGTCAAAAATTACAGTCAAAACCCAACCCATATTATAGTCATATTTTTTCCTGTCACTTATAATTAAGAGTACAGTTCACTGAGCAAAAGGTCTTTTTTATCCAGAACATTCCCTAACATAGGATAAAAGGAATTTGCCTGTGAGTATAATGCGCTTGGGTTTCTAATATTTGTTCTTCGGGGTTTTTTTTAATTACATCACATCAAACCACAATATTCTTTCTAAAGAAATTTATTTTCACCTAGAAAAAAAATGAAGTAAAAAATGAGCCCATAACTACATTCTATCTATAGTTACAAACACTTCTTAAAAATGATAATAATAACCTGGAAGAATTCTGATGTTATACCAAGGATGCCACTGTGCCCTAAGGTTAAAAGCTATACTCGATATATGTGATTTACAGGAATTCAGTCCCTCCTGGGCCCATTCAAGCACTTAAACAAGTACAGAAACCTTTTGTGCATCAAGAGTCAAACTTCTCACCAGTGTCACTCCTCAGAGAACACAGAGGGACCAGTCCTGAAATTTGTTGGTGATCCTTTTTATGGACATCAGGGAAACTGAGTCTTGATAATAAAATTTGTTACAGACTCTCAACATCTGTTGTATAGAACCTGTAGAAGGAGGAATCTTGGCTCTATTGAGGCTTGGAAATATTAAGGAATATTTCCAGGAATGCCAACGCAAATTTTTTTTACTAAATATGTCAAGTACTGGAAATCAATAGATACCTCCCATTATCTACTAAATCATTTGACTCCAAACCTGCAAACACAAATATTTCCCCTGCTAATCTTTAAAAATGTCTTCATTATAGAACACCTGCATTTACTCATGATATATTGTAAAGATTTTTAATTATATCTGTAGCTATCATAGTTACGATGCCTCACTATATGATTATACAGGTTCCTACTCATTATGAAAATGCAATTAAGAAAACGAAAGAAGAATAACATCACATACACCTTTCAAACCTCTGGAAAACAGCTTCTGAGAAGGCCTGACCATGTTTGGCTTTACTTGGGTGAGCAGTTTCACAGCAGAGAAACAGGAGCTTCAGGACAAACAGGCACCAGGTACCAGGGAAGTTCAACACAACCCCACCGTATCCTCTGTTCCACTTCTCTTGGTACCATCCCCCTGAATTGTTTCCTTTAGCGCACTTATCAGGCACTTTCTTGACTTAATGAAGATTGGGTGGAGATGGGCAAACCAATTTCTCCTGACAATACCAGCTACACCCTGTCAGCAGGTCTGTAGGAATAGACAGTCATTTGCTGAGTTACCCAAAAGATTTTCATTCCGGTGAAAAAAAAGAAACAACATAAAAACACAAACTTTTGTCTTTCAACACTGAGCTTTCAATTTTGGCAACAGCCAAGCTTTTTTTTTTTTTCCACAGTGCTCCTAATGGAATATTGATCTTTCTAGGGAAGTGTAAAGCAATCAATACGCTGCAAAGAAGAGGAGAAATAGGTAAGAAAAAACATCTCCTTATTCTTTTCATACATAACTGGAACAAAGAGAAGTGGAAAACCAATAAACCAGAAATTTTTGGATAGTAAGGATTATTTGTGAGATCTTCACTCTAAGGCAATGTTTTGGCACGTATCAGTGTTTGACATGATACAGAGAGTAAGGGTTTGGTTGCACTGGATTCACAAGCTTAAGCACCTCGGCTCTGGGAGTGATTGAACAGGGCCAACAGTTTAGTCTGTGCTGGATGTTTCTGGTATGCACTCATGAGTTTCCTTTGGGTTATTTTGGGGACAAAAATAAAGTACACAGTATGCAACCCCCAGGAACGCAGAGGCATCTCTGTGCATGCAGAAATAACCTCCAGTAGGTACCAGCTGGAGTTAGAAGGAATTAATTTGGCCACACCAACTTTTATCTCTGTTTAAGACAAAATAGAAAGTGGGAAAGCATGGTGGGGAAAAGGTTT
Source organism: Grallaria varia (assembly GCA_013396735.1). Lineage (NCBI taxonomy): Eukaryota > Metazoa > Chordata > Aves > Passeriformes > Formicariidae > Grallaria > Grallaria varia. The sequence goes on from VWZG01002665.1 coordinate 565,079, forward strand.
ACCTATATGCAGTACTGCAGATTTATATATATTACAAGCTTAAGCCCTTAGACATTTCTTTAGGAGCCTGAAGATACTTGAAACAATTCCTGTTGTTCAGCTCTGCCCACAGATGCTGGCTGGATAATTCAAGTTCACCTTTCACTTGTCTCAGTATTCAGCCCTTAAAAACATCCAGCCTTCATTTTCTTAATTCGCATCAATTAAGAAAGAAAAACCACAAATAGCAACTTTGTCCATGTAATTAAACTCTTCTCTGGGAGGTCCTTTCAAGTAGGTTCAAAATTTCCATTCTTGGCCTGCTGGGTAACATTTATGCTTGCTGTGGACATACATGGGCTGATGCAGTGCTGGCCACCTGTGAGAAGACACCTACTGGATTGCTGGAGCCTACACTCACAGAAACATTTCCTGATATTAGCTTTATTAATTTAGAGAAGCTTTACACAAGCAAAACAATTAAAAGTTTCATGATAAGAAATTCTATTTAACTAATTCTAAGTTGTCTCAACTGTCTTCCTTCCATTGCCTACCAAGCCAACCCCCTCAACACCATGGATAAGAGCAAACAAGTTGAAATTAATCTCCCTCCTCTTTCTGTCCACGTTGGTCAGAGAGGCACAGAAATTATCCCTAATTCTAAACTGAGATAATTTCTTTATTTGACCAGGCCAGTGCCAATGACACTTCTCTGCATAGAGAAAACCAGGGATGGTTCACCTGGTTTTGGATGCACTTGTTTGCAGTTCTCAGTTCCCTTGGATTTCTAAATTAACTGAAGTTCCACAAGCTTTTATGACTGTTTGCAAATCCAGCGTGGGCGTTGAGAGATCTCTCCCTGCACAGTTACTGTGCCTAAACTTCATCAGGATAGAGATTCTTTGTCCAAAATGTTGTGCATGTAAGGGAGACAAAACCAACTGTGAACACTTGATAACACAGAGAGGAATTCCCACCTTGAGCTCAAATATTACTGGTGGCACTTTTAGAGTTTTCCATAAATTAAGCTTTCTTGTAAGCAGCCCTTACCCAAAGCTTGAGTAATGTCAATTCAGTTGGAGTGGAAGATTTAAAGACCAATGCAAATATACAGCAATTGAATAGATATGAAATGAATCATTAATTAGGACTATGAGAACAAATTCAGTGGTAGCGTTTTTAAAATTTTACCACTAAGTAAACATAAGAAATTACTTGAGCCAACATAAAATGAAAGTTCCAAATTTATAGGAAAATTCCTCCATTAAAAAGATAAAAGGGGAGTATGAAAAGCTCCAAGGAACATTATTTATCAACATGTGCAACAGCTGAATCAAGTTCTGAATTAGCTCCTGGAACAAAAATATTTCCTATTTGCACGAAGGACCAGCTCCCTTGTTGGGACAATTAACAGGTAAGAGCGAAGCACAGAATTCAAATGGAAAACCAGTTTCACAATAAATGTACTACAAAACACGATCCTGATATTAACAGGAAATTTATTTTTCCCCCTCCCCTTACATGAGGTAAAAGAACAGGGAAGGATGCTCCACTGAGAACAAGGATCAAAGCAAAAAAGGAAATGCAGATATTAAGAGGGGGGAAAAAAAGCTCTTCACTGAGTTCACGACACACAGTCAAAGGAGGAAGAAATGGAAACCAGCAGCTGAAGAACACCTACAAACAGAAGTGCCTATTTTTTCTTACACCCTGTTTTGCCTTGTTCTAAGTACTGACACAATCCCACGTGCATTCATTCTCTCGTATCAACAAGCCCAAAGCTTTTGGCTAATTACAAGAAGGTGAAAGTGGCCCTTCCTGCACAGAATAACATTTTAAAATCAAATAAAAACAAACAACTCTACTCTCATTCCCTCCACTTCTCTCTGCACATTACCCTATTATTCTAACATATCTAGGAGTTTGTGTCCTATTAATAAAAGGGATGAGAGGTCATTTCGATATACTCCAGCTGAATGATTTGCAACATAAGATAGAGGAAAGAGATCACCTTATCTCCATCTTTCAAAAGATGCTGAGTGTATAACTGACTGAATTAATTTCTGATTTTTTCCTTCTAATCAGATGACTGCAAATCACCACAAACCCTTCTAGTCTCTAGGGTATTTTTGATATGGCAAATATGATTTTAAAATTCTTTGATCAGACGGGGCAGCAATAGCTGTTTCAAATTGCCTTTTAATTCTCATATATCCATGAGTAAGCTGAGGGAATCTCAAAAAGACAAAAGAGAAAAAAATTCCACTGGGCTCTTGCCCTGAGATTCTATCTTGCTATCAGTTTATATATGCTGGATTGATATCAGAGGTTTTTACAGAAATAAGATCCATCTGATGAAGAGGCAAAGAAATTCAAGAGGAATGAAGAAATAGAAGGTTAAAAAGTGGGATGAATGAGTATTTCTCAGTAATGGAAATGCTGGCAAGAAGTGGAAATAGTGTACAGAGCCCTCATCCAGGAAAGAAGAGACACATGGTTAATTTTAATTTTAACCTCATTTAGAGCATGTGATTCACTGCCCCATTTAGTTCAAAATTAAAATTAAGCATGTGCTTAAGTGCCTTGCTGGACTGAGGCCACATATGAGTACATTGGTCATGAATCCCTATTGCCATAGGTTAATTCGGAATTGAAAAGTCAAAGCTTTAAGGTAAAACCTGAAATGCTTTACTTTCTTTATTTTTTTAATGCCGGAATGCACTGGCAGCATGGAAAACTACAGCCATTACACAGTTCTTTTTGAGAAACAAATGCAAAATAAACAAAAATTCCCAGAGAATGTAACAGGATAAATTAATCTAAAAAATTCCCAGAACTTAGAGAAGAGAAACAGGTTTTAAAGATTGATTACACTGTCCTATATGTCTGTATGCACTGTGGCCACCAACCCTAATTGTGCCTCCCCCATTTTACAGTATATGGTTCACAGTTTGGGCTGCAGTGAGAAAGAAGCTGCTGCGAACCCCCCAGTGCAGCAACTGTGACAATTGCTGGCTGAATTACCTCCTGGTTATCCCTCATCTCCTATCCAGAGCCTGAGGAGAGATCTAATCCCTGGGCACGCTCATGGAAATGTCATTCCTAATGTCACCTCTCAAGCATCAGAGCCAAGCGGCAAATAAATTCTCCAGGTGAGCGCAGAGGAGAAAGGGAGCCACAATTCTGTCTTGTCCTTGCTTTAAGTGAGTCGTTACCTGTGAGAGTAGAACAGAGAGGGCACAGCAGCAACAAAGTGAAGGAAACATGCCTAGCACAGTCCTGGGTCCTCACATTGTTTCGTTGCATCACTGGAGATCCCGTTCAACTCTTAAGGAGTTCTGCAGGTGCCCAACACTGGAAACTGTAATCCATCACAAGAAGGCTAGAAGTGGGCACACCAGACAAAGGTTTTTTTACCGTCTTGTCTCTCTCCTACTCTTCTCTACACAGGAAAGAACAAACTATTGCACTTAATACTTTATTAACAATACGGCAAGTTACTAGCTGCACCAGTGGGTAATGCTATGGCGTTGAAAAATGAACAGCAAGAACCTCAGCTTAGTTTTTAGAATAAGTACCACACTCATCTCTGAGACTACTACTTCCTTCCTCAGGAAAATCAGGGAAAAACTGAAAGAAAAGAGTTGATGCTGAGGAACCAGAACAGCTAGAAAGAGAATCTTGACGTCATCAGAGGCTTTCCATTTGAGCATCTCTCTCAACTCTTGAGTTCTACACTTGACACTAATTCAGCCCGGAAGATTCTGGCCTGCCATTGATTTTTAAGCCTGACCACATTACACTGCAGAAATACCATGCTGGTACAGTGTTAAGAATTTGACAATAGCCCCAGAGAGGAAAGAGTTCAAAGAAAGCAGTTAAAGAAAAGAAATTAAAAAGAAACTTGCCAAAACAGAAGTCTACTTCAAAGCAAAATTAAACTCCCTTTCTCTTTGTGAGCCATGGTTTTGACCTAAAAACTGTGTAATACATTATGTCTCTGGGAAATGTGGTATGAAAAGAACCTCAGCCATCATTGCAAGTGAAATGGCAGAGACTTGTCTGTCACTGATCTCTTCAACCACCTCCAAGCTACCCAAAGACAGACCTGTGTGCTTGCTTTGAACTCCTCAGCCTTCTTCCACCAAAGACAACTGTAAATCAGCATTACCAGCAGGTGTTTCCACACATTTCACTGTAAATAAGGCAGCTTTTTCTGCTTTACTGAACAGAGATCCACGGGAACAGATTATAATGGAGGTTTCTGTGATGATAATGTGTATTTATCCATGGGAACTGCCCATTCTCAAGGCCAGACCCTGTATGTTGTCACAGTCCTTCCAATTCTTTGCAGGGTTTTATTTCCTCCCGCTTCTCAGTCACACAAATACCAAAGAACATTATCAGTGTTACCGTGGCATCAGTGAGGAGGGGCTTTGTTAACGCTAACTTTGCATATGGCTCATTCGTAACAGAACAACAGAGTTCCAATCCTTTCATGTACATTTGGGATGAAACTCCATGTCAGAGGCTCACATGCTCAGAACTGCCTCCATTCAAGGACTCAAGAAGTAGAGACACTTCTTTCCACCAGCAAGGATTTTATTCAGTATAAAAGTACCAGTGTTATTTAATATCAACAGCACCAGGATCTCCCTTTTACACTACTGCTCTACTGACAGTCTTATGGCTTAGTCCCTGAGCGGTTCTCACCTCAAGAACATCCTTCAAAGGGTCACACTGCACAGCCTACGGAAGGACAAGATCTGTCTGGACTGGAATTGGCAGCACAAACACACAGGATGGGACCCCTGGTTCTGCTCATCCAACACACCAGCTGGAGCAGCCTGATCAGCACATTAGAGGAATGCTCAACCTTGCCTCTTTGCCTTTCCACACTCATGCAACATCACAGGCGAGATGAACTTACGGGTTAAAATCCCTCTTTTAAGGGCTAGTTGGATCCCTGCAGCAACATCTATTACACATAATGCCAAAGCCCTGATGCTGGAAGACTTCTAGAAAGAAAAAGATTGAGTTACAGAAATCAGCTGAATTTCCTTTTCAATATGGGAAATCGTTGGGTAGTCCTTTGTTAGCATTTACTGTCTCACAGTTTCCCTTTCAACAGCTTGAAAGATCTTCTATTGAGAAAGCCAACAGCTGAATGCTGCACACAACCAAATGCCCTGGCTGTAAAGCAAAGCAAATGGGGATTCTTTTGTAATGAGTTTCCTTACCAAGCCTTTGTGCTTCTGCATGCTTGTTGAGGGACTGCTCTGTGAGGAACTTAGCTATGAATATAAATGGACAAATCCACTTGTGAGTTTGGTTTGTTGCCTTTGCTTTCCCCCCTACAGAAGGGGATTCCCTGCAAAAGTAGAGATAAATGCTGTTTTATTTTTGTGCAAGCATCACTTATGGTCCAGAGCAGATTTTCTGATCCCAGTAAGGGGAGAAGAGACAAGACATACCTACTCAAAAATAAGCAGGAATCCCATGCAACTGCCCTTGCCTAACCTACAGCTTCAGTTTCTCCTGTTGAGGTGTCCTGTTTCAAAATGCTCCCTAGGCCAAAAAGAGTTGTCAATCTCTGCCTGATATTCAGGGTACCCATCTGTCATTAGTGTTTAAAACCCAAGTCAAGGTGCTCTATGAGAGCCAAGATCTTAGCAGGTCAGGGAAGAGCTGCCAACTGGTGGCTGTTTCGTGAGGGTTTGCTTTCACTATTAACATTGCTGGAAGATTTGCACAAATTTAATTTTCATAGATTGAAAAGTTACTTTCAAATTTTTATTTTTTTTGTTGTTGTTTACAGAGCACACTATCTTCATGAAAAGTTCTCATAAAATTTTTGTCTCTCCTAAAATATTTCAGCTTGAGAGAAAGTAAGATTTTCTTATTCCAGCAGCCATTAGCTTTTCTGACACAGAACTTCACAATAGCTCCCTGCCCCTCTCAATGATTCCACCATTCTGGAAAAAAACCCTGCCTGTTTAAAACCTCTTCCTCCCTGGAATGTTTTCTAATTAACAAATCTCCCTCACAGAGCACTCATTGCCTTTTTTACGAACAACCATTTATGTGTTTATCTGGTTCCCTCTTTCTGCCTGTGCTGTGGTTTCCTCCCTCTCCTCCCATCTGCACCATTTCATGGAATCACAAGCAGTAGCCTGGGAAAGCTTGTGCTTAAGTGCCATGACCAGGAGGATGGAGGGCTGAGCCGAGGTGCAGCAAAGAATCCAACCCTCATAAATGTCTCTTTGTACTAATTTCTTGGTCCCCGGGAACATCATAAGGTTCCAAATGGGTTTTGGAAGCACTTGTTGAGATCCCAAAGAAACACCAGGGACTTCTTCAACCTCCAGGCATACTCTAAGGAATTAATGAACTGAAAACTAATGAGGCTTGCTGGTTTTTACTTCCACTTCCACCAAATATGATTAATTTATGAGAAAAATTTATGAAAAAAGTGTGAGGAAACTGAACTTTTTAATTTTTAACCACGTGGTTTACACTTTTCATTATCTTGAGTATGGAAATTGAGTCTTGTATGGTCCAGGCGTTATTTTAAATGTACAGTGGAGCAGCACAATTGTGTACAAATTATGAAACAAAAGTCATGAGGGACCTGTCCTTTGGCAATCTCATCCTTTTTTTAAATTGTCTTTCTATTTTGGAGACTGCCTGGGTCTGGTTACCAGAGGAGATAAATCACTACAGCCGGCAGAAGTTAAAGCTCTGCTCTTGGTTTAAACTCTGTTGTGCTTACAATGAGATCATAGAATGATTTGGGTCAGAGAGGACCTTAAACATCATCTAGTTCCTACCGTCCTGCCATGGTTGGGGACACCTTTCACTAGACCAGGTTGCTCCAAGCCCCATCCAACCTGACATTGACACTTCCAGGGATAGGACAGCCACACAAAGTCTCACCACAGCAAAGAATTTTTTCCTAATGTCCAATTTAAACCTACTGTCCTTCAGTTGCGAAGATACACCAGTCTTACTCCCCATATGTCCTTAAATAATGTGATTGAGTCGTTAACTTTCACAAAGGTTTAACAAGGTGGGGATTCAGCAAGGAAATGCTGAATTGGGCATAAAAGACTGTGAAGGTGACACCTTTTTAACTATAATTTCTCCTAAACAGGACTGACCTGTGTAGTATTATATGAGTCAAATACACATATGCCTGCTTTTTCAATCTGTAAACATGAATAAATGTTCTACACAGACTCAGAAAACATAATTATGTAGCTAATGCAAGGCCCATTTATAGTTAGGCCACTGGCACAGAAGCAGTCAACAGAAGAAAATGACATGCAAAATAATGCTGTGGGCAAAGCAAACTTGAACAATCTGAAAAGGGAAGAAATAAAGAGGTGATTATCTAAATGGAACATAACAGCCATTAGTCAAACATTCACAGCTTGATCTAAACCCCACTGAAGTTAACAAAAGATCCCCCTCGACTTCAGCGAGTTTTGAATTAAGATTTCAAACATTAGAAAGAGGAGTATTTAGTGAGATTTATGTGTTTGTACTTCTCTTTAGTATTTCATGTTCAAACTGCCATAGAAAAGCCATGAAGCAGCAGCTCATCTTGCCCTTAAGCAGACTTGCTGGAGGAGTGGGCTTTAGAAAGGCAACTGATATTTACCAGTTATTTCAGACAGATCTGACTGGACGTGACTTCCACCTCAGTGGCACTGGGCTACAAGTCCTTGGAAAACTGCCACAGAACTAAGATTTCATGTAAAACCCAAAGTGCTGTAATTTGTGATACCTGAGCAACTTTCCCAGGGACATACCAGAAAGGCACATTTTTTGGCACGTAGAGAAATGGGCTGATTTGGTGAACCTACAATTCCTGCCATCCTGGGATGAGTGAACAGAGGTTTGGAATTGTTGACTCTCCTTTGGATGAAATGGGTGACCTACAATGGTCCTGCCCAGTCTTTAGATTAAACGTGGGTACAGCATGGCTGCAGGTGTGTCCCTGCAAGGATGGGTGCACTTGCTAAGTCATGGGAACGGCATCCAGAGCATGTTTCAGAGCAGGCCACTGGAGAGTGAATCACCTGGAGCATTCAGGTACTCCCCGACCAAGAGCCATATGGCTGCACTGCACTTCACAGGGAAAAACTGTGTATTGTTTTAGCAACATTTATAGCAGGGACAATTGATCTATAGGGAGGGGAAAAAAACCCACTTTAAAGTAGTTCTAATTACATGCAGCCCTGTCATGTTGTTAAATGAGGCCCACTGCTGTTTTATGAATAATTCGCAGAATTCATTGTCAGTAAATTATATTAGGAATTGGGAACAGGCTCTGGACTGCAATGCAGCAGGTTTTTCCTTCCCTCATGCCTTCTTGTAATACATTCAGAGCATTTGTTATAACTACAGAACATAATTGCAATTATGCTCAAAGACAAGGAACTATAACATACAAACAACGTTTCATTTCCCACCAGATTGTGACTTAAACATTAAAAGTAGCTGAGTTACCAAGAATGGAGACTCTTCAACCAGTGAACCAAACAAAATGCTTTACCTACATAAAGGTATAAATGGAAAAGTCAAAATTTCTTCTAAACGTTTTTAGGTTGCTGCCAGAAAAAAACTCAATTCTTTTTCTCCTAATTCCATTATAATAGCATCTCTACCATATTCTGGAAGACAAGTCACCCAAAATCCAGCACAAACATGGAGCAGAATTTCTGTAGTACATACCCAAGGAGAAAAACCCAAGAGCAGATAAGCGCAATAAGCAGAGTTAATGAGAATTAGTTGTTGATAAGGGAAATAACACAGTGTAGACCAAAGACAACCCCAGAAACAAAAATCTGAGTTCTTTCTTTGACTGGCCCCAAGCTACAGTGTGAGCATATCCCCTGTATCCTCTCTCACCTTGCTTTGCTTCTTTTGCTTTGTCTTACACACTGCCTAACAGAATATTGCTGCAATGCTGCCACAACATGCCTGGAAGACTTTCTCTGACAAGGTTTTTTAGTAACATGACGTAAGGCAAGTCATGGCATAGTTACATATATTTAGTACATGAGCATTCTACAAAGTATCTTTCTGTGGAAGATACTGAATTTCTTCATGGAAAGAAAAAAATCCTCAGACACTGAGTTCACTGACATCCTGTCCTGCTGTGTGAACCAGAGGGCTACAGGCACACTTTTTCTAAAGCCATTTCCTTGGAAGGCATTCTAAGCTTCCAGAGACTACAATAAAGAAAGTTCATGGGTTGGACAAATGAGTCACCAAAACGGTGGGGAGCTCTTGCATTTATAGTATTGCTCAGGAAAACCTTGAAATTGGTCACAGCATTAACTATTCTTGGCTGCTACAAACTTTACAGTTCCTGGGACACTGACAAAAAGATAGGGTTTTCAACATACTCATGTTCTCAACAACATCAACAACTTAAACACAGCTTGAGCCAATCTCTGCAGCCTTCCCATAACACCCAGCTCAGCAAACATCTCTGAATGGGTCACTTTGGCCACAGTACCATGGACTGCATCTGCAGGTTGTGCACTGTCTGCTGTCCAGGATACATTTCTTTGGTGAGAAGGGAAGGAGGGTCACGAGGTGACAGGAGGTAACACCACAGCTGCACTGCACTTATGCAAACACCTTTTCAGCAACTTGGGCACAGGGTGCAGACCTGTCAATCAGATTTCCCTTTAAGACAAATCAAAGAAACATCGCACCACATTCTTTACTTTCTCTTTTTTTTTTGTCCTTTGAAATCTGTACAGGGATAAGAAGCAAATTTAATACTTGCATGACAATGTCTACTTGAGTTCAGAACCAGTTTTGAATTTTTAGTGGTTTGCCTGTTTAGCAGCTCATCTCATTCCTGCTGAAGAACCCATTTCACTGCCTGTGCTGCACTAAATTACCTGTGAATATTCGGATCACCTGTTGCTCTTTTCCTTGATTGCCCATGGCCTGGCTGCTCTGGCCCATCAGCACAGCTCCACTGCAGTCTCAAGGCTGTTATTCTTACAGAGCTGTTTTTTCTCTGTACAGACTGTTCAGATTAAAACAGGCAATTCTTTATGCATAAAATCCTCTGTGAAGATGCATAACAAAAATCATGGCTTTTATATGATTAGTAGAGCTGTCAGGACCTGTTTGAGATTTAACTTCCTTATTATGAATGTTTAACTTAGTAGTTTCAGAATAAAAACCTACATAAATCACAATGTTATGGCAGTTGAAAGCAGGGTTGAAGTCACGTGGATACATAGGAGCTGAGGCAAAGTATAGCCATAAAGAGTCTTTATTATATTGAAGGACTATGAAAATCACAGCATTTGATATAATATATACAACCAGTGTTTGGGGTTTTTTAGCGCCAGCTAAGCAGTATGAATCATTAATCCAGTTAAAAAAAATATGGAACCAGTGTCCCTAAATCCTCTGAGGACCAACTGAAGTCTCTGCCTTCATATATATTGATCTGCTTGCACATTAAGTAAATAATCTGAAATTTTATCAGAGTTCACAATGATTATTTAATACTTAAGCTACATGCTGGATTTCAAAGCAGTATAAATAGATATTTTGCAAAATATTCTAAAGGTCTGAAGAGGCTCATCGCCCTGGTACCCAGCACAATGCCCCACACTACCCAACCAAAAACGACTATGAAAATCAAAGGCATCTCTCAAACATTCATTCAGCACAGGCAGTTCAAGCAGGACTTACAGGGACATCACTGGACAGAAGGCAAAGGCTGTATCTGAGTGAGATTTGGAAAGAGATTCACACTGTACCCAGAAATACGAATCTGAGCACCAGTCAAGAAACAGGAGGAAGCTGAATTGGTTATTAACTGATGGAGGGAAATTCAGAGTTAGCCCATCTCTTATGCTTGATTTCAGTTGTAAAATTAGTTTGAATTTTTCATAAGAATGCTCTTCTAGGCACTGGAAACACCAGTGGTAGTGCCAGGACAGGAATAAAGCCCCTCTCTGACTTGCCATAGCTGTCAGGCTGTTCCTCCCTCCTTCTCCAGGTCCCATTATTGGTTTTATCTTGGGATAAGTCAGACAAAGTTGCCCATCCAGAGGGCACAAATTCTGCCCCAAAACGCAGTGCTCAGCTCACACAGCCCAGTCTCCAGCAGCCTCTCCACTGGCGTGCAGAGAACTGTAGGACAAACTGCTTCCCAAAGCCCCTTCCTGCCAGCACCAGCATCCCCCCCCCTCCACTTGCTGTACTCCCATCTTCTCACTGGGAGAGGGTGGTGAGTTACATAACAAATCTGTACATTCCTCTCTTGATCCCTCTCCTGATCCAGCATTTGGGTGCACTGTACCTTAAAACACAGGCAGTCTCAATGAAACCAGACCAAAGCACGTATGCAAAAAAATACAGGAAAGTGGATGGTCTGTGCTGCCTGCTTCCTCCTCCTAATTGCTGCAGTGTCTGGCTGTGCTGGTTGTGTCGAATACCAATAAGAATTTACCTGGTCTAAACTCCAGCCAGCAATTTTTCAATCATTAAAAAACCTGTTCAATCTTTATTCTGTGTCTTAAGCAGGTTGCTTTGCCCAGAGGTGTTCTGTGACTCATCAGGCAATACTACTCTTTCAAGTCACCATATTTACTATTAGCTTTACCAGAATTTCTAAACATATCATCAGACACAAAGGTGTAGCAAATTAGCAGCTCTGCTATGGGTTCTTCCTATTTTTTAATTAGTTTTTCTATTTTTTTTTTCCTATTTATTTTTCTATGCAAATCTTAGGGTGACCTTCCTGGCTTTTTGGGGGGCAGCTCTCCACTGCTAGGCTACAACTAGGAACTTTCCTCTCTCCCATATAAGCAGATAAATACATAAATTAAACATTTAAGCTTCAATATGCAGTTGTTAAGTGTCTGCAGAAACAAGACTCAGATAATTGAAACTGCATAATAACATTCAGCTTAATGAAATGTTGATGTTATAACAATAGAAAAACACTGCAGAGCACCCATATAAAACCATTGAATAATCTAATATTACAGCATTAAAAAACATGCCCTTGATTAGAGGCCAGGAAGCAATTTCCTTGGAAAGAAGTTCTATGCTCAATAGGTTGCTTGTGCTGTGGATAATGAAACTACTACACGAACATCTGCCCACAGAAGAACATGGCACTGAGATTTATATATTTTTGCCAGGCACAAAAGTCAGTGATACCCAGAATAAGCCACACCCTGAGGTAGCATCCCCAGTTCATACACATTCCTCTCTGTCCTCCTCGGAGATGGCAGCCCTGGAACAGCAATGCCAGAACACTCAAACCAGCAGGGTTTGTACCAGGACTGTTTTGTACTACGGCACAACTGCAGTCTCAAACTTTGTCAAGGCTCCCCCCCCACAAGCTGCACACTTTGTCTTTACAGAGCAAGAGGCAATTCTGTCTCAGAGTTTATCACCTAAATACAGGATGAGAGGAGAAACAGAGGCAGAGAGATGGACTAAGCTGCCCTCAGCACAGCACTGAGTGTCTTGTCCCGGCCCTACTCGCAGCATCCTGCGGCTGCCTGTCATTAACACCAGGCAGGCACAGGGCTTGCTGCACGTCTGGAAGGAATTACATGAGAAGGGAAACACCATGTTTCTCCAGCTCATTTAAACAAAGAATTTATAAATGCCTTGTTTCTTGTCTTCTTTTCTCCATAAATCAAGAATTTCTGTAAATTTGATGTTGTAATGCTGGTACAAAGTTAATCTCAAAGAACTGGGAAACCACATAGCTACTGTCCAAAGCAAAAATTATATTCAGTACCTGTCTAATCACTATTTTACTCCAGCCTACTGGGCAAACCTCCTGCTGGGATAACAACAGAAAATTAGGAGGAAGAATGAACTCCCACATAGCCAGGATGGAGGTAAGGTCTCATCAGAGTATTCACAGAGCCCAAAAAAAGCCTAGAAAAAAATGAAACAAAGTACTCAAGATGGCTTGTCCCTGCATATTGGTCTTATTAACACGTAGACACATTCTCTCAGGCAGGTAGTTTATACAGAGGTTCATTATCTTACACAGTGCTCATAACTCCTTCCACTTCAATTTTCGACTCTAAAAGCAGCTCCTCAGAGTTGATTCTAAAGCAGACATAAAAGCGTGTAGTGGGTATTTTTAAAATGCTTTTAAAACAGCCACTACTTTTACTTTCAAACGGTTGCATTGTCTCTGGACTAAATTCAAGCCTTCTTTGCATGAAAACAACTCCGTTGAAATCAATGGAATTGCATCCACTTAAGGCATGGGCGATGTCCTCAAAGCTCAGCGCTGAAGTGCAATTACATCAATGGCAACAAAAATGATTCTATTTTACCTCTACATCTTCCATTTCCGAGCTTCACAAAGGCTTTCTAAGCTGCTGTCACAGTCTCCACTAGTGGGGGACATGGCAAAGCAGTTGCAGGCAACACAGCCAAGGCTGCTGGATGGAAAGGCTTTGTTTTCAGATACAGAGAAGGGTTATATTTGGGGTCCCTTTCTCCTTGGCCATTCATATTTGCAACTCTACCTACTGAATTTGGTTCTGAACAAGCCTTACGCAACTCAGCTGGGTGTCAGTTGGATATTCAGTTGCTTGAACTTAAGTGTTCAATACCATTTCAGAGATCCTGGGGTAACCAAGGTTTGTAACAAGTCCTACGTTGTAATAACAAGCCTCATTAGACAGCTCCATGTAGGCAGTGAAATCCCACATTTCTTGACCAGATATTTTTCCCATCTAAGCACTTGGCCATCTGTTGTACAGAAATTGAGCAAATCTACTGCTGTACAAGGTACCTTTTAGAACTCAGGGAAATAAATCTTGAAACCAGAATGGCGCAGTGTTCTAATGTTATTTGAACTAGAGAAAGGAGAAAAATTATGTAAGAAAGATCAGTTTAGTTGAAATGGTTTTCCCCTTTTGAGAAAGTACTGAAAACTGTATATGAAGTAGATCTTTTTCAGACAGGACTTTCAACACCAAGTCAGACTAGCTTATGGGGAAAATGTGGTTCTGAGCAAAACAAAATACATAAATAGATTGGCTAGATTTGAGAGAGTAAGGCAATAAATCAAATCCCCATAAATAGCACTCAGAGTCATGTACCATACAAAGTCACCCAAAGCAGTGCAGAAGGAAAAAAAAAAAAAAACCACATTTGGAAAGCATAAAACTCAGGAACCAGACAATTTCAAGAGGGCAAACAGCACATAATTTATAAGAGAGGTAAAACTGCAGTGGTAGCAACAAAGAAGTGAAAAATAGAAAACTAAAGTTTTTTCCTGCAAAGTTTTCCCATAAAGTACAGTAACTATGCTGTCATGAGGGATTTGGAAGACACAAGACAACTGCATAGCCCTCTGTCCTCCCAACAGCAGCTTTTGGCGGGAACTCACTGATGGAAGCACAGCAGTAGCGTAATGCCCAATCTAGAAAATTACTCTCCACTGCAGGTATTTCAGTCATCATTAACATTGACTTATTTTATCTGTCTCCAGGTCATGTACATAATTTTGCAAAGACATGGGCAAAAGGTGTTGCTGGTTTTGAAAACAGTTGAATGTAACTCATGGTATTTCAGCAGCAGCTTGCTCCCATTTCTTCCCAGTAACACACATGACAAGTAGAAGTCACAACAAATAAAACCCAACCATTTCCTCCAGGTTTCATTCTTTTCCCTGTTCACACAGTCCATACTAATATTGCTTTTCAGTCTAGGGTGCAATTATTTAAAACTTCTTGCTCCAGTTGATCTGTAGGTCTTGACATTTTCAGGCTACTTTGACTGAATGTTTGACATGGCTTTGAAATGGCAGTGAGATAGGGATGTGAAGCAATCAGCTCAGCCTGACTCCCACAGCCAGGGGGACAGCAGGAAGAAAACTAACTTAATTTACTGCCAATTAAAATAGATTCAAGTAGTGAGAAATAAAAAGACTTCAAAGCAAATCCTTTCCCTCCCTTTAACTTCAGTCCTTCATTGCCCACCCAAGTGGTACAGGGTGAGAGGGGCTGTGGTCAGCCCATACCAGCTCCTCTGCTGCTCCTTCCCCTGCTCTGCCAGGGTCTCTCCAGGCACTGCTGGGGACACTGGGCCCTGCAGCCCTTCCTGTTGTCCCCAGGGCTGGGGCTCACTCTTTTCCTCACAGCTGTGCAGCATTTCATCCTTCCTGGAACGCATTCTCCCTGAGGAGAACCAGCCCAGCTGGGGCTCAGCTGTGCCTGGGGTGGGACAGGCTCAGGACCCTTCACAGACACCCCCCCAGCCCCACTTCCAGTGCCCCATCATTTACACCCAGTACAGAGGCAGAGCTCACAGCCCCCTGCCATGGCCTGTTTCCAGGACTGGGACAGAAAAAGCTGAATAAATTTGATAGGCAAGCAAACCACTGCAAGAATCCTTGTCTTACCACTTACTGGATTTAATGTTTTTGTTGTGAACACAGGACAAGAGAGGCAGACCATTCAGCAGGAGTCCAGGAGAGAAGTTCTTTCTCTCTCCATCTCCATTTAACAACATCCAGTATTAGCTCAACACTGAAAATGCTGACTGAGCTGTGCACAGCAATTGCACTGTTAACTAAGTGTTAGTTTTCTTTGTAGGACACTTCTTGAGCTTATCATCTTGGGGGGAAAAAAAATGGCTTTTATACTTAGGGGGAAAATGGTGCTGACTGGCTAAGTAGTAATCACTGCCAGTATGAAAAATAGTAGGAAGCCAAAGGCTACATAATCAACAGTGCACGGAGGGGAGAAAAGTACAGGCATGACTCTGCTTGAACTGCTGTTAGTGTCTGTCTGGGAAAGAAGATGGAGCCTGGGATACCTAGCCATAAAGTTTGTCTGATTACCCCAACTCATATTTACCTTTATAGCACAATGCCATTCAGACAGGTTATCAAGAGAAGTCCCAAGCTCAGCTTTGCTATATTTGCAAACAGGAAAACGAAGTCAGCTCTAACAGCACTGACTTTGGTTCTCTGAGTTTCCTTCTCAGAGGAAGGATCTCCTCCTTGTCTCTCCCATGTGAGCCTCGACTCCTTGCCACATTCAAAGAGGAGAGTGAGATTACAGCCCACAAGGAGACTGCAGGGAGAGCGGTTTAGCTCAGTGTCACTGAGGATTCCCATCACAATTACTGCCAGCATGAGCAGGAATTACAAAGACCACTCAGGCTTTTATGTTCTGCCCCCAATGACTCTGAGCTCTAAGAGTCTGAATGTGTCATGTACCCTCTATGTGAACACCTTATTTTGACCTTTCAGCATGTTCTATTTCAGCCACCTTCCCTTTCTCATCCCCTCCCACTGCAGACTGTGATGGCTGTATTTTCCGGGACAGTATGAAAAGGCCAGCTAGTTTTAGTAGCTTTGATTGTTAGCAGAGCAATTCCTTCTCCTGGGCAGTGTGGTTTCTCCTGTGAATCTCAGGTTGAGTCACACTGTTTCAAGCAGTGATGCAATTGTTCACTTTCCTCCAGAAGCAGGGACACCGAGGAACTAAAAGAAGCAGAAAGAATACCTACACCGAGTGCGACTCACCGGATGTTCACGCGCTCTGCGCCTGCAAGCTGAGCCAGCCTGTGCCACAGGAGTCATTGCTGCCAGCCAGGACAGGAGCCAGGCCCTGGGGGATGACACTGCAAAGGGACTGGCTCTGAGCTGAATGGGAAAACAGAGCGCCAGGCTGGCCCTGCTGCCATCAACTTCTGTCTGAGCAAAAGTGGCAGCAGTCTATAAAACAGTCAGGGGAAATTAAGAGGCAAACAACTGCCTGTGAACCTTGTTTCCTGATGCATCACCATCAGGTGTCTTTGGGAAGGTCTGTTTGAAATCCAACCAAGAAGAAAGCTGTTGTCACCGGCTTTGGTATTTTGGCTTAACTTTGAATTAGAAGTCAAGAAAGTAAGAGTGGATTATTCAAGAAAAGAGCTACTAAAAGAGACACTCTTCAAACAATTTAATGTCCGACCTACCCACTTGGACAGCAACTCTTTAATCACAAACCAAAACAAGGAGATGACCAGTGCCAGTGAATTAACTTCTAGTTTCTTCTGAAATATTTAACATAGTATTGTATAACTCTGGCTGATAAAAGATGACTATGACCAAGCCTTTTGGAACATTATGTTTCTCTGTTGAGAAGCCCTAGACAAAGAATTCGTTCACGAAATTTGTGGTGTACTGCAGGGCTGTGAGGCAGTGTTATTCCTGCTCCGAGACAGAAAACACACAGTACAGAAACCAGAACAGCAGCCAGTTCAATAGCATCTTAGTTAAACACACAAATCTTAGAAAATCTGAATGATGCTATAAATTTGTCTCTATTGGAATCACTAAACCACAGGGTCCCTCTGCCTGTGCAGCCCACCCATACGTGGGAGGGCCTGGCCTGCCTCAGTGACAGCATGGTCACAGCACAGGTCACAAGGGAATATTAGGGTTCAGGGACCATCTGGGTAACATACAGCACTTTATTATCAGGGATCTCGCTGGAAGATGGAAAAAACAACATTATGTCACGTAGGAACTGCATGGAATAGAGTTTTAAGCTTTTGTGTCATTTCTATGCTGTTTGTGTTTCCAGTAGCTTAAAATATTACTGAACTGATCAGACCTTCACATGCCCATGTTTTGTATCCTAATTGCATCCTCACTGAGGAAAAGTGCCAAGAAGCAGTAGAAGAGTACATGAACTGTTCAGGTTTGACAGAGTTTAAGGATTAGTTTGGGGGGTACATGTCAGCCCACACATTCTAATTTACTTGTCAAGCTCATGATAAGAATTTTGATAACTCTTCATAGATTTTACTGCAGATGTTTTACTAACTGTTGAAGCACTGTCTGACAGCTGGGTATTGGGGAGAGATACTGTAAAAACGATACATGGAGCACACCCACAGAGATGCAGTTTCCCACACCCATTCCAGAATAGCACTTCCTTTTCCCAGATAAGACTCTCCCATCTCTTTTGGCAGAGACCATTTGCACAGGTAACAGGAGGACAAAACACTGACTGAGGTACTTTGAGGACTGGACTGATAACCAGTACAGAGCTGGGATTTAATCAAGGAAGGCTGTGAAAGCAGAGAACAATCTGAACAGAAGAGACAGAGAGTAGGAAAAGAGAAATGCATAAAATCTTTAACAGCAGAGAAAGGAAGGCTGCTGTGTAGCCTGAAGGTTTAAACACCGCCTGAGAAATCAGCCTCTTTGCTTCAATCCTCTAACAGTATGATTTAAAGGACTGGAACAGCATCTGACCATCAAAAGCTTTCTCAACCAGCAGTGAAAAGCCCACTCTGTACATTCTTGCACAAGAAAATGTGGAGGGAAGGAGAAAAAAACCTGCCGAGAGCTTCACATTGTCAAATCTGAAATACAGGTGGTCTGTGACAATAAATTTCTCCAATACTTACATGACAGAAAGCCTACCCTGATAATTGACCTTAATTCCTTATACAAAGCTTTCGAACCTTCATTACACTTACATCTTCATTTGTGCACAGCTTTAAGTAACTACACAGGTCATGAGGGGAAATGTATTGCAATCTGAGCAGGGAAAACCTCCTTGGAAACCACCCAGCAGCACTGGAAGAGATGCAGATGATCTTACACAAGGAGGCATTTTAATTCATTCTTTTCTGAAGGATACTGAATAAAAATATGAATCTAAAGACCCTGAGGTAATTCTACAAACATTGTGTTTCCTTAATGACTTACGTATTGCAAGAAAGCTGATAATGACCCTGTGGGGAAGAATAGCAAAATAGAGAGCGACTTGGAGAAATACCTGGAGAGCAAGTAGTGCCATTTTTACAGCGCAGTTTGAGATGTCTATGGAGAGTGATTTGGTTCTTTCAATGATTCAAGCTGCTGTCCTTCAGTGACATAGCACTGCATTAGCACGCTGAGGAAAGTCTGTCCCGGTGGCCAAACTAAGCTCATGTATCAGACATCCCAGATTAATTTTTCCCCTATACAGAGAAGATAACAAGCCTGTAATTACCTGCATATCGTAACATGAGAGCAAAGGTTCCTAAGTAAATTAAATATCTTTATTTTGGGGGCTGCTGCTGTTGCTTATTTCTTCAGCACAAGGCAGGGGACATGAAGCAGGAAAACATGTTAAATGAATGGGTTTCTGATCTCACCCTGAGAGCAAAAGCAGAGTCATTCAGAGAACGCACAGACCCGAAGCCTTTGCTCTTCATGCCTGTACGACAGTGTTAGAGAAGGAGGGGACATTGTCACACGTGGAAGACAGTGTTAGCTTCACTGTTTCCAGTTCCTGAGTTCTCACTGCCTCTCGGGCTATTTCTGTCAATAGAAAACTGATAGTTTTCCCACATCCCCATAGATCCCAAAGCCATGCTCCATAGGAGCACTTCAAATTATACAGACTGTGCTAACTTTACCTACATCTAATTTTATTATTATATTATCTTCTTACTTTCCTTGCTCTAAGTGTGTCTGTGACATGCTGTGCAGGTCCTAAAAATGGTGTGGATTATGTGTGTCTCTTTAGTATTGTCTCATTATACAGGGGAATCCTCTCTCTCAACCTCAGTTCCCTGGAAAACCTGCACCTGGACTTCAAGGCCCACCTCAGTGAGGATGAAAACTGCCCATGTGACCAACAAAAACCAGGTGATACAGGCTGTCCTGCAGCACTGCAAGAAGGGACTGTGGACTTTACCCAATTCCATTCCTCCATTTACACCTATGCCCCATCCTAAGGGTCACCACAGGGACACTCAGTGATGTCACACCCACATCACCAGCCTGAGATGTGACACCACCACAGTGATATGAGCCAGCAGCTCATTAGTCCTGTCAATACATCACAGGGTGCACTGAGCTGGCTGCAAGGAAAGACAAGTGAGTTCAGAGAACTTTTTTCATATTAAAAAGAACAACAAGCAAAACCAAACAACACCTCGTGAAACAGATAAAGTAGTAAGAGGGGGATGGAATTGGGATGCACAGAAAGGTAAAAAAGGAGAAAGGGACTGGAACTCCTGATGTGTTCCTCTGACTTTCAGGGGCTCCAAGGTATGTTAAAAGCCAAACAAACAGGAGGTATGTTCTCTGTTACTGACCTTTTAGCCACAGGGACTGCAAATATTCTTGGGGAAGAAGCTACCGGTATGACTCACAGAAAAAGGGAATCTAAATCAGGAGAGCAATACCTGAAAACACAGAACCAAGACAAAGGGTACTTCTGAAGGACAGTATCTATTTTCTAATTTTTGCAGCCTGTACCTCTGGAAGGTCTGGCTTGGTTTCCTTCCCTTCCTTTTCTGCTTCACCACCACTTCCAAAATTGTCTATATGCCCAGCTCTGGCTCACAGTACACAGAAAGGGAATGCAAATCAAAGAACACTTTCTCAGGCTTGTTACTGACAGCCTGCAGAACAGAAACATCTGAGGCATCCTCAGAGGTTGGTTTGTTTGTTGCAAGGGGGTTTCATTTTAATCAGACACCACACCAGCTGTGGATACCCACAGATTTGAAAGGTACAAACACCATCATCCTCTAATCAGGCCCATTTATGATGAGCTACAAAAATTTCATCTAGTAATTTTTACATCAAATCCTAAATCCTGTTTAAGCAAAAGGGTGTTCTTTACATAAAGGTTGATACATCAATACTGACACTATGGAACTATGCCTGAAGTACTTTTGATTCCCTTTATAAATTATACGTTTCACATCATGGAGGCAACCATGACAACAAACCCACTGAAAAAGAAGACTATTTTCTGTCACTAAAGAGAACTATCATTACATCTCACTAAGATTTGATGGAGGACTAATAGAAAGGCACTGTGGAAAACTTACATCACACAGCTGTCCTTCAAAGTTCTCTTTTTTCCTACCCTAAGAAAAATGAAGCTTTAAACTCATAGTGGATTCTTTTTTCCAAAGGATGTAAAATGAATACACAATGTCAATGATTACTTCGCCTGCTTTATATTTGTTCAGTTCTTACTAGAGTTCAAGAATTAAAATCTAGCACTGTATTCCATATTAATTCATATAGGTGACAAAAATAAATTGGGTAATAGACTTAATTCTTTTCCATGCTGCAAAGTAATTGATGGGATTATTGCTTTGTCTTTTAACTGAGTTTTGTAATTGTCATTATAGGCTCTTTCTTCACATCACAAACTGGCCTGGGGCCATGTCACTGTCAAGGTGGTACTTCAGGGTTTCCCAGTTTGCTGGATCATCTCTCTGCTTCAGCTACAAGCTAACGGTTTATTTCAAGAATATGACAAGCCAGATAATCACAGATTTACAAGAGAAGGCAAGAACATTTTTGGAGGAAAAACAGAGCCTTAGGAAATGGAAAGAAAATATTAAGTCATTATGGGGAAAAAAACAGGGGGATGATCACAGCCTTCCAAGGTGAGAACAAGGTTGTCTGGGAAAAGAATATCAACTCTATAGAACAAAAAATAACCTACCAAACAAAACCAAACCATAAGACCTTACTACTGGATGAATTGTATGGACTAGTGGCCTGGGGAGAATCTAGACCATTGGAAAATTGGGCTGGACCTTTAGAAAAAGGAACAGGAACTCCTTGGAGAGCAAAAACATCCATGGAATAAAACAACCAAAGACAAAGACAAGGCACAAGGATGCTTGCAGTGGATTCCATCTTAAGCTTGTAAAGCCTTGACTGTTTTTGAAATCCTCAGTCTTATTTCCGTCCTTTATTTTCTGTTAACTGTCTCAGTTTTCTCTGATATGACAGCACCATTTGACTGCCTGGTCCTAACTCACCAACAGGTGGATAATGCTGCTAAATTTTATCTCCATCAAGTATTAAATATCAATATTCATTCTCTAGAATTGATCAAAATACTCATTTATACATTACAATTCTCTCCTTTCCAAGGAAGTTCTAGAAGTTAGGTATATGAATTCACATTGTCTTCTTACAATTCCTAGATATGACCAAATATTTTGGAATAAATGAAAAGGAGAAAGAAGAGAAGAGAGAGTGCAGTGGACAAAGAATGTCAGTCAGTCTGATGAACATAGAAATGACAGACAAAAAAATTTCAGTGGGGTAGCTGAGCTGGCTGCAGAGGGTGTTTTGACCTCTGCAGTATCCAGATGTTCAGAGCTCCATACAACTGCACTGCATATTCCCCCAAAATCATATCTATTCTTTCAAGAAAGGAATGCAGCTAGTTTTCCCTTCCTCGTATTCCCCACAAGCTCAGATAACTAAGCATTAATACTGATGTTTCCAGAGAAATCACTGCAGATGCACAACAGGCCATTTTCTCTCATGTATGTACTGTGTCTCTCTTTGGATAATTCCACAAACGGTTGCTCTCGGTGAGGAAATAAACCATTGTTATTTTAGCATTTGTTCATTTGTATTAGCCTGAGGTGATACAGATGTCAAGCCTAATGATACAACCCAAAAGATGCTCCGAAACCTCCGTGCTGAGCAACTGCCAAAGCAGCAACACTGGGATCAGCAGGTCTTTGACAGCCACAAAAATATATTTTGCAGTAGCACGCTGAAGAATATTTGAAAACCCACATTAGAATCACTAAATACTCTAGGCTGAGACCTTTGGAGATCCTCTGGCCCAATCCCATGCCTAAAGCAGAGCCAAATTCAAAATTAGGTTTGCAGTAGAATTAGAGACACGACAACACAGGAAGGATTTCAAAGTACTAAAACAAAGATTCTCCAGATCATCCTACACAGTTCATGAGTTTTTGATTATGCTGAAACTCACTCTGTGCCCATGCACTGCAAAACAATATGAATGCACTAGTTTATTGCCTTCACAGCCTTCTCCCTATTCTGAGGAAAATAAAAGCGACTTGCACAGACTTCAAGACCTTAATGGATTTGTTCAATCTTCTGGGAGAGAGACAGAGAAATTAATTCCTGAAGTTTCACAGAGAAAATGTGATGTTTGAGCAACTGTTGGTGAGTTGTGAGGGAGAAGGAAAGCAGAATTAACAAAAGAAAAAGGCTGTCCCCAGACACACAGGAGACTATGGACCATGCTGTAAAGCCTTGTAGTCGCTGGGAGTGAGATTAAGATATAAAAGACACACAAAGAAAATATATATATATGAAGAATAAGATATAAAAATTATATACCCAGAATGGGTCAATAGTGCATAGCCACAGAAAATGTTAAGACTTAAGCAGTTTTTAAGACAGTGAGAACAT
This sequence comes from Grallaria varia, assembly GCA_013396735.1. Taxonomy (NCBI): domain Eukaryota; kingdom Metazoa; phylum Chordata; class Aves; order Passeriformes; family Formicariidae; genus Grallaria; species Grallaria varia. Next base: position 588,303 of record VWZG01002665.1, read on the forward strand.
AAAATACGCAGAATTAATGGATTGCAATGAAAAGAAAGGTCAGCCTAGTTCACTTCAAGGCCAAAAAGAAAAAAGAGCATCTAAAAAGAAATCCTCTCTTAGCACTGTGGAAAATCCAAATGTCAAAGGAAAACAGACAGACAACCACCACAATAGCTGAGATCAACCAAGATGAGAAGTCTTTTAGTCAGACGTGACATAATCATGTAGTAAGAGCAGAAGTCAGCCCAAGGAATATCAAGAGTATTCTGTTAACAGGAAAAAGAGTTAATTCATAAATATGTTCACTCATGATGTCATGTCCCTTCCACACTACAATTCTTCAGGTCTTACCTATCCATGACACTCAGTCAAACAAATGCAAGTTCCTGAAGTAATTCCAAATTACGGCATCTCAAAAATCAAAATTTCAGCAGAGGCTGATCAGTATAAGAAATTGAATTGATGGTCACTCAGTACTGGGAGATTTCAAAATAAGTCCAATTTCTCCTAGGGAGAGATTCATTATTGGAAAAACTGCCCATCTCACGTATTTCTTGATCATGAGGACACCATTAATATGGTTAAAGAAAATCTTTCCCTCCCTTAAATATATTTAGCAGGGAATTTCTCATACTAGTCCCAACACCTACTCTGACTGTACTACTTAGTAAGGACATGGTTCTAACCTTCAGCTTAAGACTGTGGCTTTTGCAGAATATCAACCAAAGGAAATGATTTTGTTTTCAGATTCTAAACTATTTACTACATGAACAAGAAGAATAAAGCCCAAAGGAATGGTGGGCATTTCATTAATACTGATCATGAGCAAGGGGAGCAGATGTGGTGTCTGACAGAAGATGATGGTTTGGGACTAGGCAGGGACTAGGAGTCAGGAACAAGGCCAGATGTAAACAAGGTTGGAGGAATTGCCCTATAGAACAATAATATGCCCAAAAAAAAGGACATTTAGTAAATGATACACAGGATGTGACTTCTGATTTGACAGGCAATTGGGAAACAAAACAATTTAATTTTTCAGACATTGCGAGTCAAGCTGAGAACTGTGAATTCATCTGTGTAGGAGAGGAAGCTGAGAGAGGAGCTGGGGGACGAGCGGGATCACTTCTTTGCTTTGGGAACTGCCTTCTGGATATTCCAGGCTGCCACATTTTGTTTTGACACGTTCTGTCATTTTTTGTCACTTGTATAATATTACATTGTCTCCTGGCCTATAATTAAGTTTGACAGAGGAAAACAGACCAGCTGAGACTTAACATGATGTGGCAGTTAATAGACATGCATATTTGTCAATGGTTTTGCTAAATAAACCTCACTGACAATAGACTTGGAAAGGACAAAGGCAAAAAGAACTTCTCACGTGTAGAGAAACAGGACAAATAACTTAAGTTGTAGGAACCATCTTGAAAGTCTCTGCCTTTTCATACACAAGAGGGCTCTTTGGGTTCAGGGCACAAACTCTTCTTAACAGTGCTCTATAGACTTAATTAATTGTTCCCCTAGAAGCGACAAAGACACCCCAGTGTGAGCTGTAAGAGGTCCCAACAAGCCCCTGCAGGGGCTGTGGGGTCAGGAGCATTGTGCTGACATCCATCCCAACAGGGCTGCAGGTTCAGTGTCAAGGCAGATGGAAACAGTCTCAAAGCACAAACCTGTAGATGGATTCTTGCTTTGGATAAGACAAGGGGGAATTTCGAGTACCACCACTATCCAGATCAGAAATTCAGAGAGAATGGTCCACAGAAAGCTCAGCTGCAGTAGTTTGGCCCAGCTCCATAAGTTTTGATAGCACAGTGCTAGTTTACTCAGTCCCAGAGGAAATCTCACTCCCTGCTGTTCTAGGCAACTGATTAAAATAATTTTTAAGTCTGCTCAGTAATATTCCTCACTTAAGCAGGACACTAATTAAATCAAGCATGCAGCCTATTAACTGTAACTGAGAGGGACATTCCAAGTCTGTCTCATAGGAAAGCCATACTGACCACTGAGATGGCCCTGCATTTAATGGACATCAGCAAGAAAGAGAGATGAAACTTTTTTCAGCTCTTCTTGGATTTCTACAATTATGTAGATATTATAAAACAAAGGTATCTTTTCCAGCAAAACTATGCTACTAGAAAAGTGGCTTTTGCCGTAGCTTAACAGATTCTTTAATCTCTCTCAACTCTTGACCTCCAGTCACATTTACATGTTCTTAAGTGGTGCACAGAGCAGCTGGATCCAGCACAGAGCAGCGGGTTAATAGGGAGTCCTAAAAGTTTAGGTTGCGGTATGTAGATAGTCCAATCAGGGGGTGGAAATCACAGAAGCTTGTTTGCTCGAAACTTACGTAAAACTAGACAGAGATTCAAAAAACATTTTACATCAGGTTTTATCACTACATCATCATCATGTTGCTTTCAACAACCAGTACTGGGCACATCTAATAAGCCAAGATGCTCCCAAAAGGTGCTAAACATTCTCATCTCTAATGCCAATGGGAGCTCTCTAGGGATGATGTTTGGTCCCGTACATTATAAAAGCCAAGTAACCGCATCATAATAATGTCACTTTTGTACAGCTTAATTTCCACTATGTAATTGGTGCAGTTTAAGTAGTAAAACAGTTTAAAATGAGCTACAGTGAATTTTGCTCTAAACATTTGTGCTTCAGTACTAATTACTTCCATCAGAAATACTGCACACTTGCTTCTCCTCTGTGTAACTCCAGTGGATACATATAGTTACACTAGGGATAAGTTATAGTTCACTACTTTTGCATGGTCAAAAGAAACCTCTATATTACTGTGGAATTATTCAAAATGGTCTAATGCACATCATTGCTGTCTTGTAGTAAAAAGGAACAGGGTTAAGGTAGTACAGGTGAGATGCAGCTACATCAGCACTGCAAAATCCTTTTCCAGGCATCGTTCTACCCTGGTAATACAAGGTGTGGACTTCACAGCACTGATCTACTCCTGGACTAAATCCATCCAGGAGTGGGAATCTGACACACAGAAGAGCTTATTTTAAAAGCTGTTTATCTGGCACCCAATAGAGCTGTTTAGAATTTGTTACAGAGATGTATAAAGAGTCATCGTGCCTTATGCCCAACTGAGCTGTACTCACAGATGATCTCTGTAATTTACCATAAAGTTAGGCCATAAACAGTTTCCCTTGGTTATTTTCTGTTCTTTCACATTGTGTTTCCACTGAGTAGCACAGGTCTGTGCTGCTCTGTACACTGAACAGGTCTTGAAGCTTTCTGGCTTCATTATTCTGCTTTCTCTGATCTCTCTTCCTGGGATTTCCTTATTACTTGACACACTACCCTCAGTTTCTAAACACTTTGTTCTCTCTCCACCATCTCCTTTCTGTCTCTCCCTCTTCCCAGAGTTTTTGCCTGTGTATTCCTTCACATCTTTTCCTCTTGCACTCGAGCCTCACATCCCCCTCTGCAGATTTGGAGCTTGCCCTGCTCTCTGTCCCTCTGACACCCTGCATGGGCCAGGACTGCTCTGCCTCTCAGCCACAACAGGGCTTTACTCTGCTCCTCTCCAAGGGCCTTGGGCAGCAGGATTTTTTTTCTTGCAGCTGCTGCCAAATCTTGCAGAGAGGCACCTCCATCCAGCTGTTCTGGGACAAGCACAGCTGAACTTTGCCAAAAGGCATCATCTGACTCAGCAGTACCTTGGAATTTTAAGCTCTGCAAAACATCATAGTGGAAGCAGCTCCTCTTGTGACAGAGCTCTGATATTTCTTTATCCACAATATTTTCCCTCTTGTAATTCCTTGACTACAGTTTGGTTGTGGCACTATGTGAAAGAAAACTCTTTTGCAAAGAGCTAAAACTGCAAATAAAAACTGAAGAAATCTCACAGATCAGGAAATTTTGTTCTTTCCATACACTTATTTTAAAGCTGGTGGACTTTTGTTCTGCTCTGTTTCTATGAGCTGAAAATGGTGTAGTTGTCAGAGATAAGAAGCCGTACTCTGGGAAATGAGATGTCTGGGAGGTCAGGGGAACAGTTCTTGAGCTTTAGCACTTAAAAAAAAGTATTAAAAGAAAAAAGAAGGCAAAGGTAACCCCAAAGTAATAAAATGGGCTTTTGCAACTGGGTGCAGAGCAAAGCAGCAGTGAGCTTTATTTCGTTTTCATGACTCATTCTCAGTTTGAGATTTGGATGTGTTTGCTTTCCTGAGGACACATTTAATTTCAGGGTTTAAACCAGGCAGGAAATGGCTGTTCATGGGTTTCACGGGCTTCTTACCACTCCCCAGGGGCTGCTTCCAGCAAATGGGGAGCACAGAACTCATCCCTAGAGCTCACTGAATAATTCAACGAATTTGTTGATTAGTAGTCATTTTCCTGAACTTTTCAAATTGCCAAAGTATCATTAATGAATTCATAGAGGAGCCAAGGCTTTGGAAGTAATCAAACTCTTCAAATGAAGTCTCAAAGCGAGGTTTCTCATCAAAACTTTAGAGAGCAGGAAGTACCAAACTCTGGCTTCACCTTTTCACTTGAATAAAACCTACTCTGTTTCTTTACCAGGCAGCCCTTCGCCCTTTCCATCCCACTTAGAAGCAAGCAAAAATCTTTCACTTCAGTTTTTGCCCTTCATTTTGATTTGGGTGAAAACACAAGAGAACACATGACAGAAGTCAAAATTGCAGCTTCATGTATGTCCCAGACCACAGGTTCTGGCATGTTACCCAAGCCACTTAATCAAATTTAGTGCTAATTTTTATCAGGTATCACACTACCCCTTTGTCACTGACGAAAGGCTGATGACTAAAAGATCTTGAAAGCAATACAACACCTAACTTCTGCTGTAACTGTGTTCTATCACAAATTTAGAACTATCCCTCTTCTATACCATTCTATTAAGAAGCAAAAACAAACCTGATTTTTTTTCTGGGATTGAATAAAAACATTACTTCTATTTATTTAACTTGATCAAAAGATTTTGAAGCTATATTTGAGTCAAACTCAGCTTAAACACTGTCACATCTATATCATAACAAGTCTGGAAGCAGTAATGGGCATAAAATGAAATAAAAATATTTGACAATATGCCATAAAGAAGTGGTGGCAAATATGAAGTCAGAGCGGTGTAGCAACAGCAGCAATAGACCTGACTGAACCAGCCAGGGAGAAAAATTTTGGGCAAGAAAGTCCAGCTAAGGCAAGTGGAGTGGGATCTTGTTTTCTCCACTCCCAGCAAAGGATGTTTTTGCTTCACCTTTACTCAGTCATTGCAACATTAAATGAGCCATGAAAAAAGCTGAGCTAAATGCTCACAGCTCAGGCAGAACTTAGCAACAACTGCATGTATTGACCTAGCTGTACAGATTAATTTCTCTACAGATCTTCAGGCTCTCCTTTCTCAGTCTCTTTGGGACAACTCAGAACTGGTGGAGACTTCACCAGTGCCTTGCACACCAACATGTGAAGCACAGAAAATAGAAAGTGAGACCTCCAAATGTGTGGGGAATTTAGCAGGAATGAAGAACTTGAGGCTAGAGTTTCAAAGGAGTTCAAGTTACGCTTTAGAGCAAACCCACTATAAGCACTGAATTTCTCTGAAATTCTGATTGAGATATCTTATGACTGAGGTATATAATGCAACTATCATCTGAGCTGTAGTACTTGTGTTTAGGATTCTAGATGGCTATACTGTACACCTTCCCCAAATTCTGTCTGCCAATTTCTTCACAAATTAGAATAGATATTAATAAGAAGTTCACATTCCACAGATGCTATAATCCCAGAAACTAAGCAGATTGTGGATCTAGGGTGAACCTTTCTCCTTACCCCAAGATCAGAGTTCGGCCAGTTAAACAGGGGGTGTTTTATGACTGTTTGCATCTTGCAGGTGTGTCATTGTAAAATTATGTTTGGCTTTAAATTTTCTTTCATCAGAACAACCCATAAGAAAGGAATATGTGCAAGGCACTACTTTTGCTGAGGAAAAACAAGATTTATGCAATCACACAATTTTTAGTAAAACCTGAATGAATCTCTTACAAACACAAGAGTTTTTCATCTGGAGAACAACTCTTTCCTAAATGCAGAAATAAATATTCTTGATTGCTTTTGTGAAATAAGCACATTTTATTTACTGGTAGATGCTTCATCCCTCTTTCCAGCTGCAAATCTTCCACAAGACACTGGGACAAGTGTAGCTCTGCCATCACTCTTTGTGATTTCAACAAGAGGCTAAATGAGTCCATTATGATTACCATGTGCTTGCCAAGCCATTCACACTTGTTTACTAAGGTACACAGTGACTTAGTACATCTCCAGAGAAAATTACCACTCATTACTTCATGCATCAGATTATCGCTAAATTATTGTTCTCATAGTACAAGTCTCATGTTTTATTCAAATTCCAACCAGTGCATTAACTCTGCCACTCAGCCAAGATTACAGCTAAAAATAGATGGTACATGTCCTACTTCAGAATATGTTTAACGTTACTACCAACAGCATCTCAACTTTCACATGTGCTCAGATTCCACATCTTTGACCTTCAAGAGAATTTGAAGAGTGAAACTCTGTGGTCTATAATTGTCCCAAGAGTCAAAGAAAGCCTGTAGCCTCTGGCCACAAGGTCCCAGCTTTGTATGACATAACATGCACTCCTCCAGTGGAGGAGGTAGTTATATTTATTGGGATTGTCTGACTGCTTAGGAATAATGCAACACAAGGACGGGAATAACAACATTCCACGAGTAGACACATCAAAACTAGAATATGTACATTCAAAACTTCTCCAGATTCACAGTAAGAAATTGCACTTGAACAGTACCCATCCTTTACCCTTGATCTGCCTGAAAAAGTCTCACTTCAGGTACTGTGAGTCAAACAGAACTAAGGGAATATTAACCTTTCTCCCTCTTGGTCAATGGTGTTGCAAGTACTCTCTTGTCCTGTCACATGGCCATACCTCAGCCCTCCTCATTTCCTCCTCCTCTCTTCCCTCAAATGGGCACTGAGGACTTCAGAGCAGGAGAGATTCCAGCCCTCCTCTCACTCTTGTGGGAAGGGATGGTCCTCATCTGAATTAGACCACTTCTGATGGAAGAATTCCTCTATGTTATATATGCCAGGCTATCCAGTACTAAGTTTGTTCTACTCATATTTCAACCTAAATTCTGAACCACGATGCCACTTAAATAGAGCTCAAACAGGGCATGAACAGGGACAAGCAAAGCACATGAAGGGATATCATTGCCAAACACTTACTTCTGAAAGGAGAAATAAGTTTTCCCAAATTCTTTTCCTACCAGCATCCTTCAAATCCCAACTTAGTTTTTGACACACATGGAATTCTATTTTGACATGGAGCGCACATCAAAAATTCTGCCATTTATAGTATTAAACTATAGTTCTTTTTATTCCCTATTGAAAGACTTTTCTCTTAGGCTTGCTCTAGTCTGAAGACCTAAATTGGACATAAATGACCTGCAGTCGGGCCAAAGCATCTTAAATTGGTTTTATATAAGTAAGAACTAAGCCCAGAGTGTTTAAAATAAATGTTCATCTAGGCACAGATTTCATAAGAATGGTTCTACATTCATTAATCAAGCTATTCAGCTTCCACTTTAGACATACTAGAGGTGCTCTTCTGAAGATGAAATTGGTCTGCAATCTGTTTATAATCCCTTTTAAGTTTCTTTTGTGCTCTTTTTACTTTTTCATTCTCCTTCCTTGGTATTCTGAAAATTAAGGGGCTAGAATTAATGAGGCCTGTCCCATAGTGCTTCAAAAGATTCCAAAGCCAACACCTCCTGCCAAGGTTAAGGATGAAAAGTGAAAACAACTCCATTGTATTTTCACCTTCAGAGCTCTTTTCTGCCTGCCTGGCTTGCTGTAGTTCCCCACTGTATAACAAGGCACTTGCTGCATTTTCATTATAAACCTCAGGCTTTGTTATCTGGAATGCTATACTGCTTAATCTATAATGCTGTACTATTTAATCCACTGTTTAGGTAATAGAGGAACGAAAGAGAGAAGTAGTATATATAATATTGGTGTTGCCCTCTCTAGCACCTATTTAAATTGAAAATAGTTAATTGAGCACTCTTTAATAATAGATAAACCACCTGGACTCTAAGGCCATGTATCTCTTGGTTCTGGAATGTGTCTGCATTTTCTTTCTGCACTATGGAGCCACACACATTTCCCTCGGGGCGGGGAGGATTTATTTTGCCCATTTGATCTCATATAGCATGTATTCTGCATACTTCATGACGAATAAATTAAAAAGGTCACTTCCTGAGCCAGGACATGTGGCCAAGAGCAAATCCATTCTTGCTTGTGAGGGATAAAGAAGGAGATTATTATAATTTACAGCAAATGACAACTGCAGAGTTTCGAACATGAAAATCTCTTCAAATTTTCATGATGCCATACAGTGGCAGCCTTTTTCTCCTCTTTGGCAGTTGTTTCCCTGGAATCTTATTTCACCTCTGGTGGAGGTTTTCTCTAGCTTCCAGAAATGCATAGTAGTAAAGAAAAGGCCTAACTTAAAGTAGGGTTTATTGTATAATAAAACAGATCAACTAACTCTTAATATTGTCAAAGAGCTGAACTGAAAGCTACAGTTGACACTTTTCTCCTGTGTATAAAGCCTCACACACCAGTCCTTGACGCCATGAACTGCAATCTATGTTTTGCACGAAGGATGTTGAGACAGGTTAACATGCCCACAGATTTGTCTGCACAATCCGTAACTCACAACATACATCAAACCCTAGCAGTAAAACTTACTCTGGAGAAAAATAAAAGCAAGCCAAAGGCAAAACTTGCCAGTGGCCACCAGAGAAAGAACAGCAATGTGATCCCCAGAAGAACATCCTGTCCCAGGCATTAAAAAATGAAGATCCTGCCTTTAAGCCCGTTTACACCTTTCTTCAAAACTGCTTAATAATAAAAGTGGAAAATGAAATGTTTTCTTTCTGACACAGTTTGGTTACACTTGTCAATACTTAGCTCACCCAAGAAGTATTTGAGTAGATGGTGTTTATTGCTTTATTTTGATTTTTCTGAGCAAAAACTGGTCAAAAAAATCTGCAAAAAAGTCAAGGTTACTTCTAAACAGAATGAAGACTAGGACTCATTATCAGTACTGCAATGGCCCTTCTAAAAAGAATCAGATGCTCCGGATATCCATGCTCAATAGTAGTATTGCAGGTATGTAACTTCACATTTTGGTTACACTGAATCAGGGTAACTTGTTTGGTAGAGTGATTGGGACTTGTTAGTGCAAATCGACAGGTTTTCACTGGATTCACTGTAGCTATATTGACAAACTCATCTCACATAATGTCACAGAAGCAGACAAAACAAATATTAACTATGATGTTATCTGAAATCTCCAGAATCCAGAAGCCTTTAGCATCTATCACTTGCCCTAGAAAAATCCGTTCTTTCCATGATTTGCAGATCTATAAACAAAAAATTTAAAAAGTGGATTTTTTTTCATAAATATATTTTACATTAAATGTTCCACCACCTTATAAACCAAGGTGTCACAAAGAAGTTAGGCAAGAAGCAGCTGATCAATACACCAGCGATAATGAGGAAAGCTCCTAGCAGCATTTTCCCCTTTTCAGGACAGACAAGCCAACTAACTGATAAATACATTAAAAATTAATTGTATAATTCATCATGTAGGAAGCAGGGCTTTCAAAGCAGTATCTTGCACAGATAAGGGCAGAGTGCTTAGTGGACCTTTAAATACCACTAAAGAAATGGCTGGAAGCCAAGGAGCAGGAAGGGCCCCCGTACTGCCAGTGGCTGGGAAACAACAACCCCAAGAGCCACTTACAACCTAAAGCTCTGCTTTGTCTGCTGCCTGTTTTATTGGCATCGCACTCTGAAATTCCATTACACTTGTTGTCTGCCCTGAAATGCGCCCAGGGATAAACACTTCAAATGCTTGAAATAAAAATCTACTTCGCAGTCCATCTCCTCAGTCACTCAGAAGGAGCCTGAGCAGGACCATTTCCAAGCAGCAGAGGCTGTGCAGGACAGCCCTCTCTGTGCCAAATAACAACCAACATCCCACCCCTAGCTCTCGTCCTGGGTGCAGTGTTCTGACCCCGCTAGAACTCCAGACCCCTCTGATCTGCCAATACGTTTCCTACCATTCACAACAGCACGGTCAAGTACAACTAGTGGGTCCTCTCATTTGCTATATGGCAACTGGTTGAGAAAAATGCTGGTATTTCTATGTATCCTGAGAGGCTGACCTTTATATAAAAGAATTCATCCAGTATAAGAAATGCAGCCAAATATAAACAATCATTTACACTATGAAATATTCCTGCTTTCTATCATGAGCCACATGAAACATGGTGCCGGAACCACCCGATCCTCATATGTGCTGAAGAAAAGTGAATAAGGTGGTAAGAAGGTATATTCACTTCTGCAGAACTGCTCACATGAGCAAAGTTCACTGTATTTAAAGTGTTCATATAATTTTTACTCCCAGTAGTAATGCATTCATCTTCAAAACATATATATTTGATAATGTTGAAGTCTCCAGCAGGATTATACTAGTGAGATCTGGTTTAGACTTTCTCACCAATTTTCTACTGACTACTTCTCATGGTTAATTGAGCAAAACTGGCACCTTTCCAGCATTGTCTGATCTGCACCAAATGCCCACCTGAGGAAATGGATAGAACCTAGAGTAGTCTGCTTCTTCCTCAGTTACAAAGGGAATCCTACTTGGAGAAAATCAGCTGAGACAAATCCTTTTCCAGCTGACAAAGCACAAGATTCAGCAGAAGCCAATGGACTACGTTGCCACAATTTTTTTTTAAATAAGTAGTAGAAAATAAGTGTCATTGTGACAGCAAGAAAATATATTGTTATCTTATTATGAAGGGTAATAACTATGTCTGCTTTAAATATGTGTCATATTAATTAAACGAAATATTTACATGAGAAAACAGAGATTAGTCCCCAGCAGTACTATGAAATCTTCCATTTACAGAAAGCAGAGCCAGTTTTGCACCTGTGAACCTCGCTGCCTGTTCCCAGCAGAACAGCCACGTTTATTAGTGAACACAGTTCCCTGAGCAAGCTGGATGCCTCCAAGATGAAAGCCACTCTACAAGCACAAGGTGACATTATTGCAACATTTATCTTCCCCTGAAATTTTAGCGCTAATTATCCTTTAATTTACAAGGCATCTTGAGGCACAACCAGAGCTAGCATGAGTTATTTTCAGGGTTGTATTGTGGCTATATACTACAGGGCATCACCCAAGTTGAGATGAACTGGATGTGAATGAGGGAATCCTGTATTATCTTGCCATAAACTAATTTGTAACCTGAAAGATGGATCTTCACTCTCTTGTTTCAAGAAGTGGTCAGGACATAAACCCTTGGACACTCCTAAACACATCTCAGAACAGGTTTTTGTATGATTATGAAATACAAATGAAATTCTACACTCAGTGTTGGGGGGGGGGGCAGAAATCAGCCTCTTGCACCACAGTCACCTTGCAGATCAGCTCTAGGAGACACCACAGACCAGGTCTGTGGCCAGAGCTGGTGTGGAACTGCTCAGTGCCCCCACTACGTACAGGACAGAAGCAGCACAGAAACGCATCCCTGAGCTCTGTGCACCTTGTAGTGCCTTCAAAGGCCCAGGCCCCCAAGGGGACCCAGAGGGATCACAATGCCCACGTTCTAGGTAAGGGCTCACTAGTAGAAAGAGTTGCTGGAACCAGTAGCTGTCTTGTGTAGGAGAGATACAACCCAGTGCCAATCTTTCAGAAAGTCATCATGGGGTCTGGAGGACAGGAGGAGACAGTCTGTAGGCACTAGGATATGTTTATTGTGTTCTGAGTCATTGGATGAAAGTTAAGGTCATTGGACAAAGAAGAGCTTTGCCTCACCCCCACAGCAACCACCTCTCTCCAACGTAAGGACAGATCAGCAAGCCCAGGAATGAGACCTAACTTTCAAGATCATATTTTTCTAGTTACAACACAGCAGGTTTATTTTGCAGACAGAGCATAACTCCTCATTCAGTGATACAACCTCTACTATAATACCTTTATCACATTAAAAAAGCATTAAGTGTGCTGAAGTCCCAATTTTCATAATTCAGTACACAATTTACAAGTCCAAAAGCAGCAGACATTAAAAAAAATACCCTGCACAAGGTCTGTCCCTGTTTAGTTCTCTCTCTACGACCAAAATATATATTACTGGTTTTATCACACCTTTAAATTAGTGCCACAAAGTTTTATAGCTGGTTCCAGTGACATTTTAGAAGATTTTTTAGTAGTATGGTAAATAATTGAAAGCTGTGCTTATTATATGACTTTTTACAGAGTCTTTATCATTACAGTGATTTACCATTTAAAGTTTTACAGCAACAATATATGGAGCACCGTAAGTCCCATGATACTCACAATACTTATTCTACAACTGAGCCACTGGATCACCTGGATAGCAATATTTAAACTGGAAGCAGAGGATGTGTAAGAAACAGAAAAGCCAAGTACAGAGGGGTCAATTTTATACAGCACAAGTAAATAAGAATTGCTGTTCTGTGTTTTTCCACACCTTATGCACCACTATAAACATACTCCATGTTTCTTGAGTTTTAGCACTCCTCCTTTACAGAGTTGCAGACACTTCTATAAACTTTGGCTTATTTGAGGTTCAAATTCACATTATACTTCACAGACCTCTTCCAAAACATTAGTGCAGTCACCTTGCAAAGCAGTCATCACCTCAGCATCTCAGTACTGCATCCCACCGACTGCTAGGCAGGATTTGCTGACACTTAGCCACCTTTCCTGGCTCTGTTTTGCACATTACAGGACAAGTTCCAAAAATTAACTCCTTTTTTTTGGCAAATACCTACAGCCCTGTTTCAGAACAAGCACTTTTTGAAAGCTGGAATTACAGGAGAAAGGCAGCTTCCTTTTCCCTTCCTGGAAGCTGTCCTCCAACTGCCCTGCAGCCAGGAGCAAGGGAGGGAAAAGGTGGCCCATCACCTGCTGGCTCAGATGGAAAAGGAAGCCATAAAACAGCAAACACACACCCTGATTCTTCAGTTTCAACTATATTACCCTATGAGGTTTGTGAAGAACTCTCACTAGCCTCCTGTATCCCCAAATACTGGAAGGAAACTTTTCAATAACAGCCTGAAGGCTCCTCTGGCTGCTGCTGTGGCTCCAGCACTGCCCAAGCATGTTGCAGTGGGTCTCTGCCTGCAGCACCCACCAGCACCCAGGAGATGTTGTCACCACTGTCCTTCCCTGCAACACCCCCTCCGTGCTTCTCCTTATGACACTGTTGGTAGACAAACACTCCATTCTCAGTCTCCATACAGGTGCCCTGTCCCAGGCTGCCAACCCTGCCCGTGGGGATGCCCGGACACTTGTCAGCTTCTCAACAGCAGGAGTGGGACAGAGAAACACACGGAAACTCCAGCATTCAACAGCAAACCTTCCAGCTGCAGCTGGCAGTGGCTCCCCCCAGTTACAGGATTTCAGGTTTACTTTTAAACCCTTAACCCGTTTCACGTGGGCCTTTGCTGAGATGTCGTGGCAATCTGGGTCTCTGTGACAGACACCACAGCACAGACACCTCCACCAGCCCTGCCTGCCCAGTCACTCCAGTGAGACACATCCTGTCAGACAAGGCTGGCTTTGATCCACACAGCTCTGCACGCACAGGACTCCAGAACAAAAACCAGGTTCTCACTGCACCATTTACAGGTGGACTGGGGCATTCACTCAGGGCATTGTGGCAGGGAAGTTACACAGCTCCTGAGCTTGGAACAGGACAGGCTTATTGCAAATAACTACAGTACTTGCGTCAAAAAAAATAAAAGTGACACAGCAAAAGGTCCTCAGAACTTCATTACCAGTTCTTTGAATTTTATTCAGTAATTTGAACAAGGTTTTTGCTCCACTTCCTCTTCATTATTGCAAGTTAGAGGGAAAATAAGTATTGGGTATGCTACAGGTAATACACTGAGCCCTCTGCTTCGCCTCCTCCAGAGAAGATCTGCATCTCCTGCAGGGAGCCCAACCCAGAAATAAAACTCTTTTCCCCACACATCCTGTTGCTATCATTTTCAGCAAGCAGGTGTGGGCAGTATTTACCAGTCGTTTTTCTTATGAAGGCAAATGTGAGTAATGTTGATTCTTGAATTTCTAACACAGCACAGACTTCATTTGGCATGATTATGCAGAGGCCTGAGCTGATATTAAAAAGAAGTCTAGAGGCCTTTAAGAGCTGAGCAGGCATTACTTTTCTGACTTTCAGACAAATGTAAGAGCTTTTGGCTTCCTTAAAATTTTGAAAAATCTGTAATTATTCCTCATCAGATGGTGGCTGGCAACACTATGACTTTGCATGGTCATCTGAATTTAAAGTTTCAAAATTTGATTTTCTACCCAGAGGTATGCCATCAAATTAAATGTGTTAATAGACACACCAAATGCCTAATAGCAATCCCATCTGCTTTTATAGATGGATAGATGACACTGATGAGCTAATGTTGTAAATACTCTCAGTAAATCAAATATGAAACAGAAACCACATTTTTAGATTTTTTTAACCTAGAAATATTCTTTCCATTTAGGATAAAAAAGAGGATGCTATAGTCCTGTCACAGCATCATGTGAAAAGTGAGACAGAAGTCTAATATTTCAGAAATGCTACATGTAAAAAAATAACAAAGTCCAGAAAAAATGCCATTGATTTTTACAGTTGGGTTTTCTTGGTTGAGGTTTTTTCCTATGCAACTGTGTAGCCAGTGGGATTTGAAAGATCCTGGCTTGATGAAATGGCATGTTCTTTTTTATTTATGGTAAGAATTTTTGAAAGGAAGGATCATACAATCAGCTTTATGACTTTCTCCACTGCTTCTGAAAACAACTACCACAGGCAATACTGTCAAAATTGGGACGACTTTTTCAGTTTTGGAGGAAATAGAGAGCTGGTCCCTTCAGATTAATGATTTGACTTGTGTTAGAAAACCTCAAAGTACTATATATCCAGAAGATTGTGTGAAAGGCATGGCAAATGTTTGTGCAGCCAGCCCATTCCCTTTCCAAGAGCTGCAGCAGGTGCAATACCCTGAAGACTGAGATCAAGGTGCTTATCTTTCTTAGATTAGGAAAGGAATTGTTTTTTCTTATTATACAGAAAAACAAAAGAAAGCATCACGTATTCTAAAACGTGGATTGTTCTCCTTCCGCAACAATCGTCCACAGTAGCTTTCCGTCACAATTTCAAGCTCTGCAACTCAAGCAAAAGGAGAAAGACTAATCCAGGAATAGGATTCCAAATTCCTAATATCACTGTTTGGTACTTCTCGCATATCCCCCCCCTTCACTCCTCTTCTAATTTAATCCAATATTTATTGCATTGCCCTCAGCCTTACCTCTCCTAACCTCAGGAACAGCCGTGGTACCCACACCTGCCCCATGCCCACAGCCCCAGCTCTTACTGCATCATCTGGGAACACCAAGGGCTCGGAGGAAGGTACCTAATCAGAGGAGCATTATTCCTCATTCACTAAACAACAGATGGAGCTTTCAGCCAATAAATGCACTACCTGTTCAGATAGCTGAAGTTTTTCATAGACAAGTATCTGCAAATTTTTCTGCTGTGCTCATTTTAGGGTAGAAGGATACCTTGAGATTTACTATTGCTATCATTTACAAAAAAAAAGAAAAAAAAAAAGATTAAATAGTTTTCTTTCCTTAAGGTGAAAATCAAGGACAAGCAAAAGTTCACAGCAACTTTTAAGTCTTTCTTGCAAACACTGAAATAGTTGAAGTGTATTGTGTTCACTTTCTGAAGAGGAAAATATTCTTTCCCTCAGTGTTTTACTGTTTCCAGGAGAAGTCAAAATTGCCTACTGAACAGCACTGAGATCACCTTTACAACAGTGTAAACAGGAACATTTATAAAGCACTAACATGCAATAACTCAGTGCCATGCTAGAAAATCTGGGGGAAATGTGCAGAGTCAGCTTGTGGCTGTTGGTGAGCTGCCAGCCTGGCCACGAGAACAGAGACGAAAGGGTCATTTAACTCCTGGGCACAGCAGCACTGGTGAGCAGCACTGCCACGGCAGGCTGAACTCACTCATCTCTGTCCTACACTGGTCTGAACACGCAGGTTGAATCCTTCCCTTGAGAATCAAACCCGCTCCAACGTGGAATTAAAAGGCAGATGTTTCATTTTGTTCTTCTGAAACCACCTAGGTCTGTTACTTGAAGATGACTGAAGAGCACACTGACTTCAGCCTTCCTTCTGCAGAAAGATCAAAGTACTGTCACTGCAGCCACATTCCCACGTCCTGCAGACACACAGGATGTGCTTCCTGGGCAGCTCGAATAAATGACACGCAAGGGATATCTTTGTGTCCCTTAACATAAAGGAAGATCAAACACCCAGTAGCTTTTCTGAGACAGGGACACATGATGGGTCAGACAGTGTACAAAGCAGACATTAGTTAGTGAATAAAAGAAAGATCAAAGTTGCTCAAAGGTGCATCAGAACCAATCTCCACACCCTGGCTAACACAGACACCCGGCCAACTCTTTTGCACAAGAAACAGCTGCAGAAGGGAAGTTAACAAGGCTATTGGATACAAATTCAATCTTCCACATTGTCATCCATCTGTATGTTGCTGCGCAATTTCATTCGATTTGAAGTTTAGCCAGACAGGAGCTGAGACAGCTGGCAGTGCAAATAACTTTTTTTTTAAGGGGATAGTATTTTCATGTCCTTGGAGAGACTGAGTTTTGTCCACTGGAAAACTCATATTTGTTTCGCATGAAATAGTATAATACCTGGTTATCTTTGGAGTGGCCCAATGGTCACTTTTTATCTCTTTGTACTCAAATTGCCTTGTCTTCACAAAACTGGAGCCACTCTTCCTTTGAAGGGACTCTGCCTGTATTTGTGATATAATACAAATCAAAGCAGCCCAGAGTTTCTGAGACATGCCCTTTCCTCACCTTGCCTGATAAACTGAGGGGATTCAGCGAGATGTTGACTTTCCAGGTATAAATTGTATCTCTGGGAATTAGGACCACAGTAATTTGGGGATTGCATCTCCCTGATAAAGTCCACCTTCCAAAGAATATGAGATACCAAAAATGAAGATGACAAGCTACCAGTAAAGGAATTTTAAGACATTTAACTTTTTAAGTTTATATATTCATGTAACACTGGGAGCTGCAGTACATCAAGCCCAGGAACGTCACACTGCTGCTGGTGTTGCAGTGTGATAGGAGAGTGGACAGCAGGAAGCAGTCCCATTTTAAAATCAAAACAAACCACCCAATCAAACAACATACAGTACAGCAAACACCCTTCATTCTTACAATAAAAATATCTACTAGCACAGACAAGTTCTCCCTATTACACAGGGGGCACCGAGCAGTTTAGATAAAGGGCAGTTTTATCATTATCATTTCCCAAAGTAACAACTTCCGAGGCAGTGAAAAGAGTTTCACATAAAAGCAAACATATATTTATGTGTTCCTTGGGGGTGAGGTAAAGCACACCAGTAGGAGCACAGTCTCTTAATATTCATCCATTTTTGGACTCCAGCATTTTAAACCACTGAAAGACAGATTAAGTGGAGGGGACTCATAAAAGGCAGATAAAAACAAAACATCCACTCCTTAATCTATGTGAAGAGAAATTCACAGGCAGATTCCTTTGAGCTCCTCTGCAACACGAAGTCACGCAAGGCTGCCTCGATCTTCGTCAAACTGGGGTTTTGGAACTCCTGAGCTCTCTGCTCTGAAGATAGGTGGCAAAAACAATATAAAAAGAAAAGAAACTGACTTTTGGTTTCTATGTATCTGTCTCTTATGAACTCAGATCTCTTTCACGTTGTTCAGTATAACAGATCTTGCAATGCTTTTCTCAGCAGTGGGACCGCTGACTGTTTCCCCCATTACAGCCCCTCTGTTGCCCAAGAAGCTGATGCAGCTACAGTTTGTGGAGTTATCTGGTCTAGAGCAAAGCAGGAGTATGTTTTCCAAGAGACTCAGCTCTAAAAAACTTCCTTGCTCCTATTCTCCTTTCACATTTCAGTGGATAAAGGTCCCAAAGTTGTTGATTTGTGTTTACTCCCAGAACTTCTTCTCTTACACGCCTTCGAGTGGAAAAGTCGCACAGAATTCTGCTGCCCTTGACTATTAATGTGTGGATACACCTGCTCTAGCTCTGCTGAATGTCTTGCAAACTTTGCCCTTCTTTTTCTCTCTAAACCTAAGTCTTCATGCAATTAAAGGCAATTCATCTATCACTTCTAAAGCTTTGTGTCTTGCCATAATTTGACCCGAGCTGGCAACCAAGCCCCACTCAGCCACTCACTCACTCTTCCCTGATGGGATGGGGAGAGAATCAAAGGGTGAAAGTGAGAAAAACTCATGGATTGATATAAGAAACTTAATAATTTAAATAATAATAATAAGATGTGGGAGTCGGGGCATTGAACATACGCAGATTATTTGTTACAAGTTACCTTATTATTTATATCTTGCTTTCTCAATCTTTCCTTGGGATAGGACTTGCTGAGATCGCTCCCCACCCAGCCTACCCCCAGCCCCACACCACCTGCCTGCCTCTTTTGGTCATTCTTAGGCTCTGCTAGTACAAAAAATAAATTTATGTGAAGAGAGGCTTGCTGTAGCCCCAACAGTTACCATGATGGAAGACAGAAGGTAAAATCCAGGTTCAATATAGTAAAGAAAACATCCACTGAAATGCTGGTTGGTGACAGTCCAACAGATCAGGAAACAAAAAAGGTTAGATCATAAACCAACAGAACTCCCTGAAAAATAAAAATTGCATCTGTCTGCTTCTGACCTTAAGATGTGAGATGCTTGAGAATGTGAAACTCCAATCTCTTGGAGTAGATAAAAGTGTTCTGATGAACAGTATGTGCTCAGCCTTGTTTCTCCCCTGTTTAAACTACATGCACAACCTCTTCAGCCTCACTGTTTTCAGAGGGATTTTAAAAAACTATATTAGTCTAAAAAGGCTGTATCTGTTCCAGGCAGGTTCTTGACATTTACTGCCACTCAGACACCAGATCTTCACCTGGTGTAAAGTAACTACCTGAGAATTCACTGTGTTTTAAGCAATTGAGAATGTCACTTGACCAAGGAAATTATCCCTTCTAGAAAGCTCCCTGGCAAAGAAACTGCTAGGAAACTAGAACTTTGGAAGGGTTTCTCTGCTTTTTTTGTCCCGTTCTGTTACAAAAAAGTTACCACACCTTCTTCTGGGAGTGTTAAAGCACATAATTCAATCTTAAAATGGTATGCCAAATGCAGGTCAGTGGCTCAAATTCAGACCAATGAACCATAAGCAGATTGCAGTTCTACTCAATCTCTGTTTTCCTGTAAGCCCTATGCTGAAATCTTGAACAGTGACAGTGGCTCAGTGAATTTTATTAATGATGTGGTTTTATTAATGATAGGGTTCTAGGGATCAACCACTGCATTGTGGGCTCAAGAAGTGATTCCCTTCAGCACTGGAAGGGGACATTGCTCTTGAAGAGGCAATTTTAAGCTTGCGTGTTCTGTAGCATGTTGAGCTATTTACATCATGCAGAGTCTTAGCAGTCTAATGCTTTTCCCTCCAAGGTCTCAACTGGAAAGTTCCATAAACATGGAGATATACAGCTTCAGTGGGTCTGAAACAGTAATGCAGGAGATTCCTGATGTGCCTGATATATTGCACCCCACTGGTACTGCAGCTATCCAACTGGAAAGTCATAAAATAACATAAAATAAAGTGCTGGAGTAGAAATGATTCAGTCATTAACATCACAGACAGCCATTAAATCTCTTGCCACCAAACAGACAGCCGAGGCATCACAGCAAGCGCCCTCCAGACACGTAGAGACCCAACAACCCCATGGATTCTGTCTTGAGGCCTTGATACACATGCCAATGATTTTTACATAAATCATAAGAATTTGCCACAAGGTTTATTCGGGACATGAGTTCACGTTATTGTTTTTCTACCAGCACCACTGGCTGGTTTGTTTTAGGAATTTCCATGTCCCAGCTGTAGGTTCCAGGAGAGGCACCTTTTATAGTACAAAACTTCATTTCTCCTAATAGCTTGATAAGAATTCCTCAGGGCTCTGGAACCAGAGCTATGAAATACCTGAGCTCCTGTAAAGCACAGAGCCCTCCTCCAGTAGAATCACTTCATCTAGCATCCCTCAACCACTGCAGCACACAGACTCTGAACGTGGAAACAGCAATGGGAACATTCATTGCCATGAAGAAATGTCAGTTTGAGATAAGAATCAGGGCCCTGAAGGAAAAAAACCAATTCATCATCACCTTGCAGTTACTGCGCTATTTTGTTCTAATGCAAAGGTTCGCAAAATACTAAATAAATCAAAGTGAGAAATCATTGCTGTGAAGATGACGCAAGGACAATGACAAATTGAGCCCAGGCCTGAGGGGGAGAGACAGAAAGATATGAAGCATTGAAGAAAATTGGAGGAGTAGAGAGTCCACATAGGAGTCACAGGAGCAAAGGAGGTTTCATAGGAGCAGAGACAGACCCCTGAGCCTCCTCACAATCTTTCATTTCATACACCTTTGTTTATTATAGCGTCTTTCTTTCCTGAGGCTGGAGCTTAAGACTTTGATTTATATTTCAGAGCTAATTTTTTTTCCAACCTTGAAATGTAGAGGGGGGAAAAAAATGAAAAGGTTTTTCAAAACAACTGCAGGGAAGCTGTAATGCAGCCTTCGCTTGCCTCCTTCAAGGCTCAAAAGGCAGGACAAACATGAGATGTTCCAGACTGAATTTGCCCTACCATTCTGGTTGGTGTTATACTGCTTTTTGCTTGGCAGTCAAATAAAGTAATGGTAAGTAGCAAAAAGCACAGGAACTCAAAACCATGTGTGTAGGCACCAAAAAATTCCAGAGAAAGTTATATTAACAGCAATCTGATTTTTTTTTTTCTCCCCCCAAGCTAATCACAAGCTGTCTGCTGGGGGTGGGAGGTTATTAAAAGAAAGGGTCTGAACTAAGAGCTGCAAGTGGGTGAGAGAGACTTCCCTACAGCTCCCTTTCAAATGCTGAATCAAATCTGTAGGCAAGAAGACCCAAGGAAGACCTGCAACACCCATCCCCACACTGAACTCACCCTGCAGTGGCCGCCATCTCAGAACCCTCACTGCTTTCAAAACGTGGATTGGTTAAATGCATACTGGGAAGCAGTACCCAGCAGGTATCTTGTGCCATCATTCTGGCTCTTTCTCACCATAGTTTCACGTTGATCCCACCAAATTTCAGGGATCTAAAAGGCATAATCACCGAAGGGAGTTAATCAATGAGCACAGACAGGCATCTCCAGAGGGCAATTCAGCCCAGGCTAAAACCAGTCACCTCATTATCTGTAGGGGAGCTCCAAGTTCCAGCACCTCAGTGAAGTGTCTAAAGTGAGATGGAACAAATCTCACCTAACAGTCTTCCAAAGAGCCTTAAAGGTTGCTGGAAATAATCACAGATTTCAATGAGTATGGGTCAGGATTCAACTTCTTCCTATTTTGGTAATAAAACATCAAATGCAGCCTTTAAGCATTTAAGAAAAAAAGTCACAACTAAGGAATTTTTGCTAAGATTGCTATCTCATTCAGTTTATCAGAGTGAAAGCTTGTGATATCCCCTGTTAGATCCTATGCTGCTGTTTTCAGAATTCTCCCTTCTCCCTCTTAAATACCAATCCAAGATCTGAAGATCAACTTTAAAAAAAAAGTAGTCTGCCAAAAAAGAAATTAAATGGTAGTTTTAATTTCTGGCAAGAGAACCTGTACTTTTCTTTTTTTCAAGTTTAATGTCAATGAAAGAAATAAAATCACAATCCCTTTCACAAACAATCAAACATGATTTCTTTTTCTTTTATGCCTTTTGTCAGCAGCGCCAGCTTTTTTGAGTTCCTGTTAAATGCAGTCATTGTAAACAGAGCTAAAACCCGTCCACTCCTATTATCTCACTGCACCGTAAATTGCCTTGATAGTGAAATAACAGCAACAAGACTGCAGCGCTCTTGCTAACAATCCCTGCTACCACTGAAGTGGGCAGGTCATGTACACAAAGCCAAGAGCAGGCTTTGGCCATGGCAAAGTGTAAAGGAATATATCAGTGAAATGAAAGCTGTCATCCACCCAGTGTCGGACATATATAGCTGCAGTTAATTATCTGTATTACTGCAGCAACTGAAAACCTTAGATCTGAACCTAAATTCCATTCTTCAAAAGTGACAAATAAGTAGAGGACATAAAAATAGCTTGGTGAGACAAGTACTAAAGCCTGTTGTGGAAGAGACAGGGGCCATAACCCAGACAGAGAGAAGATGATGTCTGTGCAGGTCCATGGGACAGGGAACACTCAGCACACTCTGCCTGCCCATTGCTGAGCACCACAGGAAAAATTCCATGGATGAACCAGGCAGGGAGGTGGGTTTGGTTACAGAGAGCTCCTGCTGAGTGCAGGAAAACCTCCAAGGTACATTCCTCAGCATTCAGTAGCTGCACTAGTAAAGGTTTTAGCTGAGCCCGAGTGAGAGCTGGCAACCAGAGTAATAAAAAGTGGGGAGGAGGAGGAGAAGAGAGCAGTATCCATGAGCAGTGCTACAAATGAGAACAGCTCACTTATTCCTAGTGGGACTGGGAAGAGGGATGCAGTGAAGCAACACAGAGATGGTGACGTGGTTGAGAGGACAGACTAGAGGAAGTCACCTTTCCAGAGGCTTCCCAACAGCTACAAGGCTGTCACCAACATGAGAACAGTTGTTGCAGTAACTGAAAATGGGACACAACCAAAGCAGTGTTTCAGAACTTGTTTAAATATATAAATGAAGAGGGGTGAGGGGGATAAGTGTTTTGAAGCGGGAATCAGTAAGATTTAGACATCAGCCAGATAAAAGCATCTATGTAAGAAAGTCTTAGTCACAGACAAGGCTTCAACCCAACAGACAGGATTTCGTCCATACCAGTCTGGGAAAGCAGCAACAGGGTGGGAGTCCAGAATAATCTGTCTGCAGCTACATGGAGCCAGACCTGGCAGCTCAACAACTCTGAAAAGGTGTCAAAGGAACTTAGGTATTCTCTTGAGCATGGGTCAGATAGTGGGGAAACATCAGTGGAGCAACAGAGCTGGGTTTATGCTTGCAAATGGTCTGAGTCAGAGACACAAGGTCTGAGTCACCGAGAGGAGCAGGTGGGAAAGCATCCAGGAAAAATCCCTCACAGCAGTGGAAGGAGGGCGAGATGGGTCTAATTTACAGGGCACCCCAAACATGAGGGGAGGACAGAGAGGGAGGTCTGTGGCTTTCCATGGCCTGGATGTATTCAGTCATAGGAATGCAGCTTGGATAACACACCCTTTGGGACCTATTTTAGATGCAGATAGCTTTGAAAGACACACAGATATATTCTCTATGAATATAGGTATTTCACTGCTTTTTGCAAGTGCAAACATCTTTCCTAAACACACTCCAGACTATCTCCCTCGCTTATGCAGCCTTTAATAACCAGGCAGAAGCTGGAGAACAGAGTAATCATAACAAGTCTTTCTCTCTCCAAAATCCTCATGTTGCAAAGAAAGAAATTTGTTAGAAGCTGAGCTTCTATACATCATTCATTTCCATTTGTACCAATCCTTGCTTCTGCAGGTCAGTAATTGCTTCTTGCCCTGCAGAGCAGTGAAAAGCAGACCGATGATGCCACCCGCAGGTGTGCGGGGTTATTGCTGCCGTGCATTCCCAGATGGGTCTTCTCATCTTGCCGCTGACTGGAATGCTAATTCTAACGGGATAGTGACACAGCGCAGGTGAATTCAGAGGCATTTAAAAACTACACTGCCTGCCTTTTTTCGGTACCACTTGGTTAGAGGGCTTACGGGTTACTGCGCAGATGGCTTGTTTTCACTACAAATAATTGGGAGTGGGAGAGGAAACCTAAACAGGTTACAAAATAGAAATCAAAAATTAAACCCCTTCCCAACTCATCACTCAGTGATATGCAGATCTGTGAGAGCATTTCAAACAATCAACACTGTGCACTTTTTAATTAAAAGCATACGGCAAGCACACTTTCATGGCGTGTAGAATATTTTGCCTCATTTTAATTTGCTGCTCCTGTCTCAGAGATCCTTCAACTGAGATGACAAGGACTGTGATGACTTAAGAGCTCGTCTTTACAGAAGAAGACAAAAGACATCTGAAATAAGACTGCAGTTTCAGGTATGACTGAAGCAGGGAGGGTTTTGCTCACAGATACCCTTACTCATTCCCTATCTTATCTCCCTTATCCATGTTTATTAAGACTCTCAGAATGAAAACATTTTTAACTGTTACCTGGACATTAAAACAGGATTTTATGTTTAAGGTAAAAGGACTAGAGGATATTTATTAGCCAGTTCCTCCTTTCTTTCAGAGCCACAGGACTCCAGAAGACACACAGAATCTTGCAGAGAGATCAGATCACACTGCAGGGGAAGACACAATGTTTTCTCTTATACCTGATCTCTCAAAAGCAACGAAAGTGGGCCACCCAGGGGAGATAAAGCCCTGGCACCCTGCACAGATTTATTACATCTCATGGCTGGAATTAATTTACATCTCCTAGCCAGATTCACAGCAGTGAACTCTGAAATCCGTGAGGCGTATGATGGCTCTGTATGCCATAAATCCTGTTTGTATTCTGTTGCGCCTCAGATTCTCACAAAAGGTCAAATTCATCTGAATTCTCTAGGGTTTTCCATCAGTACAGACATTGGTGCCTTTACAGAAAGTCTTCAAGGAGTCAAAACCCAAAAATACAGGATTTCATATTGCAAGTGTTTTGCTGAACAATGGACTAGTCCTAGCCAAAGTGTATTTGCTACATGAAATACAGTTTGTTCATGTTAAGATGATCTTAGATGTTTACATCCACTGAATAATTTAAGAAAAATCAGTAAAAAATTTGAGAACTGGCTTGTCAGAAACATGCGTAGTATGAAATCTCAAAGATAAGCTATAACATCCTGCCCTTCATCTTGTATTAAGCACATTATGTTGTATTTTTCTTGTATACAACTGTAGATACAGCACCTACATTACCAAGTCTATATTATCTCAGCACAGCATTAATATCACCACAATTTACATGTAGCAGTAAGTCTTTGTGCATTCATTGCACAAAATAATTTAACTTGTTTATTGTGCAGAACATATCAGCTGGGGTCAGATTCAAGGCAAGTTAGAGACAGGGAGCAAAGAACATGAAACAGTTCTATCCTAATATCTTACTAGACACATTTATTGATTAAGTTCATTAATATTCTTATTTAAAGACCTGGAGCTCTTGAGGAACCACTGTTGTTAAAAGCTTGCTATCACTGCTGGCACCATAAGTATGAAGTTATTCCTGACACCTAAACGCTTTCTGAAGGTCCTCTGTGTTATCCAGCCTCATTAAAATCAAAGGTATCTTTTCCTGTCCTTAAATATTTGAAGGGAAAAAAACCTTATGTATTTAAGCAAGTGGATTTTTTTCCTCCTTAAAACCTATATTTACATAGTTACAACTTTATCTTAATTACATCAGAGATGACACACCTACCTCTCCCCCTCCCAGCCCCAGGGGACAAAGCCCATTTAACGGGATGAGGAGCTGAGAGCAGGTCCTGTAGCTGCGCAGTGCTGGCACTGCTGGGCTCCCACACATGCCTGTCTCCAGCCCACAGGGCACCTGCAGCCAGGAATTAACAGAACAGGGAGCTGAGTCTGGCTTTCCCAGCGCAAAGAGTAATAAATGGTAATGATTTTGTACAACAGAGCAGTACCTTAATTTTGGTCTCTACCCATTGCCAGGTCTCTGATATAACAGCAGCTCCAGATGTCCAGAGCAATCACAGAGCACTCGTGACACAGAACCACACAAGTAGTCCAGCTCAACCAGCTAAAGCTGTCCCCCAAAACAAACATTTCTTTTTATGCAGCCATTGAAAGGAAAACCTTATTCAGTTTAGAGATTCACTGACAACACAAGACCGTTTGAACAGTTTTCCATCAGAAGTGCTGCATTTGTTGTCATACTTTTGCCATGTACAATTTCACCAAGCAGACGATAACACATCTCATGATAAATAAGACCAAAACACCCTTTGGGCAAATTTATGGAAATCATCACTCACAGGCAAGTGTGATAAAAAAGCATCAAGCTAACTTCAGAAACAGTGAGGGATCTGATCCTCAGCAAAGCTCCTTCCCAGGCGACAGCTCTGTCAGGGTGATCTTGAGGACACGTTATCTGACAGCAGGATTGGATTGTGCTGATGTGAACGACTGCCTCTTTGGTGGCTTTGCTCGGCTGGTCTGTCATTGAGTAAGTGTCAGCTCACACAGACTGGTACATTTGTGCCTCCACCCGTCATAATCAGCATTGCCTGCCAACTCCCCCAAGAAAACGCCATTCACCAGGAAAACACCAGAGAGAGCAAATGCTGATTCATTGGGTGGTTTGGGTGGCGACAGGCTGTCAAACTGAGTTGGTGACTGGAGAAACTGAAAAGGTTGGTGCATCTGTGGGCACATCTGGACCTGCTGAATCTGGACACCAGCTCTCCAGGGATCAGTGTTCTCCCTGATGGCCTCCCCAGGGGAAAAGAGCACAGGGTCCCTCTCTCTCTCCACAAAAAGCCCTTCTGCATTTGGCCTTGATGAAGGTGAGGAGGTGCTACACAAGCCAACTACTATTAAATATCCCAGAGCTCACTGAGAAATATTTCACACAGAGCTCTCACCTGCTCGCAGATATTCCATCCTCTGGACACTGTCTGCACCCAAATACCACACCAACATAAAACCCACAACCACAGGAATTCATTACTCTGCCTTGGGAGTAGAGAGGGGAAACCCAAGACAGAATTCTGAAATAATTAAATAGCATGACCATGGGTGAAATCTCTAAAGATCTTTGGAAAATCCAGCTCAACTGTGCCTAGAACTAGACATTCAGTAATTATGTTTTCACAAATATACCCCATGCCCATATTTAGAGCTAAAATTCTCATGTATCTAAAAGAAACACTACATTGCAATGTAGGAACACCAACCCCTCAGGGTGTCACAATACACTGCAGGCTCTGAGACAAATAACAGCAAGTATAAGGGCTGTGAAGTAGGAAGAAAATCTCACAACACAGAACCTGAGCTTTCCAGCAACTACTGGAAGTGGTATTGTTACATGTTGGCAGAGGAGAGCTACTCAGAAAAGTATTAATTAATTCCTTCTAGAAATCTGCAGATGGGTACTGTTTCCTTTGGGTTCAACTGAAATGGTACCAAGAAAAATAAATATGTATTAAAATACACCAATTATTTGGTCAGGGGAGGTTGTGAGGCCCTTCCCTATGACCTGATGGCACTCACACTTCACCAGACTGATTCAGGGGAAGAGCAGCACAGGCACCTGCTGGAGGAAGGCCAGCCTGCCAGCACTGGTACAAGCATAATGCCATAGGAGATAGGCTGCCAGTCTTCCAGAGAGCCTGGATGCTCCTCTTGCTCCCTGGTCGTTACATGTCAAGTGCCTACACTTTCCAAAGGTTCACAAGAAGAGCAAACAAACAAAAAAATATCCTACTTTGCTTTCCATGCCTTTAGAGCTAAATCCACTTGAGCCAAGCTGTAGCTCTCTGTGCTTTCTTTGCAAGGCCCTTGCTTTGAAACACCTTCTCCCTCCACACTCCCCTCACCATTCTCAGGCTGGTTCTTCAGATGTCAGCTGAGCTGGGCAACAGATTAAAGACAGGGAGTTAAAAGTGACCACTGCTTTTGGCCACTTTTTTTTCAGCCACAGGAATTCCGAGCCCAGCTCAGGACCAGAAGTCTGCCACAGATGTAAGAGCATGGGAAGGAACACTCCTGACCTGCCACAGCCTTCAAAGCAGAGCCTTGCCAAAAAATGACACCTCAACAGAGAACCAGCACCACATCACAGTCACGACATGCAAAGATTTACAGTGAGGCATTTAAAAAGCACAGCAGGGATCCTGTCCCAGACCTGTATCAGCCACACAGGGGACCAGGCACTTCGTACCAGGGAGCAAAAACAACAAAATTATGCTGTTGATACACTTTGCTGGATTGAAAGAGAATTACAAATGTTATTTGCTCTGCTGGAATATCAAAAAAAAGGACTCCCAGCCACAGCTTCAGTGAGAAGCAGATAAAGTCCTTGGCAGGTGTCCAGTGAGGGTGCAGCTTGGGTTCACCCACAGAGGCAATGGTAGAAAACCTCAAGCATAAATCCTTTTTTCAATTAGTCATAAACCAGAACAGTGGTATTTGGGAGGGGAAAAAAAAACCATCAAATGAAGCTTTCCTCTGCAAACACAGCTCACCGTGGCTGGCACCACATAACTCATAACACACAAATATCAAGGCTGCCGCCTCTGCCAAGCCCACATAACACCTCTCACAAACACAAACAGAACAATTAGCAGCAAAGGTTGACAACGTGAAGGCAACAGGTCAGAAAAAAGGCCCCAGAGCACATCATAGGAGCTGGTTTGCTTCACCCAGCCCTCACAACGGGCCTGCAGCTCCCAGCAGATCATGTGGCAACAAGCGAAGCTTTCATCCACTCTCCTTCCTTAAACACGCTTAAAGAACCTTAAACAACAAAAACTTACCTCCTGCCTCCCGGGGAGAGCTCTCTCCAGGTCCACATAGCAGCCCAGTGCCCTGACTTCGTCCTTTATGAGCCCCGCAGGAGCTCAGCAGGACCCGTGTGCCTTCCCCTCACCTGGGTCACCCAGCGCAGGTGGCGCTTGATGAACGTGCGGCTCCCCAGCGGCCTCTGCCCCTCCGTGACCACAGCGGGACGGAGCTGGGGCCGGGGCCGGGGCCGGGGCCGGGGGGCCGGGGGGCCGGAGCCGGAGCCGGAGCCGGAGCCGGAGCTGGAGCTGGGGATGGGGATAGGGGGCCGGAGCCGGAGCCGGAGCCGGGGATGGGGATGGGGGGCCGGGGCCGGGGGTGCAAACCCGAACGGCCTTCGGGAAAGCGAAAGGAATCTTTGCACATCGCTGCCCTGGTGAAAGGGTGGGCAGTAATGGCACAGGGGAACAAGGAAGGGGAGAAAAGCTGCGGGCTGCCACAAATGATGGTGGACTCAGCAAGAAAATAAAAATCTGGGGGGGTAGATTTGTCCTTAATGGGAATAAGAAGGCAGTAATTAGCCTGCCCTGTCAAGCAGCCTTGATGTCCGTATGCTAATGCGAGAATTAATAAACAACCCAAATTCTGTTTACAGGAGGAAAACGGAGGGTAGTGATTCAAACAGGAAAGGTGAAGGGTTTGGGTGTGTGTTTTAGCCCTGACAGCAGAAAGGCTGAAGAAACATCAGGATCGGGAGGGATTGCCTTGGAGCAGGCAGATGGACCACATGGGCTCTGCACTGCCCTGTCTGTGCATAGCGGTGGTTTCTGTAGGGTCTGGATTTGTAAGTGCTGAGCCAATGTAAAAAAAAACAGCACCAAAAGCCCGCAGCTTTGGGGCATTTCATGGTCTTTATGGCCTTTGCACGTAGAGAGGTTTGTTTCAGCATTTCTTTCAATTTGGGAATATTTACACTCTAGATTTGCAGATGTTCAGTGCCCCCTTTGACACTTCTGTCTAGTCTTGCCATTCACAGAATAGTCTCGAATCTTATTAGGTTTGCTTTCCCTCTTATGAGCTTGAACTTGTCATTTTTTTATCTGTCCACTCTTGTATAAAACCACAATTAAAGATTTCTGATATGCTTAGATAAAGCAGTCGTTATTTTTATCATGACCCCTCCTTTCCCAAACAAGCGTGGCTAATCTTTTCAAAGCAAGCATGCCTAATCTTTCCAGGCTCTCTTCAAGGGAGTGCATGGTCATGACCCAATTATTCCCAAAAAAGATAGCTGGAAAATTTCTATCAGGATGGTTTGCTCACAGAAAATGCAGTTATTGCAAATACAGGAAAAGCCTTCATATCACTTAGAATGGTTTTCTGTAGAGAAAATTCAGATCAAATATTTTCTCATCTATCAGCTTGTTTGTTGTCCCATTCTGCTCCTAATTGGATAAGCACAGAGCTGCATTAACCTGAGGTGTGTGTGGGCGATACCTGGGACTTGTACATTTCAGCAGGGCAGGCTACTGTTTTAGTTTTCATTTTCTGACTTTTTAACTTTGAATTCCCCAGATAAACAAAAGCAAATTTCATTTAATTTCTTGAAGTCAACGGGAGAGAAAAAGAACTGAGCAATCCATGCCATTCATCTCTGCACTTCTCCAGAACTCCAAATGCTCTAAACAGGGCATGGGATCCAATCTCCCTGCTCTGTCCGAGGAAAACAGGGTGTTACCCACGGACAGGCTCTCTGCTTGGACAGGGAGAAGTTAGACCAGATGATCCCTGTGGGTCCCTTCCAACTCAGAATATTCTGTGAAAGGCCTCAGCACAACTGTAGCTGCTTGGAGATATTTGAAACATTTTCAAATTGCAGTGGGTAAATTTGAGATTATTTCTCAGTTTCTCTGTGTTCTGACTTTAAACTAGGCATGTTGCAAAAAAAAAAAAAAATCCAATAAAAGCCACAAACAAAGAGACACTTCAGAAGTCACATCAACCCTATAAAATTGCTGTGATATTAATGAAACTGCCTTCTGGAGAGACTAGAAAATTTGACATAAACCTTTCCAACCTCAAAACAATATCAGAGTATGTTAAAGACAAATTTTCCCATTTCAAGGCAGCAGCACAGACTTCTGCAAGAGACCCAGCTCCACGACTCAGCCCCAGGCACTGCAATGGTTGTTCTCTGCCCATGAAAAAGGAATGTACATTTTATCCTGAGCGCTGAATGACCATTCACTTTGCTGAAATGCTATTTCTTTTTATAACTGTGCAACAGCTTAAAGGGAGGATGAAAAAGGAGAAGGATCCCGATGCTGTCACTTTGGAAAGCTTTTATTGTAATCAACCTTACAACGCTTTTTCTTGCACAATACAAAGAATGTTTAATCTCTCCTGGCTGGCACATTCCCTCCAGGGTTTTACTGCTGACAATGGGAGCTTTCACTTTGGCCGTGGCAAAAATAGTGTCAAACCCCATTGCGAGGCACTGCTTTTACTCTGGATACATTTGGGAAATTCTAAAGAATCAATGACTTCATGAGATGAGGATAAAAATAGGATTACTGCTGGAGAGGGTTCATATATTTCATGTTTCGCTTCCCATGAATACCACAATCTCTAAAATGCCTTTCACTTTGCTGCTGCAAACACTTGCATGGCTTGGCATTTGAATGATTTAAAAAAAACCCAAAAAATTATGAGATAATATTTCCATAACACTTGCTCTTCATGTATTTCCCCAGACTATCTGTATGTGCAGTCTCAGGGTGCTCCAGGTAGGAAGGGAGGAGGAAACAGAGGTCTTGTAGCAGAGCCACTGAGCCAGTGCTCAGAAGTGCTGAGCTGTTTGTAGAACTGAAATGTCACCTTTTCCTTCCTTTTTTCACATTGGTTTAAAGGGAAGTGAAAAAACAGTTTGCACATAACGAGCTTTTGCATGAATATTTTCTATAGCTTCCATCAAATTCAATCTCTGAGTTTTGGAAAAGGTTACTAGAAAGTCACAATGCCAGAAACTCCTCTGTACTACCAACTTTGTGCCAGGCCTACAGACTGACAGATGGAAACCCCTCAAAAGGACTTGGTTTTGTACACAGAGAGCCAAACAAGCGATTTCCATCTGGATCACTTCATTACAGTGGGGAGAAGCAAACAAGAAGTGTAGGTCTACAGAAGTCCCATGGAAGAGCATAAACTCATTCTTCTTGTGACAGAAATTTCTCTGTGGTTTCCACACTAAAGGACATTTCAGGTAAACATCCAGACTGAATCTCCATACCCAACCAAAGCCAAAGTTGAACCTGAATTTTCAGGCTGTGCCAGTGTGTCATATAAAAAAGTATCATAGATAGAAAAGTAAATGTCTTGAGTTGTGTTACCAGCATTTGTGCAGGTCCTAGTGAGGTTGGTGGAGATGGTCCAGACAGGTCCTATGGGAAGGCTGTCATCTTCACAACACTGTCCTGCAGGTCAGAGAGAAATTGTGCCACTGGTCTGCCTTGTGTGGGACAGTCCTGCACTGTGAACAGTAAATAACCAGGCAAATGTGGCATTAGCTGAAAGGTTTTGGCATAAACTGGTCAGGAAACATTTCTGCCTGTGACAGAACACAGGGTGTCAAACCCGAGCATGAAACTGTCTGGCAGCATACAAATGAAAAAAAAAACCAAAAACCAAACCTTATACTAACTAGTTTCTCATTCAGCATTCTCATCCTGATTAGGATGGAATGAAGAAGAAAGAATAAGTAGACGTAAGAGAAACTGTGTTGGGTAGACTGTCATTGCTCTGAGAGGTGCTAGATAGTAAATAATCCATCTTGGAGAAACTTGGAGAGGCTGGAGAGTTTTCCCATCTGCTAGAGATGTTTCTTAGTCTTGAGTTAGATATAAATGCAGAAGGCAGGTCACTCTTATGCTGCTGCTCTGTAACCTTCCAGATGATAGGTAATTACTCATAAATATGTCCTACAGATGCTCCAAGGCTCCATCTGCATACATCTGCCTGAGAGTTGTTGGTTCTGGATGAGTTCAGAAGAGACCAGAGCAGTGTGAAGAGGGGTAAGAGTTAGGGGATGCTTAGTAATTTAATTTTGTAGTCTCTGAATGGAAAATAATAAAGCACCAATAAGGTGGCTTGCAATATAATGACAGTACCTTTGGAAACCAAAGACTTGTCCAGCTGTGGAAAAGCAGGGAGCTGGCCAAGTGGGGGCAGCCAGCCCACCCTCCAGCTCCAAGACAGCATCACCTAAGCCCAACTGTGGGCCTGAGACACTTGGCCATCCTATAAAAAAATCCCACCACCCCTTAACGACACATCCCTGGGCTTTTTAGTCTGTTTTTAGTGGAAGGTGCATTTTTCTAAGCATCCATCCTCACTCTGCTTTGTTACAACCGAAGCCCACCACTGTCTGCCCACCCCCTGTGGCAACGGTGACCACTGTGGTTACTGCTGGAGTTCAGCTCACCCCTGTGCTGGGGTGGGCACGGGCTGCAGCCCCCCAGCAGATGGGCTGGGCTGGCACAGCCTGCAGGGAGTGGCGAGTGAGACACATGAGGTATGTGGAGGTGGCAGGGCAGGGCATACGATCAGCTATTTTGACTGACTGGAGACAACCAGGGGAATAAATGCTCCCCAGAATCATCCAGGATCAGTTAGGGCACTGTACTGCTTTCTCTGAAATTAATAGTGAGGCTTGCAATTAATTCAACACAAGGACTTCTGCACTGACCGTCATTTCTGTGCTGCTGGAGAGAAGTTCTTGGTAATTTTCTGGAGAAGGAAAACTCCATAGATGAGACAAAGCACATAGGTGGGCAGGCAGCTGTGATAAAACCACAGGGAACCAGCACAGGGAAAATGAGAATCATCTCATGCAGGACTTAGAAACAAAATAAACACGTTATTTTTACAAGCTGGAAATGAATATATAACTCCAGGGATGAGGAAAAATGCAGCAAGTAACACCGTTTGCAGCTCAGCATATTCCACTGCTATTAAAAAGAAAAAAAAAAAAGAAGAAAAAAAAAAGGCAATGAAAGCAGATGGGAATAGCACAACCAAAGCACCTCAGAATTTTATTTAATCATGGGAGAAGCATTTTGAGAAGCAGAGAAGACAGGGCTGTTGTATCTGTACTTACTTATTCTGCCCTCTGCATACCCCATGGTAATGGAGATGTGACCCTGTAATCTGCTGCAGAAGTGCTGTCATTTTATGCTGCCATTAAGATGCAGGATGAGAGATGCTCTTCCTCTCACTTGGACACTCAGACAATTTTCCTTTCTTAGCAGTTTTGGCCAATCCATACTAACAGTCAATTGGACTGGTGGTTTTTTTGTCCCTCAGGCTGGAAAAATTGGTCTGATTCCCCTGAGAGGTAGGAGAGCAGGTATTCATTATCATAAGTTGGATTTGTAAAGTTCTGGTTGGTTCAGCTCTTTTCCTTCACTTTTCAGCTCACACCAAGTCCTTGAATCTGTTGCAGCTTATCCCATTGCCTGGAATAGCACATATTATTAAGCATAACCAAGATGACTCTTAATATTGAAAATGAACATCAAAAAGTGATGATCACCTGAGAAATCATTTCTTCACTTGAGTGAAGTGCACAACAAAAATTTTGCAATGAACCACAGCTCTTTGCCACTTGGAATAGTTCTAATATTGTTGTCGTTGTACTTTTCCACTACAGTGAAGTCAGTGGTATTAACCTTGAAACATCTAAACAGCTCAGGTCAGGGGAGCAGACCTGCAGCAGGACAGTTCTATAACTACATCTATTTTAATACACCCAGTGTGTTGATCTGATCCCGTAGTCAGGCTTGGAGGAATAACTTCCCTGCAATTGTAAGTAGCTACTGCTGGATACTGGATGACCAGCTGGAGAGTGGCAGCTGGTGCTGGTCTAGGACTGCAAATTAGAAATCTGGAGAATCATTTGCCTTTTCCCATCCCCTCGTCAAGAAACATTTCTTTGGTTTTTCAGCACTTTGACGTTCAAGCGAGCACACACCACTCTGAGAAGACCCAAGCAACCTTACAGATCATTTTACCCTGTTCTAGCCACACTCAAGTGCTAGCAATTGAAAATGACTATCCCAAAAATAAGACAAGATGCCGTTTAAGCCTCACAAGAACTTGCTCTTTAGATTCCTACCATCAATTATTCCACTTGTCTGTCATGGCTTCATATTCTGTCACCTTCCTCTCAGTGGATTTCTCTGCCCCTTTACACTGAAATTCACTTTGCCTTCCTAAAAGCACAGGCAAACTGTAAGCAGTAAATGAGCCAGGCAAAAATAAACACGCTGTTGTTTTCTTGGCTTTCTCTATAGTCCTGAGCAAGGGATGTTTCTATATCCCTTTGAGAAAGCCATCTCACAACAAATAACTATTTGAAAACAAATGGGTAGGACTGTACCAGCCACCTACTTCTCAGCCTTAGAAACAGCAGAAAAATCCCACCTATCCATAAATATTTGCTGGGATGATAGTTCTGAAAATAAACTAGGCTGGAACATTCCCTATCAGGCCAGGCTGCAGTATTCAGCTTTTATCAATTACTGTCTATTTGACATGCTTCATGCTCTCTTCATTAACAGGATGAAAGGTTTTATGGGATAATAACCTAGTTCCAGTGAGCAAAATGTATTTACGAGACCAAAGGGCAAGTCTTTTGTCCTTGCAGAAGGAGCCTTGAGACTGCAGTGATTGGCACTGGTCTAAGATGGATAAATCACAGGAGCAAAACTTCTGCCCTGTGGAACAGTGATCCATCCATGAATCACTGAGGACAAAGGATCCTCACTGCAGGAAAGCTGAGAGAGCAGAGATCATCTTGGAGATGATGCTGCTACAGGAGGAAAGCAGGGGAATAGCCATTGGCTTCAGTTAAATATTGAAGACACTGTAATTACAGTTACTGCCATGTTAAATGGTCCCTAATGGTTTCCTCATCTGAATCAAGGTTTGATTGAAAACTTGTGACCTGAAATGGTGGTCATTACATTATTGCCAGAACTGATTGGTTTTCTCCCTCTTCAGACAGTGGGCAGATGGCGATGGCTTCCTCAAACATTCCTCAGCTGAACAGCAGTGACAAACATTCTTCTCACCTCAGAACATCCCAAAGCACATCACAAACTACCTGGACACAGAGGACAGATGTGTTTGCCTTGGATCTGGCAGGAGCCATGCCATATCCCCTCTCATCAGGGAAGAGGTGTGCTTGGCTAATGGAAAATAATTGTCCCTGGCTTTCCACCCCAGCTGTCCCCCACTGTTAATCTCATTACACCTGCACTCAAATTATCAGTAGGGATCCTCTTCCCCTACTCCATCAACTAGTTACACAGAAAATCTGCCACCCCAACACAGTCAGGGCAGACTGTAAGTAAGAATGGAGCAGAATGTGCCGTAAGGCATTGCTAACAAGAGGCAAACACTATTTAATACTCTCCAAGTTGGTCAGTTCCTCCAGTGGGGCCAGTTAAGATCACACCCCTTCTGTTCTCTCTTGGAGCTCGGCTTTGCTGGGTGCAAATGGCACAACCCCCTCTGGCTGTGAATTCTGGCTACATGGGACAGGACTGCAAGGCAGGCTCTTGCTGACAAATTTTATTTCAGTTCACACAATTCATGCACCGTAGAAAGAAAAAAAAAATCATATTGATCAAACATTATCACATAGTGGCATCAACATATCACATTGTACAGTGCTAATCTATGTGCTGTATAAAAATGTGGTATTCAGGAGCCAGCCACGCTGGTTTTACTGGTAGGCACTGGGAGGCAGAACCTGGCAAGGATTCCTAGTAAGGACCTCAGAGAGGTCTGTACTTACAGCAGATGAAATTAAATTAGTAGTACAGAAATAATCTGTTTTAAGCTCAGACCATGGGCTGAAATAACAGCTCTAAATAAGTGTTTTCCTAGTTGAATGATGGGTTCTCACAGGGGAGCAGTTGCTGCAAAAACAAAGCCTTTTATCAAAATCAATGAGTGCCATAGTTTGAATTATGACTGTAAGAGAAAGTCTTTGGTTTTTGTCACCTCCTTAGTCAATGCTAATTCAACCAAGGTATGAACGAGTTGGTATTGGTCCCAAAAATTCTGTGATGTGCAAAGAACGACCTTCTCTCCAGCCCACGGAGCCTTTGGAGCTCTTTTTAGGCAGCCTCACTGAGTATAGATGAAAAAATCTGCCTTCAGATGATGGAAGACAGGTTAATAATTTGCAGGATGTTTACTTCGAGAAGGAAAGTCATAGCTACAACAAAACAGCTGAAGAAAGGAGAGATGCACAGTGGAGACACGCCACCTTCCAGGAGACAGGAACAGCCTGTGGAGTTCACCAGCAGAAGATTTGGGAGGCACAGGGTCATTCTGTACCTGGGTGGTGTGAATTGAACAGCCACTTCAGGTAGGGTGAATATAACTCACTGCAGCACGTGTTAGTTAAGGCAATATTTACTAACAAACAGTTTTTCCAGTTTTCTAGTCTGCCATTATTTCATGCAGACAGCGCTGTCTCTCTGGAAGTTTCTACTTGAAAAGTCTCCTTTAGCATCTCTCAGAATTGGGAGATGCTAAACTGGCGTAGTAAAAAAATAACAATCATTTGGGAGCAATTTCTTTCCAACAGTTATAGACTCACAAAGGCTCATTTCCATACCCCCTACAGTTAGGTGTATATCTTCTTGTTCTGATATTGAGAAAAAGCCAATTTGCATTCTTTCAATGCAAGCAATCCTTGGCTTGAATTTTTAGTTGGTCAAATAATGCTAAAGCAGGAAATATTGGAGTTTCTGTCTGCACTGTGGGACTGTGCAGGCAGGCAAACTCTATTACGGCCCCGGTCTTATCAAGGGAAAGCTAAATCTCCTCATTAAATCTTGGCTGTTGTTATTTTCAAGAAGAAAGGCTCTCTGCTGCAGGCGAAATTATGAAGAAATATGGAAAAAAGTGGTGCCAGAGTGTGGAGGCAGGCTGTGTTGGAGCCACACCAGGTGGCAGGGGACAGCCCTGCATGGGGACACCCACACTGGTCATCTGCGGCATCCAGGATTGCCTCTGGATTAATGCTTTTAGCCATCAACCCCAACACTGGGCACCTGTATTCAATTGGCTGCAGTAAAAGTGGCATTGAACCTGTGTTTGTATATTCATTTTTAATTATTCTTTGCATCCCTGAGCAAAATAATTAAGCCCAGATCCAGCAGAATATCCAACCCCCTAAGTAACACATGGAAGTCCTACAAGATTTGAGGTGCAGTTCTAAAGCAGAGCCCTCATTGCACTCTCCACTAGTCTTTTACTAGTCTGTCATCTGTTCAAAAGGATTTAAAATTGGCTCTGCTTTCCTGCTGTCTTACTTGTTTAGGGAGGAAGGGGAAAAGCAGAAAAGAGGGAGACAGAACGAGGCACAAGACAAAAGCCTGTGACATAAGGATAATTCTGCTTATCTTAAAAACTTTTTTTCCTTAGGATATTCTCTTGTGGGGGAGTGAGTTCGAAAACAGTTTAAGATGTTTCCAGCAATTATGGTTAAAGTACGTAGAAGTAATCTAAACGGTTAGTAAAATGTTGACTGGAAGATAAACATGCTCATGTTATATTAAACTAGATAATAAAATTTCTTTTTTTGGCACTTCAAATGCAACAAACTGTTGAGTGGTTTTACTGGCACTCTTAAAAAATGTTCATAAGTCTTTTTTCCTGCAATATTTTAAATGGAAGACAGGCAGTGCAAACAAAACTGCAGCCTGGTTTCTTTGTTCTGCAGGGATATCCAGCTATGCTCCAACACACCAGAGAGACTTTGTTTATATACTCTGCATAAAATTGTCCAGGAAAATTTAAATTAACTCTTGCCAGGGTCCAAAACTCTGTGTATTCAATGGATGAAGAGCATGTTCCCCTGACACCTACTCCTCCTGCCCTAAACCACACTAACCCAGACATCAGTGATAGGTGAGAGTGTGATTTAGGAGTTGATACTTTGCTAAAGTAGGTAAACCTGGAATCAGTCAGGCCTTACAGAAAGCTCACATCAAATTCAGATTTTGATTTATTCTGAACTATTTTAAATAACCACCCCCTCAAAAAAAAAAAGGCTGACGCCCCCAACTTACCTACACAGTTTCAACTCCAGAATATTGTATTGCTATGAATATATAACAGAAAGCAAAACCATCACTACGCCTTTAATTCTACAAATGACTATTAGGAAATCATTAATGGTTTTGAAAAATATGTTGAATTGGAGTTTGTTTGTTGTTTGGTTGCTTTTTTCTGCATGTAGGCTGGATTGACTACAAAAAAGGAAGATGAGAAAATTAAAATGTCTATAAAAAACTAGTGTTCCAAGGAGCAAACACCTACACCTAAGAAATCTTTGTTGTTTGTTGCTAATATCTATGATAATTAAGCTAAAAATACCCACAAAGCAATAGAATTTGCAGAGATGACTCTATTGTCTTAAGCAAATAATGAAGCCAGGAACAGTTAAATTGATCCCATGACTCTCATTTCAATAATAAAGCAGCAACAACTGTTAATCTATAGCACTCCATTTAAATTACCCACCCAACGCTGAATGGGCAATTTCATTAGAGAGAACACAGCTAAGAGAGAAATGCTGGCAGGGAAAAAGAGTCAACCCCATTGAAATCCAACCTTCCCGAGAATTTCTTGCTGCTCTCTCCTCAGGCTCACCATCCGGGAGCAGTTCTCACAAATACCACGTACGTCTGTAGGAGGCTTTCGGTGTCCGAGCAATTCCCTTTTATTGCTCCCCAGGACACAACGGGCACCGTGGGCACTCAGGATGAGCGCTGGGACCCCCAGGAAGGGGCAGCTGAGAGGGAGGGGAGAGTCCACCCCACACCTGCCTGCGCTCAGAGCCCAAGGAACAGGACAAGGAAGAAGTCCAGGACACAGGACACACGCGTGTCCCTAAGGATAGGAAGAGCCAAAGGAGCAGATGGGAAACTGGGTTTTTTTTTCCTCTCTTTATTCTTGTCCCCAAAATCAACACATGGTCTGCAAGCCAACCCAACTCACCCACGGATACTTGCACTGCCTGGAAGAGACAGTTCTCTTTCTAAATCAGATCCTTGCAAACACTCACACGAATCCTTAGATATCACCGGGGCCGTGGAGCTGGAGCCAATGAACATCCATAGTGTGATGCTGGAGGTGAGGGGAGGAAAGGCTTCCACCATCTCTGCTGGCAGCTGCCCAGAACTTATGGGAGTAAGAACTTTCTGTTCTCACTGAAAGTAGCAGGCAGGGCTATAAATATCCACACGGAACATATTTACTGAAGGACTGAGTGCCATACTAACAACCATTTATTTTTTTTTTTATGGTAGGACCAAATTTCACAGGTATTAACAACTTCCTGAAATAAAACCAGAGATTCAGAGGATAACTGAGGTGAGAAGAGACTGCTGAAAGCTTCCAACTAGCCTCCTGCTCAAAGCAGGGACAACTTCTATGTTAGGGAGGCTGCTGAGGGCTGAGCCAGTTCAGTTCTGACAAATCTCAATGATGGAGAGCCCATACCCTCTCCAAGGAATCTGTTCCCTTAATCTGATTCTTTTTCCATATGCAGATGGGTGGAATTTCCCTTGCTGCAGTGCACAACCACTGCCTTGTTGTTTTGCTGTTGCAGAGTCTGAATCCATCATTTCTACAACGCCCTTCTCTCAGTGGAAGGCAGCAATTAGATGCCCCCTTAGCTTATCTTCTCCAGGCTAAATGAACCCAGCACTCACAGCCTCACCTAAACTGTCTCCTGAAGAACCCATTGCCTCTCTGCTGGGCTGGCTCCCACTTGGTGACCCCTCTGTGGCCCTGGCGTACACCAAAGACACTGTTTTCCAACTGTGAGATGCAACCTCACAGGGGTTGAGTTGAGGGAAGGGACACACCAGTGGCCACACTGCGTGACACAGAGTCAGGTGTCATCACCCTGAATACACCCCTTGTGCCCGCTGGGTCCTTTCTGCAGAGCTGCCCCAGCTGTCCGTGCCCAGCCCACATAGCTGATATGTCCTGGGGACAGGACTGGCTGTGTTTGTCCTCACTGAATGTCATGAGGTCCTCCTTAACCTGCTCCTCGGGCTTGCTGATGTCTTTGCCTATCATTCAAAACAAATCCTAGAAGTTTTGGTAGCATCTTCTATGTGCCTTCATTAAAAAATAAAAAAAACTAAAAAAAAAAAATACAGGAGTAAATGTAAATGTCTCATAAGATTCCTGTGTATGCAGCCAAGCTCCCAGGTGCCGTGTTGCTTTACACCAACATTACATTATTTACAACGCTAAAAAAGGACAAGGAATCCCCAAATCAAACTGACATCAGCAAGAGTTTTTGGTGACTGCAATGACCTTGAAAATACTCCTGTGCAGCAGCAGGTATCAGGATGTCTATTCCTGAGTGAAGGAATAGGGTTATTTTAACACAGCTCCTGTGTTAAAAAGAAGGAAGATTTAGTTGCTGCTCGAGCGGAAGGGGCCTTGAAATCTATAACCAGTATCCCTGTTTAAAATTCTGAGAGCAAAATTTATGAAACACATTGAAGCCTCATTTTTCCTCTAGTAAGAATATTTCTTTCAGCTATTCATTTTGCATTTCATGAGACACTTCTGCAGATGCAATGAGCTATATCACTCTATTCTGCTTATATAGCATCCTGAGATCTAGATGTTTCAAACCCTGTGTGTATTGTGATGACTGTATAGAATATCTCAATGAAAATCTACATCTGCATCCTTGATAATTCATTTGTGTCCGAGTGGAAATATTGATTGCAGCATTTGCAAAGGCTGATGTAAGCCATGAAGTGGATGTTCACAAAAGTCAACCTCCTGTACCCTGATCCTTCATAGAATTCATCCTGGAATCTCCTTTATCACAGGAGCTGTGTAAAACATCTCCTCTCCCTAATGACATTTCCATTTTCCCCTTCCCTTGTTGCAATTACAAATGCACTGTACAAGAACACCAAGGCTGTACTGCTTTAATTTTGTTATAATGCCCAGGGAATAATTAGTTTTGTATCTTCTTACAAAGAACAAATATGTGCATTCAAAAATTAAATATTTACTTGCCAAAGAGCCATCACAAGTTGTTGTGAGTGCTTGTCTTCATTATGTGTATCATAATTCTGCTGCATAATAGAGGATTATGCATGACAAGGGAAAAGTGACCCAGTTCAGTAGGAAAGAAACACACCCCCTTCTCATGAAATTTTTGTTCATATTGCAACAAGCTCAGGTCTTATGAAATATAACCAATAAGGACTTCTACTGTATTGAGACACTCTGTCAGGTCAGGAGGTACAATACCAACCTAGTTTGCAGATTTGAGGGCAACCTTGGGTGGTACCAAAGGCAAAAACCACTTTGTGTCTTATTTTTACAGATTGTAACATCACAACCCATTGATTCCAGCTGAAAAAAAGCACCAGGACTGTTTTTCTAACAGAGATGCATTAGCTAAACACATTTCCTTAGCACTTACTGGACCTAAAACCTGGAAGTCTCCTCCTTTCTCTTTCTTGGACACGCCAGCTGTATGTGAAACCCACAGTTCCTGGGAGCTGGGGCACAAGTTTACACTCCTACATGGCACTTTCCCTTGTCCTCCACCTTTGCTGGCACCAGGAATCTCATTTTCCCTTGTCTTCTTTGGAAACTTCACCACAGTGAAGATTTTTAATAACCTGAAGGCAAGGGCCAAAATTCAACAGTTGTTCCAGTCTTTTTAGATTAGAGACCCTGACTTCCAACTCGCTTTAGGGCGTTAAAATGTATAGAGAAGACCTTCAGCTTTTTACATCAGCTAATCTGTTGGTAAACCCCCAGCAATCTCTGTCTCTCTGCAGACACGCTGACCTCCTGTCACTGCATGAAAGGGGTTTAACAGTTTCGAGGACACGGAATATACACAAGCACAGAATTTTGAGCTGCTTTTCACCATGGATTTCACGTACAATTTGAGGCTTGCGAGGCATTACCCAAATGAGCCACGACAGTTCTGCTTTTCCAACAAAACTAGGGATAACCACAAGCTCAGCAGGTCCTGGTGACCACACTGGAGCCCCAGCAAACCCCTGTGTGGTCAGATAAATCAGGTGCACACGTGTTGCCTGAGCTGACGGGTTACACCCCACACTGGGGGTCCTGAACGGGCACACCTTGACTCCAAGGCACAGGCACAGCTTCCTGCGGGCACAAACCACCACCCACAGGCCAGGGCAGTGGTGAGAAGAGCTGCTGTGTCCCTCCACTTGCCTGCACAGCTCTGTAACCTCTCCAAACTCCTTCTGCTGCTGTCTGACACCTTCCAGGAAAAAAAAATTATGGAATTATGAAAAAAAACAGAGGCTCATCAGGGGATATTTAACAGCAGGCAAGGCACCTGGAGAAGCACCATGACCTGAGTTAACCACCCACCCACATCTCCCCCCCACAGCTCTCACACCATCTTCTAACATAAGCTCACCTGCCAACGAGCTGCCTCAAAGGAGTGTATTTCATAGGTTCATACAGTCACAGAATGGTTTTCAAACCTTCCTCTATCCCAGGTTGCCCCAAGCCCCATCCAACCTGGCCTTGAACATTTCCAGGGATGGGGCATCCACAGCCTCTCTGGGAAACCTCTTCCAGTGTCTCACCACTCTCACTATATATTTTTCCTAATACTCAATCTAAACCAACTTTTGACTCTTTGCTGTCTTGAGTACGGTTTTCAAAACACCTTTAAATATTCGGCAGCCATTTTTCAAAAATAATCTAGAGTGAAGACTAAAAAATTATGGAATTATGAAAAAAAACAGAGGCTCATCAGGGGATATTTAACAGCAGGCAAGGCACCTGGAGAAGCACCATGACCTGAGTTAACCACCCACCCACATCTCCCCCCACTTCAGCACTCACAGGCCCAAGATGCCTCAGTCCCAACCACTCTCAGACAGACTTGGGATTGTAAATCATTTTGGCAGGTTTGAAAATCAGTCAGTTTAATTAGGCTCAGTATAAGAGAATTCAACTGTGATGTGAAGTGCCACGGGCTAACACTTCACCAGTAGCAAGTTCGTAACCTGAGAAAACAGCGTGAAACTTTGTAATGAAGTACCTGGGGCCCAATCCTCGTTATGCACCTCCTTCCCTTACATACCCACACACGCTGCCAGAGCTGCATTAATTGGTGTGAAGATGAGCACGGACCAAAGTTAACAAAAGAATGCACACGCCATGGAGAGACCAGCTATGAGGCCACGGACATTATGGTAGAGGACTCAATGCCAACTGCAGCAATGTGGGTTTGATTCAAGGCTCAGAATGTCCCAGGAGTACAGGCTGCATTCACACACCTGCTGTTCACCCAAGCAGACCCTTGGCTGTTCATCCGCCAGCTTAGGCAAAGGCATATGGGCACAGCACACAGCCCTGCTCTGCCCCTACGTGGCACCTCGGTGTTTAATAGGTCTGTTATCACTCCAAGCTTGACGAACCCACAAGGAAATAAATTAATCAAAGGAGAAAAGCAGCTTTGGTTTCCCTGGTGGAAGCTGACCTTACTTTCTGAGAGCATGTCTGCATGGGGAGCATCATCGGGCAGAGCAGCATCACCTCAGGCAGAGCAGGATCCATCGTGGGATGCCTGGATGGACCCTTGGGAGCCCTGCCTTCAACAGGCTGCAAACTCCACTGCAGAGAACCTGGTGGGGCCATAGGATAATCAAAGCCTCACCCAGACCTAAAAGAGGAGGCCAGACCCACTTACCAACAGGCAGGCTGAGCCACAGGACGCAGAAATTACAGAATATTCTGAGTTGGAAGGGACCCATGAGGATCATCAAGTCCAACTCCTAAGTGAATGGCCCATACAAGGCACTGAACCCATGACCTTGGTGTTATTGGCAGCGAGTTTTAAACAACTGAGCTAATCCCAGGGTACCGGCAGCAGCTGAACACGTCCACCCCCAAAGTCTTGGAAGGATAAAACTCTTTTCCCAAGTCTAATGGGAGCCAGTACAAGTGTCTTCTCTGCTTTTCTTAGCTTATATTCATCCAAGAATTGCTCTTAGATCAACCAATGCTGCCTTCTGGGTCTTGATGGTGTTATGCCAAGCTGGAGAGCAGAGCTTGTCCCAGCAAGGGACC
This sequence comes from Grallaria varia, assembly GCA_013396735.1. NCBI lineage: Eukaryota > Metazoa > Chordata > Aves > Passeriformes > Formicariidae > Grallaria > Grallaria varia. Next base: position 633,179 of record VWZG01002665.1, read on the forward strand.
CATCCTGCCTGCAGCCAACAGCTCTCACTGGTGTGCACTGGGCAGGAGCACAGCCTGCTCCAGGTTACTGCTCAGGGCATCCTACCATCATCTGAAGCAGATTTCTAGGCCACCTTTAACCATGACTAACATAGGGGTTTATATCCAAATTTCAGACAAGGAGTGTGTTTCTAGGCATGTTCACAATCCTGAAGCACAGAGCTGCCCATGAATCTCTCCCGGATCATGGCCAGTTAAGAAGTTAAGGACTGCACAGCAGCTCTGCGATGGAGCCTTTCCAGGAGCAGGGAGCAGCCATGCTATCAGGTTCTGTTCTTTGGACAGACACCTGGGAACACTTTTTCAGCACCAGATCAACTGCCTTGATCTTACAGAGTTAAGATGCCCCATGTCCTCCTGACCTCTCCCTACTCAGCTCTGAATTTGGTTTCTTTAATGCTTAAAAAGAGAGCATATGTAAAGGCTCTTTTATCTCAACTGTCACAGGCTGGCTTATAACTAGAAGCCAAGTCCTCCACGTATTTACTGGGAAAAGAAGCAAATTTTGAAAATTAGACCTGAGACAAGTAGCTGAAAAGCAGTTATTTCACCAAAGAACTGCTGATACTCAGGTAACTCATGAAAACAAATCTGGCAGATTTTGTGCTCCTGTCACTTTGGCCCTGAACAGACACAAGCCTGCAAACACAGGGCAGTGCAGAGCAGTTTTTCTCCCTCTTCCAGAATGAATAGAAAACACCTGGTTTGGGCTGATATGCTGAACACTGAGCAGTAGATACTCTCAAATAGCTTTTCTGCTCTGTACCTTCACAAGACATTTTATCTGTGCTTTGGTCCTGCAGAGGAGATCTGTCATGAAGGAATCAAGCTACTTACTTACCCTCTTATATGTCATCTCCACAAGCACTATGATTGTCCCAGAACATTTCTATTATCCTTCTGTCAGTGCTAGAATGGAGAAAAGAAAAAAATACGGTGTGTTCTGTAAATTGCCCTTTACAAGGTAAGGTATAGTTTGAATAGTGTGTTGAACAACATGGTACAGTTTCTACATCAGGATTTTTATTTTTTTTTTATCTAGAGGTTTTCGTTTAGGAAGAAAGCAGAAAGATACCAGTGGATCTGAAAGCCTTAATTTATAGAATATTTGTTGTAAAACTACATATAGGATTATGTTCAAAATATAGCATCTTTTGATTTCCTTGTAACCAAATACTGCTACAACCAACACACTGATGATGACTGGACTAACTTTTCAACAGCAGTTTCACCCTCCTCTGAGAGGCACTTAAATTCCATCTCAGCAGATGGATGTAATTGCATGACACATGTTTACACTTCCTCTTCACCTCCGTGTGCTGTCTTGAGACTGCAAACTGCACTCAGGAGTGGGCTGTGCTGCCAAAGGGATGCATCATCGTTCCTCTTGGACAACAGCGCCCGCTTGACGGCTCCGTCCAGCCCCATGCCTGCACATGTGAATTCTCTGATGTCCGTAGAGCGCCTGAATCAGTCTGGAAAGATGTTCAAATTAATTAGAATTATAATTAGCAGGCAGCTGAATTTCTTTAGGGAGCCCTGAAAATTCTGCTTGCAACGCATTGCAGCGAGCTGGAGCCTGGGCTGCCACCCAGCGAGGGTGAGTGCCTCCTTACAGACAGGCCTACCCTAGAAATACCCCACACATTTCAGGATCCGGCCCTTGGAAACCCATAATAAGCATGTATATTCCGAGTCTGCAGAGGGATTTAAACAGCTTGTTTGGGAGCAGACTCGACTGAAACATTGCATCTCAATGCTGACATCCCCCGGGGGAAGAATAAGTAGGAGTTAGGATTTAACCTTTTGGGATGACAGTATGTGGCATATGTTTGAGATAATCAGTGGAATTGCTAAGGGAAAAACTGTATTATCTTAAAATAAATGTGGTTCACCCAGCAAGGTATTCAAACTCAGCTTCATGTACTGTGAACAATTGTTCACATCCTGTAATATGCAACCCTGAGTGGCTACTAAAACAAAAAGGGATTGAGTTACCTCTAATTACTATTAGTGTTATACAAACGTTTTGCTATCAATGAGCCTGTGGTAAATGCTCACGAAGTCTCATGGGTACAACTATCACATGTACTGTCACTAGCTGAGCTGTTCTGATAAAGGGCCGGAGTTTTTCCAGTAAATACAGGTATCCCTCTCTAAGGACTCAAGAATAAATGAGAACTGAAAATGTAAGAGAGAAAAAGAAAGGGCCATCCTCTGAGCTTCATTCTCTGCTCAAAATCCCATGTTTCTGTAAGTATAAAAGACAGTGGCAACAGAGCCCTTACCCCACTTCACATGGGCTCCTCTGGAGACCAGAACTAGCTTCTCTTGTGTTGTCCATCAGTCATGGATGAACTGGTACCATCTCCTGTAGGCCAGGGAGCATCTTAGTGCTGTAGAGTTAATGGCACGTCCCTGTGTTGGCACAGGAGAGAGACAGAAACCCTCCTGTTCTTTTCCAGGCTGCTTTAAAACACCTGTAAAATAGTTTGAGTTACTTAAAGCTACTCCAATGCTTAAACTTACAGTTGAGCTTTCCCAAATAGATTTTATGTCCCTTCAGAGGCAGACACTTAACACAGTTGGATTATGTTTACTCAGATGGCCCCATTTTTATTTTGGATCGTCAGCAATTTCTGGTCAAGTTTCCAACCCAAGACTGTAAACATTTAATCTTTGTTAGTGAGCAGGACTAGAAGCGATCAAGTAAAAGCCACCCTCTTAAATAAAGTTTTGTAAATTCTAGGCATGCAAGTAGGTGAAATAGGTCAGGTTTTGTTTTTCAAATTTTGGAGACAGTAAATGTTTTTCCAGCTTCCTCTGAGAATTTTGGGCACTGTCTTACCTTCTGGTTCTTCCTGAAGAATGTGACAAAACAGAAAGAGAAAAAAAAGTCCCATTCTCTGACATCTCCTGCCTGGCCTGCAGTGGTCTGTTCCCAGTCTGCTGTGCCCCCTTGAGGCTTGGCAGGGGCTTTTCTCTCTTGTATTTCAATTTTTGGCCCATTCCTCCCAGCTCAGGGTGGGAACAAACATCAGCCTTTCCTGTGGCTGAAAATGCTGTTGCCTGCCCAGTGCCTTGGATCTCAGCACCTCTGGACCTTGAGAGCACTTTGCTGTTTTCTTGTGAGCCACAATCTCAGCCTCTGTTTGTGCTGCGACACAAACACCCTGCTCTGCCTCAGACCCTGCCCCGAGTCATTTTCACTTGGCATTTCACCCATTCACAAGCGCTCTCTTCTCTCAGTTTTAAACGTGTCATTGCCATATTCCAGTGCTTCTCTCACTGCTGCCCTCACTCCTGTCCACAGTCGCCCTTCTTGCTGGTGACCTGCCTTCCTCCTTCCCCCTCCGTTGTCCCCATGGATCTTCTGCATTGGCCACTAAAACCTCATGGCAAGTAGTATTGATTTCATTCAGACTTTGCATGGTGTTTTGGAAACTTGCATGGCAACTAGAACAAGAAGCAGCCCTGTCATCCATAGCTGGAGATCTACAAAATTCCCTGAGGTCTGGGAAGGTACAAACTTCAGAGGAAGTTTTCTCTGTGCCTGTGGCACAGAAAGGTTCACTGGACACTCCAGTATCAAATTAGAGCTGGCTCTGTGACATCTCCTCCTCACCATGGGCTGGAGGAGGGATTTCACTGCCCATCTATTGCTGTGGATCTTACAGACACCATGTTTTAAGCCACTGTCTGTCAAACTGCTGACATTGTCTGACAGTGGGAGAAGCTACTAGGAGGGAAGAGGGATGGACAGACACACACAGAGTCTGGACAAGCAAGGTTCAAGTCTGTATTTGGACCTGAACTCATGAACGTCCACTCAGTTTGGGGTAGAGAAAGAGGTCTCAGAGGTTTCACCTTTTCCCTAGGACTCAGCAAGCCTGAGCTGGTTTGCAAAAGTTGTTTGCTGTGTTTTACTGTTTGCTCCTCCAAATAAACTTCTGTTTCCCTGCTACACCTTGGTGATGCACCTCCAGCAAACAACGTGGCTCCTGATGATCTCTCTGCGGAGCTGTTGCTTGTTGCTGTAACAGCCAGTGGAGGAGCAGCAGGAGGGTGTTCGCACAGCCTGTTCCCAGCACGTGCAGCTCAGAGAAGATGGGAAGGGAGAAGATGGTGGTGGAGGGACAGGCAATGGAGAGCACAGAGAAAAAAAGAAGGGAAGAAAAAAGATGAGCAGGCTTCTTGTTTCTCCTCGAGGTCTGCAGTTTCCCAGGAAGGATTGGAAGCACGTTATCCCAGCTGCCCCCTGATAAACACAGCACAGCACAGACACAGGGATGCCAGACCCATCTCCCACTGGAGACAGCAGTGCTAAAGGCAGCTGCCTCCTGAAGACCCATGAGAAGCTGTAGGACTGTTTCTCCTAATAGCTGAAAATTACTCTCATGACTCAGAAAGGAAGCATTTCAAGTCCCATCTCACTTTGATTTTCCATAAAGTTCTCTGAAGCATCCACCAGCAGTACAGAGAAAATCTGTAGCCAGAGAAGAACAAAGAGAACACAGAGAAGCAGGAGAAAGTCAAAGGGAAGGAAGGCTTGGCAGAACGTGAAGCAGCTTCTTTTCTTGCTGGAGTTCTCTATCTTGTAATTTCACCTACAGCAGAACTGTGCTGCAAATTTACAGTAATGGCTGGGAGACCCATCATGAGCTACTGAACCTTGTGAATTACAAAGTAATTGGAAAAACACAATGAAAACAAGGATTTGCACCATAAAGCATTCCTGGTTCCTTTACTGGGATGTCTAGAGGTCTGGTTATTTAAAAGAACACTTTGCAGTCTGCTGCCATACTTAGGGGAGCACGTTTAGTGAGGAGACAAACAAATGCTGAAGCCTTAATAAGGAGGGATTTCACTGTAAGCAAGGAGAGCAACACTATTACAGCAGTAAAGACTGTCTGGGAAGAATGATGAGCATCTTGTGAGCAGACAGCAACAGGCAGAGTTCGCCCCACCAGCTGCCTGCTGGGGCACTGCAGAGCTGCACAGGGCAGGCTGCACCTTCGGGCACATCCCAGGCCCCCTGAGAAGCCTGAGATCCATTGCAAAATGAGGGAAATGTTGCCCTTTGCTTTGTCATTTCTCTCTCCTTCCAGCTGTGATACTGATATTCACCCTTCACACGCACAGTTATAAATGAAGAAAACGTACAAGATGATAAAGATGTTTATTTCCCCCTCCCTTTCCTTTTTTTTCTTTCTCTGGTTCTGCTACAGATGTGCTAGTTAAGTGATGGATGAGTTTAATCTTTGCCCTTTTTCTAAGGTCTGTTGATTATTTAGTGGTGTTCCTTTAGTTTGCTGATCTCTATCTACAAAAGGGAATTTTCTAATATGTCTGCATTAATGGGATTTTGGGCATATATAAATCATCAGATCTAGATAGTCGTTGTTGAATACATATTTCTGAGGCAGATAACTGCCGACGGCCCCTTTCAAACTCCCACACGGTGCTTTTTAACCTCTAATTTTTTTTTTTTAAACCCTCTATGAGGATCTTCTCTTCTCTCCTCCAGTGAAAAAACTTGTGAATGCTTTCAGCACTTAAAGAAACTAAATCCTTCTAATAGTTTTGCTGTTGATTTCCTTTGGCTTGTAGTTCAGCTACCTGAATTTTAAATCTTTATGTTGCTTGTGTTTGTATTACATTGGTCAGAACAGGCAGGCTGGCCTTACCCCTATAGATGTGTCCGACTTCACAAGGATAGGGTTTTGCTTTGTAATTTATACAATTTCCCCTAAGTCTCTAGCATTGAATATGTGCCTCTTTTCCCTACTAAATTTTCCTTTTATTGTAAGATTAAAAATATAATAGGAGATTCAATATTTGCAGTGTTAGAACACCTTCCCCAGCCTTTTTTAATCAGCATTATTAGCGTTTGGCCACAGTCCTGGTCCACATAAATCATCTGAGGCAGACAGTCGCTCTCGACCCTCTTGTGCAAATATGGCACACTGACCTTTGAAATCATAATAACTTTGCATTTATAGATCTGTGTCTCTCCCGAGGGATCCCACACCACCGCAGGATTCAACAGGTGCCCGCTGGGATTCGAGGATCTCCAGTGCACAAACAGCCCTTCACAGCTCGAGGAGAAGTGAGAACTTGGGCGTGGAACCAACATAACCCAAAGGGGCCTGTGAGCCTCTGATTCAGCCCGAGCAGAATTAAGTTCTCAGGGCAGTTTCCACTGAACTCAGCCCTGTGAAGCACAAATTGGATGAAGACAGGAGAGGTGAAAGCCAGAGTTGGGCCCTGGAGGAGAACAACAGAGGACAAAACTCAGGTGGAGAAAGGGAAGGAAGGGGGAGATGAGCCTTTGAGATAAGTCTCCCAAATGGGGGGAAAGGGAGAAGAGAAATCAGCTTGGCAGGTAGACCCAGCTATCCCACGAGTTACACTGTCCCCTGGGAAACACTTCTGCACCCAGAAGTTTGCCTATTCATTCTAAATGAGACAATAAAAGATATTACCACTTCCCACACATCTTACTCCGAATAGAAATTAACTGAAATTGAGTGACAGGAGATTTGGTGTTCTTACAGCTTCAGGTTTGCTACCTGACTCATGAAGTGGCAATACATCTTGGATAAAAAGTTTGGGGAGGGCCAGTTTCTGCCAGATGAAGAAAATTCTGACTCAGGAGTTGGCGATGCTTCTGTAGAAGTCCTTTTGTGCTTTAGCAAATAATTCATGTCTAAATAAATGGTAAGCGAGAATGACTTTGGAAATAATGGGAGAGCTCCTTTTCAGTTAAGTTTGGTGCCTTCTCACAAAGTCCACTGCACATCCAGAGACTCTTCATTTGCATAGAGAAGACATTGCCCTTCACGCAGAGGCATAATGGATGCTGTAAGGGCAGGAAAACATCCTTCCCAGTCACCCACAGGGAGAGTTGACTCAAGACGCCCACACAGCAGAAAGCAAATGAAGGGTTTCCGTGTTTCTGTTGCTGGTGCATCTGAGGGGACGCGCAGGGGAAAGCTGCGATGAAGGCAGGCTCGGCTGGCTCGCTGCCGTGGCGGAGCGCGGGGACAAGAAACACCTCCTTAGGAAGCCCCATGCAGCGTGGGATGGTACTAACGAACTAACGGAATTAGCCTTCATTAGGATGGGAATATCAAACCATACAAACAAACAATGTGTGGCACTTTCTCCTTCCTGAGGGGCATTTTGATCCTCGAGACTGTAAGGACGGGCCCATCCAACACACTCAACCTGAACGTGTGTGTTCCAGATGTTCCAGGTGTTCCTGGAGCTCCTGATGTTCCAAAGCTCCTTGTCTCTCCTGGTGAAGTAAGTTTGGTGCTACCAAAGCTGTGCAAAATGCAGCTGACAGCACCATCACACAGACCAGGTTCCAAGCAGCTTAGAAGTTACCCAAGCTGTGGAAATAAAATTGTATAAGTAGTTCTGCCTGCTGGGTGAAGTTTGGGTGGAATATATATCGACATCAAGCATATAGCAACTTGATTTTGTCTGACTGGAAAACACAGAATTCAGAATGGAAGATTAGAAGAAAAAACCATGGCAAAGCAGGGCATCACATGAAACATCTCCCTAGTACTAAAAACTGCCTGAGGGTTGTTATTTTCATAGATCTAGACTCTAACTCAAAATACAATGTTTTTCTGCCCTGGGTGAGCAGCGTGGCTAGACAAGACAGACATATCCTTTTCAATAAACCATCACAGGTAGGAATGCACTGATTTTCACTAAAGAAACACTAATAACACACATCCACAGTACCTAGTGAATATAAGGAGCAGGGAAACATTATTCAAAGTTTTAAGTCTACACTAGAAATATTACTGGTCTTAAAAGTCTTCTGAATGTTTATACATGGATTTTCGTTCATATATATAGGCAGAAGAACTACAGTAGTCAGTCCCTGTGTATACCCACACATAGAGAAAGCTTTGCAAGGTCTGAGTCTATTCCTCCCAGCTCTTATCAATGCATATTGATTAGGGGGCAGGGGGCACTTCTGTCCCACAAGCAAGAAAAAGCTCCTTAACTTTGACTGAACCAATCAAATACATTTTTGGTGAGAAACAAACTTTGCTGGTAACAGATCCACTTGCAGTTTTCAATTCTGATGTTCTTTCATGGCACTTTGGCTACAACTTCATCTTTTATGCTGAGCTACCACAGAGGACACTGAAATGACAATAACTCCTGTTTGTTAAGATCACAATCGCTTTTGAGATGCACAGCTGAATAAAATGAAAGCTGCCTTCCTTTACCACCCAAGATGATGCTGCATTTCAAAGAGGTGATAGCCAAATGCATACAGATGATAAGAACAGACTGTTCAAGGAACAATTCTCAGCAATGACTAACATTCGATAATAACAGCCATGAAATGGAAGCAGTGTTAAGTTTTATTAAATAATTTTCCACTGCCTCCACATTGAAGCATTAGCATGTGCAGCAGAGAGCTTAACTAAATTATCAGTTGAGAAAGAAGTGTTGGGAGCTATTACAAAACGTATTCCCAGTAATGAAATTCAAAGTCCATGAGAGAAGTTGTTTTATACTTGTGGTAGGGGGGAAAGAAAAGCAATCCTAGTCAGTAGGCCATGACAAGTGTAAGTATCAAACTCCTCTTCTTCATCCTAGAATTCATTTTGTTCTCACAGCTCTCTCCCCTTTTCTGTTGAATTATGAAGGATTGTTAATTACTGCTGCTGCCATGAGCGTCTCACCCACGGGTGACCAGCACACAGCAGAGTTACAGGGACTGACGCACAAGGAACAGCTGAGAGTCCTCCCAGGTCACACGAATAAATAAAAGAAAGGAACGTGGTGCAAACAAGGTGACCCACTCACTTTTGTTCCATTTTGTTGGGGCCAGTGCTGGCGCCTCCTGACGTGCTGTATCTCCCACTGTTTAGTCATCTCAGAGCTAATTGCACATCTACTCCTAAATTCCTTTGATCCATTATTTTTATGAGTAACTGAAAGAGTTCAGTCTAGCAAGATATTGAAAGGAAGACACCTTGTTCATGAACTATAATTATCAGCCTAGTGAAGAGATATCTGAGACTTGAAAACTTGAACAAAAAAGAGACTAAAATCAGATGCCATGTCTGAAAAGTGGTCAGCCACATTCACACTGAAAATCACCTCTAACCTTCATGCAACTAAACACTACTCATGGTATTGTGGATTTATCGGTAATGGAGTCTCTAAATTATCAAGCACAGTGTTCAACCACAGGTTCTCAGACTCCATGGAGGAAACAGCAGATGGAACTTGTAGTCTGTTATTCAGAAGGTCAGAGAAAACAGGACTCTGACTCCTGGACTTAATATATTGAAATTAACAGCATTCCTTGCCCAATGCTCCCATCCTTACTGAAGCCTCAGCAACTGGACAGATTAAAAAAAAAAAAAAANTGATAAAAAAATTAATTTACTACCTAAAACCATAAATTACAAAGGCTGGTAGGTCAGAAACACTCCAAAAGATACACAACTTCAAATTACAGGCATGCTTTGATAAAATATGAAATGCCAATTACTTTTTTAAGCTGTTCAGCTTAGTTATTAATACCTGCTCTGGGATCTTTAGCAAATAAAGAAAAGATGAGAAGTGAGCTCCAGTCACTGTGGCTGGAGGAAATTACAGTCTTTGCATCATCAGCTTTCTTGGCCTTCCTACTTTCTGCCTTCATGGATCTGAACTCTCAAGTCTCATTCTGATTAAACTCCACGTGTAAACTCCATCAGAAGCACCAGTTTACTTAGATGGTCTTGGTGAAAAAATGGGGGCGGGGGGAAAACCAGTGTGTGTATATTGAACAAAAAACCCTAATTCATCTGAGGCTTCTGGCTGTCGCAGACCTGGTGAGATGGAGAAGTTTCCAGATTTGAACATACCTGCCCAGCTCTGGTGGCTGCAGCCACAGCCCCAGGTGAGTCCCCAGCCTTCCCACGGAAAGGATGGACCTTTCTGCAACCTCCCCCCACTCGCTTGCAAGCTTGCCTCGTCTGAGCTGTCATCTAAGCCACGACTCTTCTCCTGTAGTGATGGGGCAAAGTGTCTCTCCAGTGCTACCCAGAGAGCCTCCACAGTGACAGTGACAGAGGGAAAGCAATGACCAGCCTCAGCACCAGTAAGGGAGCAGCGACTGCCTACGTGCACTTCTACACCAGACCTGGGGATGCCTCCCCAGTGTTAAGAACATTTGTAAACCTTCTTCGTAACTATTAATTACTTGGAAATACAGAAACCTAATCAGCTTACAGACCAGATCTGTCCCGGCCTATTTACACAACATGTTGTTTTGCTGCCAGTTTCTGTGCCTGAGCTGTCACAGCCCATTTCCTTCCCCATCCCAGTACGGATGTGTGGTGACAGGCGTGTTTGTGCTGGAGCATTACTTATGCAGGCCAGAAGGTCTCCATGCCCCCTCCACTTCTTCAAGGGTATCTTCCAGCTATAACTTCTCTGTGCTATAAATACTCAAACCTGGACTCACTTTCCAGCCCAGACACACTGGCTGTCAGGGCACAATGAGAACACACAAAGGTATGGAATGCACACAGACTAGAACGAACCCACCAAATGGCAGAATGGCCACAGACCACTTGAAAAGATAATAGTATTAAAACTTCATAGTGAGAAAACTTCACATTTCATTCCCTTCAACTCCAAAGCATCACAGCTTTTGTCTAACACTGTATAGCTGGTACTACCCTGTTCCAAACACCATCGCCCTGGACCTGAACTGATCATAAAGTGTGCAGTCCTGCTGGGTGGTAGCACTGGACTGGCATCATTCCTCCTGATACTGACTGTCTCCTTTTAGCTCCACATCCAAAATACAAACATGAAATCCAAGCTATGAAAATACTCAGGAGCAAACACTTTATGAGAGTCTGCAATGCTCATTATGCTCAGCAGTAAAAAATCTACAGCTGGGAGATCAGACTGGTCTTGGCAGACCTCTGCCCTGGTCCTGGTTTGATTCTTGAGAGATGTAAGAGAGAAAGTGTGAAAAAAATGACACAGCCAAAAAGGTTTGGCTTTTGGTGGAGAGCAACCCCAAGATTTAGATTAGCTCCACAGAAGTAATAGGACTGTGGCTTTTTCTTTTCTCTGGCAGCTCTTAAGTCTGTGTTTTGCTTGTCCTCTGGTTGTGTTGCTGTTTTCAGTAGTTCTTTGAGGGGAGTACAGAGGTCTCTAACTAAAGTACATTAGGCTTTTTCAAGTGGCTAGTTTAGCCAAAACTTTGCCAAAATTATGTACTCTGATTTGCCATTCCTTTCCTTTCTGAAGTAGCTACTTCCCTTCCTTGTGCGCATAGAGAGATTGAAGTGCCTAAATTAAATGTTTAAGACAGAGGCATGAAATCCTTCCCTGTCCATGTCTGGATACAGTGCAGGTTAAGTGTGGACCAGAATGTCTCAGCACAACTGCATTCTTATTTCCAACAAGGCTGTTCTTCCTTTCACAGGAAAGATGCTGTGACATAGATTTATAACCACATGGACACATTTATGAGAATGAACAAGGAGGTGTTTCCTCCCTTATTTTCGTGTACTTACTCTTTTCCAAGGGACTAACAGACACGCCAATAAAGACTGCATGGTCAGTGCCCTCACTCTCTCAGTTCACCAGCCACCAAACCACCTCCCAGCATTACCTTCAGGTTTGCTGTCTCTTCAGTTTATGACTCTCTCTCTTGTCTTCGCTGATTTGTGCCTTATGAAAACAATATGCAAATTCCTTCAAATCCATGCCCCAATTCTATCTAAATTCATCAGCAGGCTTTATTCTGTTAGCTTGTTTTTCCCTCTCAGAGAATGGCCTCATCATACCCTTCATTCACAAAATAGATACCACTTCCATCTCAGAATGTCTTTACTTACAGCCATACATTCTGTCTCCTGCAGAGCTGGGCCACCAGGAGCGTTCTCAGGGAGGTCCTGGGGCAGAGCTGGCTCCCTCCACAGCCCCACTGGCTGCTCTGCTCAGCCACACTCGTGCCATCACACCGGCCCTGGGTACCACGACTGTGCTGCGTGGGGATGGTGTGGGATGTCATGTCTGTAAACTGATTTCCAGAAAGCTGTTACAGGCAGACCAACCACCGAGAAAGGGAGGAAATGAAAGGCTGACACAGTTAAATCAGTTTCAAAGGTTGTCTGGAGAATCCGTGGGTTAGGGAGGGTGCTGGCCTGTTCACCTGGACAGCCATGAACTCCACCTTCCCTGAAAACCAGTAATAGCAGATGTCTGGTGTTCATAGGACACTTGAAAACACCATCTGAATCCACTGTAAAGCTTGTGAACTGAAGAAGTGATGGAATATTTTGAAACAACTGGAGATGTTGTGCTTCTAAAGAGGGAAACGCTGCCACCTTCTAACTCTTCTGTCCTTTGGCTAGAAGAGCACAGATGATACCACGTATCTGGTCTCAGCAGGCCAGTGTTTGCAGCACCTTTTGGTTGGCTTCCACAAGAAGACATCAGCCATAATAATCTGGACCTATTTCCACACTTCAGCTGCTCTTACCAACTGCTCATGTTGTTCTAAGTCTCCCCACATGGAACCTACAAGAAAAGTTCCCCAGAAAATAAACTCAGTACCTCTGAGAGATTAAAAGACCCTCTTCTGAATGCTGTGGAGGTTGGTACAACTTGTGGTTGTTCCATGAATTCAAATATCTGCACTCTGCGCCTGGCTTTACTGCAGACTCTCATAACCTTGAGTAAGTCAGTTTGCTGTTCTTCTTTCTGCTCTACTGTTTTGTTTTCCAGGCAAAAGATCCTTTGGGAATGGATGTGCATTGAGATACCAGTGCCCTCAGCTGTGAGACCGCAGGCTTGACTGGGCAGTACACCTGATTAACAAAGGAAATATCTGCAAGTAAATGTTTCCTACCAGGACTTACTTAACAATTAAAATTTTATTACATATTCTTTTTGCATAAGAATTATATTTTTCACTTGAAATTAGACACAAGAAAAACTGTCCTGAAGCTCAAGAGACTTTGATTGATTTGTCATTAACATCCACAGGGACGTACTGCAAGGTCTGGTTCATATGCTGCCTATCATCTTCTGACTGCTGCTCATCTACAGCAGATGGGCTGGACTCCCTGGAGACTCGCAGCTACATTTCAAGCCCTGATGTAACTCTAGCAGTTGTTCTTGATCCTCCAGGATACCTCTGCCTGTTGTTTTCTAATGCCTTCTGAGAGAATATCACCCCCTGCATGCCTCCTTTCTGGGGTGACCTGGCAATGCAGAGCAGCAGCCCGTGTCCTACCTCCTGTTCGCAGAGACTTGGCTCGGAGGTCAATGTTCTCTCTGGGAGTTTGTTTCCATCAATGCTTTTTTGTTTACTGCCTAGGAAAAGTGTCTGTGACAAACCCAGGCTATTGCCTTAAAATCTGGGGAGCATTAGTCACAAAAGGGCACCGTCATTAAGCAAAATTATTGGAAGCATGTTCATCTCTCCCAAAAGCACAATAATATTTTCTTTCTGTGACTTATATATTACAACAGTGGCTCATGGAACAGGTTCACATCTACATATCTTAAGGCAGACCCTCTTCTAGTTCACTGCAGGTGTTTCCTAAAGCTTGTAAAGGAGAAAGAAATTAGATTTCAAGGGCACTTTTTGAAGATATCCTGAGTGGCCTAAAAGGCCTTTTCCTTCTGTGGATTACCATCCTGACACCAGAAACTGCAGGTTCCTGGCATCGTGCTCTCCAGGAAGGCAGATAAATTGCAGCCTGAACAGAGAGAAAACTCTGCAATTCAATAATGGAATCAATGCATAGGAACAACCAGTATATAGGAATGAAACTCTTGTTCAAACAAGACCATTAATTTCACAGGTAAAGCAAAGTGCTTGAGCTTTAAAGGATTTTCTACCTCCGGGAGGCCAGGTGGTAAAGAGTTTCCAACACTCGTTCCCAGAGTGACTTTGGAGATGACTGCTCTTTCTTCCTCTTTCTTTCAGGATCTCGTGAACTTCAGGATTTTAGCATTAAAATTACATCTTTGTTCAAGATGGAGCTTGCAACAGCTCTTTCTACTCATCAGGAACACTGAAACAAAACTAAAATAATTAACACATCACTGGGACTTAATAAAACCGCCAACATTAACCACAAACACGTGTATCAACTCTAGAGCTCACCTGCAGAAGCAGGTGGTGTTGGTCCCTAAGTTGGTCCCATATAGACATCCACAAATACCATCTCAATCATGTACTAACCTTCAACAAAGGGAGAGCAATAACTGGTTTTGGTGATGTGCTTTGGTTATTTTCATTGTTGCAGTGTCTCTGAGGTGTATGGAATGTAAGCAGGTGTGCTATGCAGTTTCCTGCACGTGGGCCAGTAGAGCAGCAGCTTTTACGAAATCCTGAATTCATGATCTGGAATCACACCTCTGTAAAAGACTCTAACCAAACATGTGAGCAAAGGAATTACCATTCCGTGTTCTTTCCCACAGGAAAACCCCTGATTACAACCTCAGGGACCTTCTTAACTGAAAATAGAAAAGCTGCAACAGCAACATTGTCACACGGTGTGCGTAATCTACTTAAGCACTGAATTGGGGGTGGTCTCTTATTCCGAAAAAATGCTCTTGACATAACTGACAGATATTTTAAAGAGCAGTGCCAATGTTCTTGAAAGTATTACAAACCAGTGCTGCCTACAGCTTGGCATTTACTCCAGCCACACAGGAAATCTTTTTAACTCTCTGAAGGAGATTAGGAAAGAATTGAGATAAACTCAGCTGGCACATTCATCTTCTGGATCTCAAGTAGATGTGGGACAGCAAGGAGAGCTCACAGCACGGTTACCAGGTACCCACTGCAGTGCACCCACCCTGCAGGAGCTCCCTTGTGGTGTGATCCAGTGCCATAACAGCACAAATCCTCACCCCAGCACTTCTTGGACATGCTGAGTCCAGTGCAGTTATATCTCATCCCACCTGCAGCCTCACCATCCTGGGGTCCACACACCTGAGCCACAGCCATGCCCACGGCACACACAGACCTTTCCATCACTTCAGCCACCAGGAAAACACCCAGGCCAGGCTCCCATGGCCCTTGTTAGGAGAAGGAGACTAAAATGTACACAAGTGACTGGGAGGTTCTTCACCTCCCACTCTGGAGTCCCTGCTCTCCTACCCCATCCCTCGGAGGATGTTTCTGCCATTCAGCATCACAAGCAGCAGTACAGCAAAGTTTTATGTCCTGCTGCTGGCAGCTGAAGGTATCCAGAAAGAGATTTTCCCTTTGTCTAACCAAAAACTGAAGGGCTGGATTTCCCCAGCACCTTGGAAGAGGTCACAAACAAATTGCCTCAATAGCAATGCAGTTACACCCGTGGGAAAGGAGAGCTGGGGAGGCTGGGAGGGAAGTCCTTCCTTCAGCAGCCCTTTCACTCGGGGATGTTCTGCACAGAAAATTACCCAGTGGTTCCAATGGCCACGGAGACTGGAAACTGCATTTCTGCCTTACCGCATAGAAGGGATCGATATCAAAAGTCTGAACTATCAAAATAAGCAAAACTCTAATTTGTTTAATTAAGATGAAGCAGTCAAAGAGTTCTCTGTGAAACAAATACTCAGGCACAGCTTAAGTTCATAGCAAGCATATGACAGAGTGAAGATATGTGACCTGTTTGGGGAAAAACAAAGCCGATAGTGTCTTTCCAGAGACTGTAAAAGACCTTTTCTGCAGGTTCTGGACCTAAACATAATGCATAGAATTGTTTAGTTCACTTCTGGGTATTATGAAGCCTTAGTACCTATATTGTTGGGGAAAAAAAAAAAGCTTTTGCTACAGTGTAGATCTTATAAAATCATGCTGCTTAAAATTCTTAAAATTCCAGTTGAATTTCAAACATTTGAAAAGTTGCGTAAAATTATATGGGTGCCCTTTTAGGCTGAGCACAAAAGGTCAGTTGCAAACAGAAAGCTGCACCAAAATTGACTTGATGTCTTTTCTTCTAAAGCTGCCTTAAATGTAATATACTGTAGCATCATTAATGCATTTTACACTGTTGAGAGCCATAGAGATAAACTGTGATGATACAAAATTCACAGACTTCTACAAAGGTAAAGCAACAATTATCACTTATTCTACAGAAACAAACAGGAATTCCAAATATGAGAGAATTTAAGCTCTGTAGCCTGCTTCCTTACTCTTTTCTGCTTTTTAAGGCAAAACAGTGATAAAAGATGGTTTTCACTTGCAGCATTCCCAAAACCTGGATTCACCTTTCTCCAGAGAAGGTGGATGGGGAAGGGGAAGAAGACAAGAAGCTGCAGAGGGAAAAGTCTTCCCACTGTTATTCTTTATAACTTCCTTCAGCTGCTCCTGCCTGGGACAAAGGTCTTGCAGCTGCAGCTGCCCAAATACTCACCTGGGCCCAGCTACAGCCCCAACAAGCTGTAGAGGCAAAGGAAAACCTGAGTTTTAAAGGTGCCCAAACACAATTCCTCCTCCCACTGCCAAAATCAGCAATAATGTGTCGGTCACAGAGCAATTCTTCATTATGCACCCAGAAGGGAGGTGCAGATCATGCACCTGTACCTTCAGACTTCACAAAAGGAGCGTCAATTTTCATTTCAGCCCTAAAGAGACAACTTTTTTCTTTGAAGGACTGAATGCTTCAGCGGCTTCACTTGAAATCCTGAGCGTTCAGCAGCATTCCTCTTCTCAGGGTCATGCAGAGTTTATCTTTCCAAATCACTCAGTGCATCTGTAATCAAACTGTATCTTGGCTGTTGTCCTTGGGTTTACATCTGACTGTCTGTCACTTCCTTCACAGGTTTGTCGGGGGTCAAAGCCCATCCTTCACATCTTCTCTCACTGAAAACATATAACGTGGTTAAAGCCAAAAGGCAACTGATGGAGCTTCTCAGGTGTGACGAGAGGACTGAAGGTAATTCACATAATACACAGAATATTTGCCACTGTGCTTTGTGTTCAGCTGCCAAGTGGTTACTCATGCAAATTAGCTGTCTGATAGGTAAAAGCCTTTCAAGTGATGCACTCAGTACCCCTCCAGGTCATCATCTTAAAAGCTGCTGTGACACCTCTGATTGAATTCAGTTCTTGCTGTGAGAGCTATTGGGTTGATCAAAATACGAGGGGGCCTACCACGCATTTTTAATTAATAGCCTACAAGCTATGGTGCAATCAGTAAGATTTCATCAAGGTTACATTCAAGTGCTCATCCCATGACCCATGAGCACAACTTTCAACCGAGGATCATGCACCAATGGCAGCAGATGAAGCCTGTGTTTCCAGGCACCAAGGAGGCAGTTCCTGCAGCACTGTACCAAAGTGGCCCTGGGCTCACACAAAAGCTTTAAAACAGTAAGATGGCACTGTTTCAAAAAGTATTTAAAAGTGTGCCTAGTATTAAGCACGTATTTCAGTCCCATTAAAAGGAATGTCTTTTAAACATATTTTATAACTAAATACACACATCAATAGTTCCCTGAGTAGACTGGATTTAATTAAACACTTATTTTTCTGAGCAGGGGTCTGAGTGCCTTAAGGACAGCAACACGGTGGGCAATAGCACCCAGAGCTCATCTCCATGCAGACCTGATTTTTGGCCACATCCAGGCCCAGCCCCAATCTTTGTATGATCCTGAAAATGCCTCTTCAGAAGCTTGTTTTGCTTGTATCAGTCATTTCATCAGCCTGAAGACAGCTGCCGCCTCCTGTAAAGTGAATGATGTGTCTGTAGGCTGGAGACTAATGTTTGTATTACCTTCAGTGACTCACAGGAAAAATTAGACATTCTGTCTTACAGTGGCTTCATCTCTTTGGCTCACAGTGCCCAGACAGGGCTCGGCATCGACCGTTCACCCCAGGTACTCCTCAGGTTCAAGGATGGCTCTGTAGAAGTCTGAAGTAACTGTATTTCTTTAAAGATAATTCTTACAAGTAAGAAAAGTTCAGAAAAAGCTTACAATTACTCACAGTGAGAGGCCGGGAATATGATCTTCATGCAGAGCAGCAGGACAACAGGCAGAGTTGTCTGTAGGAGGACTAGTTTTGTTGAAGAACTGGATCTTGTTGTGATTCCATTTCAGATAATAAAGATCCTTTTTCAGGCTGAGAACTGGAACCCTGACACCCATAATGTGATAAAGCTCCCAAATGGTGCATCCTTACAGCACTGGCTTCTTGGGCTGTACAACTCCCTGAACCCAACAGGGCAAGGTCTCCAGTGCAGAAGAATGAGTTACTGTAAGAATCAGCCTTAAAAAAAGAAACGTACTGAGAATCCCTGTTCACTGTAAGTGGTGCTTTCCCATGCTAAGTATGTTTGTAGGATGTGCTGAAGAAAAAAAATTCTTGCATTTGAAAAGAAATTTAAAAATTGAGTGTGAAAAATTCAAATTGCTTTGAAAAGCCAATCAGGTTCTGGGTCCTGATACTGGAAAATATTTAAAAATTTAAGCTGATAAACATTGTGATTGACTTCAGGCATGGACTAAAATCTCTCTGGTGTCTGGAGGAACGTAAAACTCAACTCTTTAGGAATAAACACTGGTACTTTTCCCCCAGGTTCAAAGAAACTGGAGAGTGATACCAGCTCTACATTTAAATCAGCCCAGGAGGTTTAAGTAAAAGTAGCTATTATCCCTGTATGCAAAGCACGTGCATAACAAAGGAGATGTAAAGAGAGAATCTCCCATTTCAGTAAAATTTTATGAGAACATGAAAAACAGTATAATCTTTATCTCAGACACCTTATGCAACATCCTCCTCATAGCAGCATTTTTCTCTCCGATTGGTTTTACAATACTCTTATTCAAGAAACAATTCTTTTCAAAATGCTAAATTTGATGGGTCGCATCCTCATTTCCCTGCTTTTTAAAAAACAGTAATTCTGTTGGAGAGCTGTTAATGTTTTTTTGGCACTCCAGGTGTACATCAGGTAACATACAGCATGTTTTATTGGCCCCGTTTTAAAAGTCTTGAAAATCAGCAATTCTTACTGATTACAGCTTGTTTTGGGAAAACAGGATTTTTACTTCAGCAAATAGCAAATCTTCCAGCTACTTTTCAGTGTAATATTGGGACTCAGATCTGAGAGTGACTGGGTTTTTATTATTAGGAACTCATTTCTACAATATTGATTATTTATAAGCTTATGATGCATAAATCCAAACAAGTGCCAAGTACAGATCCAACTTATTTGTAAATAAAAACAAGCCCACACAGCCACAGGTCCCAGCAGTTCACACAACAGCTCCCAGGACTGTATCATGTATTGTTTCCATGTCTCAGCACTGGGAAAAGTATTTGGTCACCTGTAACCTCCAAAATGTCCCATATCAGGGCAGTAAGTGGGTATTAAACCCAGAAAACAGCTTTTATTTCTAAATGTGGAATGTTTTAAGTCGGTCCCATTATTCCAGTGTCCCACCTAGAACTGGCCGAAAGTTTTGAAGGAAAGGTTTCTTTCCAGTGAGAACAGTTTTATCAACATTAAGGTTCTTGTATCACACTTGAACATTTTCCACATTCCCATTCTGAAAAACAAAAACCAACAAAACCAAAACATAAAAAGTGGGAATTTCCCAAATCCTGAACTTTCAGTGAGTTTCCCATGGTACAAGATCAGGTTTATATTTCCTGGCTCATCCCTCACCAACACCAGTGTGCAAACACGTTCCCACCACTTCCGAAGACCAGATCAGCAGTGAGTCCCTTTGTGCTCTGCACTTACCAGCCCCTCAAATGCTGACAGAATGGGCAGCCCTGCAAACCCTTTGTGAAAAATGGTATCAAATTATACACATGAAAAAAAAGTTAGTTTTTCCCTCTGTTAAAACTTATCCTGTTCCTTCTTTGGCATTGATTTTTCCATTTTCCCTAGGAAAACCAATAAATCTTGGCAGCCTGACAAGCGTGTGGAGCAATTAATTACCGAGTTGATCTTCTCTGCTATGGACCTGCTTGTTAGAGTACCTTTGAAGAATGTTTATTCATCTGGAAATATAAATATACTTGAGAATATGTTTTTTCCACAAAACTTTGTCCTGGGAGGTCCAATTCCTGACATTTCTCCGTCTCCTGGATTCTCTGTCACGTACTCCAGCAGTACTGGTCAACATCAGCCACATCCTGGTGTAAGTAGTTCGAGAGATGAGTTTGGGATCAGCAGGGTTTGGCTGCTCTAAGACAGATTTCCCTATCACCTACTGAATTCCGGAGAGGTTGGGGTTTTTCTCCTCTCCTGGAAATGGCCTTTTTTGACTCTTCCTTTCTTAAAGCAAAAGGGAATATTCCTAAACTGCCCTTCCCTCCTCTGCAGCAGGTGACTGCTCCTCTTTTGAGGAATTTGGTTTTAAGCTCAAAAGTAAATTGCCATGGAAATGGTACCTGCAGGTGCTTGCTCAGAGCTGGACACTCCCACTACCAGCCCTAAAGGCTCCCCACAGGATTTATGGAAGGATGATAAGTGTTAACTCACTCAAGACAGAATGCAAACATTATGCAGAAGTTCTGCAAGGAAACTACGGAAATTGGTTTCCTATTTACAAAAAAAAAAACCAAAAAACCCCCAGGTTAATTACAGAGCTTTGGGAACATGTTTATTATTTACTACAAGCAACAAAAAGCCCACCTTGGACTTGGATAGCAATTTAGTCTGACAATTAAGCTTCCCACTATTCCAATTTTGCCGCTGAATAAACTTTGATGTGGAGAGGGGACATGGAGGACCCCACCTGCTCTCAGTGACCTGCATGGGGAAGGTGTGTCCTCAGCACCCGTCCTGCCTGCTGTTCCTGCCACACAGGCAGAAGGGGACACAGCTGGCCCAAGGGACACAGCCAACCCAAGGGGCGCAGCCAACCCAAGGGGTGCAGCCAACCCAAGGGGTGCAGCCAACCCAAGGGACGCAGCCGGCCCAAGGGACGCAGCCAACCCAAGGGACGCAGCCGGCCCAAGGGACGCAGCCGGCCCAAGGGACGCAGCCGGCCCAAGGGACGCAGCCGGCCCAAGGGACGCAGCCAACCCGAGGGACGCAGCCGGCCCGAGGGACGCAGCCAACCCAAGGGGTGCAGCCGGCCCAAGGGACGCAGCCAACCCAAGGGGTGCAGCCAACCCAAGGGGTGCAGCCAACCCAAGGGACGCAGCCGGCCCAAGGGACACAGCCAACCCGAGGGACGCAGCCGGCCCAAGGGACACAGCCAACCCGAGGGACGCAGCCGGCCCGAGGGACGCAGCCAACCCAAGGGGTGCAGCCGGCCCAAGGGACGCAGCCGGCCCAAGGGACGCAGCCGGCCCAAGGGACGCAGCCGGCCCAAGGGACGCAGCCAACCCAAGGGACGCAGCCAACCCAAGGGACGCAGCCGGCCCAAGGGACGCAGCCGGCCCAAGGGGTGCAGCCGGCCCAAGGGACGCAGCCGGCCCGAGGGGTGGAACCAGCTGAGGGCACAGCCCACCGTGAGCTGGAAACCACTGGCAATAAGCGCAGCATCTCCCTGTATGAGCTACGTGGGCACCAAGGATCGTTCCTGATGCCGAGCACAGCCTTGGCTTTTGCTGGAACTTGTGGGGCTGGCTTGGTCTCACTGCCACGCTCTGCAGACAGCCAGAGCCCTCTGACACGCACTCTGCAGATGTCAGGGATCAGACTTTGGGGCAGCTGAACAGGCTGGCAGGAGGTCTCGAATCATTCCGGCAACTGGTTTGACCAAACCGAACGCTGCTCTTCTCTTTCTCCCTCTGCTGTGCTCACATCGCTTCCAACGTGGCTGGGTCTCATGGGAAGATTTGTTTGGCTTTGGTTTTTGTCAAAACAATCTTTGCAAGCTGTTGAGTCCAACGCTTTCCTTTGTGGCTGTGCTGACAGCCATGAACAGAAACCCTTCAGCCTGAGCAGGACTCAGCCCTGCTCAGTAAGGGGAAGGGTGGGAAGTCCTGCCTCCACTCCTGCAGTGCTGCAGGCAGCTGACGCTTCTATCCTTGGAGAGGTCAAATGCCTCATAACAGGAGCATTAGAAGCTCTGCAGAGCCCAGGCTGAGCCTGTAACTCACTGCCCACGCCACGGTGGGAATGCAAATCTGCCATCCTGGGGAGCCACGGCCAAGAAGCTCCAGCCCTTCCTGCCCTGCCACTGCAAGGACAAGATCCCACACCAGCAAAATTAATTTATCCCTTTGATGAGGGAGATAACCAGGAGAGAAAAATGGTAGGAAAACCAAACCTGACCTTATGACATTTGTGATACACTGACAAGAATACGAAATGGCAAGAAGTCCTGTTTTTAAAAGCCATCCCCCTGGTGCTGTTGGACCATACTGGTGTCAGCAGTAACCCACAGCAGCTCCTTGGCACAGCCGGCTCCTCCGTGGCACAGCCGGCTCCTCCGTGGCACAAAGCTGCCTCCACAGCATGCCCCTGGAGCAAGAAGCTGGGCTACCACCTCAAATCACCTCTGTTTTAAGATCAATCTTAAGGAAATTGAAGTTTGTAGTTACAAACAAATGAAAAACATCCAGTTTTTGTTTTATGTCTGCGTGTTTACATTTAGCCATGGCTGATTCTGCAGAGGAACTCCAGATCTGTACAGGATAGAAACGGAGGAAGGCAGAACCAAGATGCCAATAAACAGCACAAAACCTGTGACACGCTCACAGAAATGTGGAAGGATTCAAAGGAGCTTTTGTAACAGTAGCTTCATGGTCTTAACATTGCAAATAACAGTTACAAGGAAACCAGCATTTTCTTTGGCACTCCAGGTTAAGTATATATTTTTAAGACTTCAGATTAATGAGATCTATGCACTCGCTTAAAGCAGAAAAAAATTCTTTTTTAATTACTCGAAAGAAAACCCCAATAATTAATAACCACCAGAAATAATAAATCAGCCAGTATAATCTCATTTCCATTACCCCTATTAGCTGAAGAGACTGGTAGATCAAACCCAGTTTAATTCTTCCAGAAATAAATACACTATTATTTTTAGCCTCATTTCCCAAGACTGCAAAGTCAATGTGCTCAGGCTGCCTGCCTCTTTGTCCACTCTGATAAGTTTGGAGCCTGCTGGCCAATTTCAGCTTGAATTAATGAAGATGTAGTAGGCTCAGGCATGTTGGTCTCAGGCCAAGCTCTGGCCAGGAAGGACTCACACAAATGCCCCCCCGTTGACAGGCAGCAGCAGCAGCACGGTGTGAGACCTGCTTAGCTCATTGCACAGGCACGGGTGGGCACAGGGAGAGACAGGGAATACAGAACCACACGAGAGGATACAGGCAGGGCACAGGGGTACTGCATGGAGGGCTCAGAGAAAGCCCTTACTTACCAAACAGCCAGTAAATGTATTTGTGATTTCATACAGGATAACTTATCGCCATACTATATTTACCCTCAAAGGATCAGATTAATACTAAAAATATTCAACTATCTATATGCCGAAATAATATTTTTTTCAAATTTCCTCAAACTATCCCTTAATTCCCACAAACTGGTGGGATAATCCTTTACAAGCTGATGAGCAGGTTGTGTGCTCTGAAGGAAATTCCTAACCAGTCACTTACAACATATTTCATCTTATTACTAAAATGTTTACTGAATGGATATGATGCAATATCTCTTTCTGTTTGCAAAACTCTCCTAAGGCCAAAAATAGGTTACGAGTTAAAAATAACCTGCACCACATTGGAAGTCAATGTAATATTCCCTGGACAAGTCCCAGTTAGCAAGTCATGAGGTGTCACACTTCTATTTTTAGCAATAGATTATGTTTTTTCCTGGGCATTGACAATGACTCCTTTCTTTATGCATCAGTTCTGTAATGTGACCATCCATTTACTAAATAAGATGTTTTATATACAATCCTGTGACAGTGATTATGGCAAATTCACAAAGCTGATGACCAGCATTACCCAGAGGTTGGGTGTGCCTTGGGTAAACACCAAACTTTTCCCAGGTGCCTCTTTAGCTGAAGTAAATCAGCAATAGAGGGATGACAAAGTGGATCACAGTCACAACACAGGAGCCAGCTACTCCTACAGCCACTTCTATGTTCTCCTTGCTCAGAGCAGTTGTGGTTGACAGCGTTGGACCTGTACCAGGGGATAGAAGTCTTTGACCAGTCCAGCAGGAATGAATGGGCAGAACCCAAGAACATCTCAAACCTCTGCATTCAGGGCAAAGACAGGGCTCACCTTGAGCATTGAACACAGTCCAAAGAAAAAAAATGAGGAACAGGCCAGGAGCAAGAAAGGAGTCAAAGAAAAAAAAAAAAAAAAAGAACACAATTGTTTGGATCTTACCATGGAGCAGTTGAGCAGAACTGGCAATAATATGGTATAAAAAGCCCCAACCATCAGGAAAACAGTAACAATCTCAGCATCAAGTTGATTCCCAGTCTTCCTGGGAGGAATGAACTGTGAAGGGACAGTGTTGAGGACTTGGCTGGATTTTCCCTGCCTTGGCTCATCACCAGAGGATAGAAAGCCTCTGTGAACATTGAGTGAGAAACTGCAAGAAGAAATAACAAAATCAGCATTTACAAACTCACAGGGAAATTCATAAGGACCTGTCACACTTCCACTCGAAGCCTGCTGCAATACGAAATGGCCTTTTGTATTTGCTTTGTTTTCCTTCATTAATTCTGATGTTAACCGTTATCACATCCTGCTTTCTGTAGTAATTACAGCAGACAAGAGGGATGAGCCTGAAATATCAATGGATGCAAGTAGCACTCGACTTCAGAGAGCTCCCAATCAATTCTTTGTACTGTGGGCTTATCTGGAGCAAAACAAAAGAAACCTGTTAGAAACCAAATTCAACAGAGAGGGCAATGCAGGCTGGTAAGTACTGTAGGTGAGAGCTCCGGTAGTCCTTTGAGGAGGACACGACACATTAGTGCACAGATACCTCATCTCTGGCTAAATTAATGCATTGGACAGTGTCAACTCAGAGCACAGTGCTCAGCCTAGACCCAGCACGATCAACCCCACAACATCTTCAGTACATGCTACATGGATGACCTGGCCAACAGGCCGTTTCACACGGCGCCAGCTCACCTTCAGTTGCCTTCAAACACGTGACAAAATGTGGGCAGTAAATTCCAGGATGGTGGCATGACATCCTGCATGACACCACAGCCCTGAGCAGCTCTAGCGCTGTCAATGCCATGCACTATGACAAATTGACACTCATTTCTTTTGGCTTCAAGGAGCATTGGACAACTAAACAGCACCCTCCTGAGATGCTCTAAACCGTCCTAGCCAGAGCTATGGCGAGGATGTGACTGAGAAGCCTTCCTTACTCTAGATTTTGGGAATGCTCATAGGTCTTTACCAGCTTTGTTATCAGAGACGTGCACGTATGTGACAAAGCTGGGGACCCAAAGCTCATGGGTGTGATACTACACTGCTGGAAGCATTCATGGCTCTTGGTCCTCCTCTTCAGCACCTGAATCTACAACTTGCACTTCAAGGCTCCAGATATTCAAATCTAATAATTTCACTGGTGACTCACCAACAATCAAGTATTTTTCAGCACTCACTAGTCAAGCAGGATACATGCTTTTCAAAAAGTTAAAACGTATCTTTCCTTGACACAAGGGAGTTATACAATCACTTAAAAATGAGTAGATAATCCCTAAAAATGGTGGCTTCTTTTACAATTGCTCTGCTAGACTCTAGACTGATGTATAATGGCTTTACTTGCTGATTGCAAGTAAGTTCTGCTCTAAAGGGAGAGGAAGATGTATAACCATCTATCAGAAAAAAATGTTATCATTTGTCAATAATTTAGTCCATGTTTAGCCTGCAGCCCCTCATTCCAC
This sequence comes from Grallaria varia, assembly GCA_013396735.1. Lineage (NCBI taxonomy): Eukaryota > Metazoa > Chordata > Aves > Passeriformes > Formicariidae > Grallaria > Grallaria varia. The sequence goes on from VWZG01002665.1 coordinate 659,048, forward strand.
ACAATTTTCATTCACTTATACTACTAACATTTCATTAACTTTCAATACTAACATTATTGCTCACCAGAGTCTAAAGCAAGAGAACCTGGGCATGGAAAACACGTGTAAGTTTTTATCCCTTCCATGGTGCAGCACCCACAAAAGGAATGTGGTTTCTGTTTCTCTCCTTTCCTGGGGGAGTCGCTGCTCCAGAGAATCCCATCACCGGGTGAAAATACCTCATTCCTTACCTTTCGTATTTGCCCATAACTCTGAGAATAAAAGCAACAGGCATTTGCAAGAAAACTCAACTTCAAGCTGCCCTGGTGCAAGGGGCAAACTCCTCTGCACCTCTTCTGCTCCCCACAGGAGAGATTCCAATAGCATCCTCTCCAGCAAAACCTTGGGAAAACTCCAGTGTGGCAGAGTTACTAAGAGCCCTTTTAGGTGTCACCCATGTAAGGCTTCTTAAGAGACCGTCTCTCTAAGAATAAGAGCACACCCTGATGGCCCCTGGGAGCTGGCGTGCCTCCTTCTGCCTGTTGCCATCCTCCAGTACTGCAGGAATCCCACGTATCAGAGAGAATGGCTCCACAGGGCAAAGTTGGAGGGGAACTCTGAAGGTGCAAATTAAACTGAACAGCACTGGAAGCCTCGCAGAGCTCTGGCATCTACTTGCAGTAAATTCTGCAAGGATACTTGTAAATGGCTTGGAGTTATTTTAGTAGGAATGATCTAATAGTCAATTTGGTTTTGCACAGATCATTATTATAATCGGTAGCATGAAAAGGAGGAAGAATTATACGTCCTCCTGAGCCTCCTGTATTTAAGTTAATTTCATCAGGATAACCATTACCTGGGGGTACCCAGCCCTGTGAAGACTTTTTTTTTTTTTTTTAATGCATTAGGGAATTATGGTTTAATTCCTCATTATCAGTGATGGAAATACTCTGAGGAAAGCCAAGCACACGTAAATAATCTGGGACCCTGCACCCATCTTTACCAGCTGCCTCCTCTAAGGAGCTCCTGTGCTCCATGCCATCCCCATGCCTGAGCAGCCTGATGATGAGCTGAGCTGCCTTCCACATCTAAATTAACAATTTTGTGTTTCATTACCTGGGCTTAATTTATTCTTGATCTTTGGCTTCTTAATACAGAAAAATGCAATAATAAAATGTCAGCCAGGGGGCTGGCTTTGTCCATAGATCATTCAGAATGTTTTTCTCTTCCAAATTTGAAGCCCTTAAAAGCACTCCTACTCCACCGCATGTTGAGTCCTGTGGATGTTTCTTATCTACTTCTCTTTGTCTCATTCTGTCAGAGACCCTCCCTGTCGGATAAAGTCATCAGGTCTTTGAATAAGGAGAAACAATTTCTTTCACTTGATTAACTGCATTAATGCAGCTATCAGCTGCATTAGGGGACAGGAGCACGAGACAGGCTATCAGAGAATCAGAGCCAGCCACAGCCACGCAAATCTCTGCAGCAGCAGCACCATGAGGTTTGAATAATCAATTGCACATTCCCAGGGAGTTTGCCTCCAATAACAAAAATATTTCTCATAGCTTTCAAAGGTGTTGTGCTTGCACAGTAGATTAACAGTAGAGACAAAAGAAATCCTACAGCATCACTTTTTACATTATTTTCAGAGCTTGAGATGGGTAATGTGCACATTTTGGGCAATTCAGAGATGAGAATTTGCTAGTAAGAAACAGATATGTGTAAATACTAAAATGAAAGAACTTTGTCTCCATCCAGGTGCAGCTGGGCAGGAGAGTGCCTATTGCAGAGCAAACTCTCAGCTGCCTGAATCTTGAGAAAGTTGGATATAGGGCACAAATCCCACGCTTTCCCAGGGCCCAAATGGGAGTCCCTGCAGCACCAGGACACTCGGCCCCTCCTGCCCCAGTTGACTGTCTTAGAGATGCATTTATTGTACCACCAGCTCATGAACTGCTCGGCTGGAGGGAGGGCAGAAGCTTTGCTGGGCAGGAGACAAAGCACACACGCTGCCCAGGTCAGATAAGGCTTTTGCTTTTAAACCGAGCAATTTAGTTCAAACTGCGAATACACACAAGCTATTTTTGTCTGATGGCATCCATCAGTCGCCTCTAGTACATCAGTATCCACGTAAAACCTGTCACATGGGGTAGATATCTCAGGAGAGGGACCGGGGCTGATAAAGCTTGATAAAGTCAACCAGGACTTCACAGAAACTCTGGAAATTGAGAGCCCAGGCTAAACACCCAACTTGGGAAGCTCCTGTCTGAAATTAAAACCCTGATACCACGTCACGCAGAGAAGCTTCCCAGAATAAACACCACTACAGATAGAACATGGAGTGAACTGCAAAATAATTAAACTCATCACGTGCCAAGGCCAACCTGACTGATTGTTGCAACGCTGATTACCTGCTCCCCCTGCTCGGGAGAGCATTAGCATGAGAGTGGAAGGCAGCTTCGATCCTCGCTGGAATACCAAGGTTATCTCCGGCAGTATGGGTGAGGTTATTGGCCCAGGAAAGGCCTGTTTCTGCTCATTATCACAACCTCTTCCCCTTCTGCTGTCCATACCTCGGTGAGGGTGAGGTGTGGCCTCCCCAAACCAGGAACCAGTCCAGTCTTGGGCACTTCCAAGCAATCACTATTCTTCATGCCTGCTGAGGACACTGCTCTCACCCAGCTGATGGTACAGGAACTTACTCCACTCTCTGCAGCAGCTGCGTGCTGGAGATTAGGACTCTCAGCACAGTTTTTTTTTAACTAAATATCTTCAATTCCCAGCCAATTCTCAGCCCTGCTGCAAGCTGGCTCTTTGACAGAAGCACACCAAACCTAATGTTTGGGAAATTCGTATATATATATATATATAAGTTCCCAAGTAAGATACATTCACTATCTGAAGCCCAGCCTCCAGGCTTTTTTCAGAGCTGCTCAGCTCCAGCCATCCCATGCTGCAGGAGGAAGCAATAGGTCTCATACCCAAGGAGATTAACTCTCCAGAGCTTTTCTAATTAGAGACACCAGCTCCTTGCCAAGGAAATGTGCTTGCTGCAGCTTATTTTAGCTCTGCAGTTCTGACAAACCAGTCACTTCTCTTCTTATGATCTTGTGTAATTGGAAGACAAACTTTTTCTGAATAATGAATGCTCAGAGACACCACTCCTCATGAAGCAGTGTATTTTCATGATAAAAACAGATCAACAATATGATAGCCTAACAATAACAGGGAATCTGCCCCTGTAAATCACAGAAGCAGTGAACAGCTGAGGTTGGCAGGAGTCCCCTCTCCAGCCCCTGCTCACGCTGGGATCGATTTCAGCATCAGGTCAGGTTACTCAAGGCTGTGGCCAGTTGAGTTCTGAGTGTCTCCAAGGACAGAGGTTGCACCAAACCTCTCAGGGCCGTGGTGGCAATGCCTGACCACCCTCACAGAGACAACAGTTTTCCTATCTAACCAAATTTCACTTACTGCCAGCCAGTCAAGGCCCTTGCCCTTCACTGTGCAGCTCTGAAGAGAGTCCAGCTCTAGTCTCAAAGTTCTCCTTAGATGACATCACATTGATTATTTGAATTGCTATTTGGTGCTCTCCGTATTTTAAGCCTTTAAAAACCAGGCCTTATTTTGTTGCGAGAGTTACTGGGTAGAAATGGGAAGAAGTGCTTTTCTGTACCATTGTCTCCAGTGCACAAGGATCCCTTCTGCAGGGCAACAAGGTGAATTAGGACCCTCAGCCAAAACCAGCCCTAACAACAACTCCTGCTAGCCAAAGGAATGTACATTTCCATTTGCCGTGATGGTTTTGCTCCATGTGCCCCTTGTGTGTCTCAAAACTGAGCTGAAATCAAGAGCCAGGACTTGCACTGCCCACCCTTCCCCACAGCTGATGTGTGAGACCTCACAGAAACCAGGAAAAAGATGGGAGCAAACCAAAGGTCAATGCAATACAGAGGGGTTTAATAGAGTTTTCTGTGCTGCTTCCCTTGGACAGCACTGAGGGCTCAGCCCTTTTTCTCAACATACCGCTGCAAATTTTGGCAGATTTGTAATAGAAAAAATATCTTGGGGATATTTTATTCTGTTTCCTTTTCTCCTTCCCCACACTGTCTTAGCAAAAAAGTAAGTAGAGGAGTTTCAGCTATTGCCAACTGGTGGATTAAAACAATACAATTTTGGGAAGCCCCAAAGCATTATTTGTAGCCACAACAAACACAGTTTATAACTAAGCCTTTCACGTCAGCAGATCACAGCAGGGAGCTGCAGAACTGATTGCACACCCAGGCATATATGCATCCCACCTAAACACCAAACATTAATTTAGAGTGTTAAATGCCCACAGCCCACACACTTCAAACTACAGAGGGAGGAACAACTGAGGTGGGCTGAATAACAACCCAGATGTGCAACTCGGTCTCTGCATCCCTCAGAGTGAGCCCACAGGGAGGGCTGCTCCACCCCATGCAATAAATGCCAAACCTCAGGTAAAATGAACCCAAAGCCCCATCCCAACAGCCACTGCTGCCCCAACAGCTCCTCGAGAGTCAAACATCAAGGCTGCTCATCATTCCGTGTGATTTAAAGATTCAGCTGTTGATTCTAGCAGGCTGCCACATCACAGCACACCGCTCTTCTCTCTCTAAAAGGGATAGTTTGGGGCAAGGAAAATAGCAGACACCCCTTTTTTTTCTCTGTTTGAGCTTCAACTCCACAGAAGTCCTTCTTCCCGAGACCTTTACACCCTGCTCTTAGGTGGAACACACAGCCTAAGACACTAATCCCAAGAGAGTTCTTTGTGGCACAAATTCAGCAGCAGTGCCAAAGCACACGGTGGCTCTTGTAATTTGCTTTCTACTAATACAACATTATACATCAATCAATAGGTCAGAGGATTTCACTGCTCACTGGCTTGGTGGAACCGATTAACGGGATGATAAAGAAGATTAATTTATTACAGGGTCTGCTGGGAGGCTAAATGCTTGCAGGAAGAAAGAAATTGTCTACTTAGATTTAACAGAGGAATAATTCCCATTCATATATGTGTACATATATATAGAAAAAGATGTAGGAATATATGGACTGCAGTTCCAAAAAGCTGCAGCATGTAGTGTCAAGTTAGACATGAGACAAAGGATGGAGAAAAGCAGCACGGACATTCCTTCTTTTGCATCCCTCTGCACTGGTGGAAAAGCTCTTCTCTGCCCTTCTTAGTAAACTTGGGAGCCTTTTAGAACCCTGTCCAGCAGCTACACAGCTGGTTTTACCATCTCAAACAGTCAAGGTGGCTGCGCAGTGTGCTGGGACATAGACATGCCCAACAGCATCTGCACCACTCCTGCTCATTTCACCAACCTCCAGGACTCGACTCTGCTGGCTGGGCTCTCCCAAGCCACAGCAGGTTTGCCCTCAATTTGTCTGCCTAACAAAAAGAGCAGGGTTTTCCTCTGGGATTGAGCACAGCCTCACACAAGCTCTGGATAGCACACATCACTGGGAATTTGACCACACCAGCGCAAGGAGGGACATCTCCATCAGAACAAGGAGGATTCCCCCACCAAGGCAGCATCTGGGGCACCAGGATGGGCAGTGATGCCCCATGGCCACGTGCCCCTGTGTGCTGGGCTGGGGTGTGCCAACAGATTGTGTACAGGGCTCATAGCACAGCCAGGATGGAGCAAGAACCACTGCAGCATGAAAGGATTGGCACTGGCCCAACAGGCTGCTGCTTAATGGACTGATTTTAGATACACATATTTGGACAAGGAGCAATCGATACTGCACAGAACAGCCCAGCACATGCATTGTCTGCAGCCAATTACACTGCACTCTACTGTACAATATTCATTTTAATGTTACCCTGAAAGGAGGGAGCATGGCAGGTCAGCCAAGGAAAGCGACAGCGCTGCTGTACAACCCAGCCCTCGTTTCTTTGAAAACCCATGTCAATACAGGGCAAGCCCTCCCAACCAGGCCCTCACAGAGCACAGTTCGAGGAAATCCATTAAGCCTTTCTGCAGTTCACCCGCACTGCTGTGTTCTCTTCCCTGTGCCACACATGCTGTTCGGGCTGTGCCGCTGGCTCTGCTCCCTGCCCAGCACAGCATCACCCCTTCCCACCAGGAACAGCACACCCCAGCTCCCCAGCGAGAAGCAGTCTGGAGTCCCAGGGACACACCTCACCCTCCTCGTCCTGGCCAAGCACAGGTTGTTTAGGGCAGCACAGGTGCCCAAACTGAGCCTGGATACCTGGGGGCCTTACCCTGTGCCTGGGTATCTGACTATTGATTCACTCAGCACAGGGCAGCACCATACGGAAAGTCGTATTATGGCCCCAAGGATGCTGCTCTGAGCTGAAGTGCCTGTCCTCGACACAGCACTGCAATCTGCTGGGTCACAGCATCCTGCATCTCTTTGCATATCAGGTTATAATCTGTGCAATGCTGTGACCATCCTTTTCTCCCAGCCTTCGACTGACTCTTCTCCAAGGCTGAGTCTCCCCTCACAGAACCTTCAGCCCTTGGAACTTAGTCTCATCCTATCTGGTACCTGTTTTAAAGCCTCCAAATGGCAAAGGAGAAAAACCCCAAACATCTAAAAAAGCAATTAATTTAATTACTCGCTTTGGGTGCAAAAAGACCCTCAATTGTTTGAAGCCCACGGTTCAGAGGTATAGCTGTCACAGGGAGCTGACCAGCACAACACCCTGCTGCCACACTCTCTGCAGTACCCAGAGGTGTTTCTCTATCCCAAAGGACAGGAAATTGACATTTGCAAAAGCTTTCAAGTGTTCCCAGGCAGGAAGCATTACGGGAGGCAGCAGAATCAGTATTATTTATATAGATCCTATTATTACAAACTAGAACTCCACACCGTCACTGTAATAAAGCATCACCCAGGAGGCCACTGAAAAACCTGAACAAAATCCTGTGATACACTGGGATGAAATGAGAACACAAAAGGAGAGAGCCTTTCAGATGGCTTGATGTTATCACCTTAAAGGGAGCTGCCTTGACATATGCTGTGCATCACAGGGGACTGGCACGTCAGCAGAGCGCTCCACGACAGCCGCAGGGCTCGAAAAACCACCTCTGCCTTCCCACCTGCATTTTCTGGTTTAATTCTTCCCGTTTTGTTTTTCTACTGATGTGAATACGTCTCTTCTGTTGGTGGATTTGGCAGCAAGAAATCCCAGGGGATAGCCCTGGCAGGTACTGTTTGAGGGCAGCACTGAACAATCTCCATGCAGCAGATCCCTAACAGGGATGGATTGAGCCAAATTCCTCCTGGAAGACTGGGCTGATGCCCTGTGGAGCCCCACAAGCTACGAGGTGCCCTCTTTTTTCAAGCAACCAGCTGCAGAAATGACAGCAGCAGCAGCACGTGCTGCAGAAATAAAGCCAAATATTGGCTGGGTTTGGACCCTGCCCAAAGGATGAGCAGATTCTACCTGTGTGCTACCACAGAGGCTGCAGTGCCTCTGAGTGGCACCAACATACCAGTGGGGCTGACCTGGCCATGGCTTTGCCTCTGCCTGGGCATGGCTGCAGGCTTGGCTGGGGGTAACAGTGCTTTTGCACCTACGGACAAGGAGACTTGTAATTTTTTAGGCACAGGTTTCTTGAAAGCAGTGCCCCAGGAGCTGGCATGCAGTTCAGTCAGGTCCCACAGAGCCTCACTGCACCACTGCAACCAGGAGATGCACACCTGGGAACAGGGAAAGCCAATATCTTTTGTGCTCCCACTGAGGGAGCTGCAGAGAGAAGCTCATTAATATTGATATAGATACCCAAAATCAGGCCACTCCAGCCCCTCCTATTTGGAGAAGCGATTATTCTCTGTAGGTGCTTAAGGAACACAGAACAGACCACATGCAAAATAAGCTCATTTCAGACCTGGATCCGCTCCAGGACAATTGTGGGCAATTACCAACGCTTGGTGATGTGCAGCGGAATTTTCAGTTGGCATTCCCGTCATGCCAGCTGGAGACCCCGAGGAGCAGCGGGCTGTGCCAGGGAGAGCCTGAGCTGGGAGCCTGCAGCACTGGCACAGCCTGAGCCCACGACTGCCCCTGGAAGTGCCAGCCCAGCCCCGGGATGGGCGACTGAGCAGGGTTTGCCCACGCGCTGCCCTCCTGCATCTTAGGCAGGCTGGGGACTGAGCCAGCCTGGGCAGGCACAAGCCAACCAAGCCAGCCAAATTCAATCCATCCAGAAGCACCCTCTGAGTCGGGGCCAACTCAAACTGCTGGTTGTCACCAACAGAATCGCTATATTTTAACTCTCAGTGTATTCCACAGCACTGCTGGGACCTGGCACCTCTGGCCAGAACCCCTTCTCTATAAAAAACTCTCATTAAACTCCTGAACAAGCAGGTTTGTAATACTTCTCGGCAAGCATGTGAAGACAAGTTGCCCAAGGAGACCCCTGAGCAGTTCGAGCCAACTATTAATACATTCAAAAAATACAGCAAGATCCACATGGAGACTGCGGATAAAGCTAAGTATAACCCAATACAGATAAATAAATGGGGTATCTGGGAACTAAAGATCAGCCAATCTGCATATCATCAGCCATAGAAAATAAAATGTCAATTAAACCAGGTATTTTGATTGCATCAGTACTTTGACAAAGACCTAAGCCTAGGGCAGACTTCTATGGGCAATAGATTTTCAGTCTAAAACTATTTTATACAAAAATAAAGGCACTCAAATGCTTTTAAAATTAGTTAACGCTTAGGTGCTACATGATAAACAGACACATAGCCAAATAGTTTCCAACCTTGATCCAGCCCTATTCAGTACATTACTCAATTATCTGGGAAGTGCACAAAGCCACTCTGATGCAGTGAGTGCACGGCAGGACTGGGTGCCAGGAACAGCATTAATGATGGGAGCAGATCTGGAAAGCCGGGTAATATCCCTTGATTTGAGCAAAGTGCTCTGAATAGCTGCAGATGGCACAGTGCCTGCCTAAGGACCAAGTACATGGGTCATGCTAATCATATGGACAATGGCAATTAAGAAAAGGAAATGAGGAGGTTTGTACAGAACCAGCTGCACGTGAACTGCTCATGTGATGCTGTTACTAAGAGGGAAGAAGAAATCCAGGGCTATATAAATAGGAGATTAACAAGCAAGTGAAGGGAAAGGGTGTTATTTCAGCATCCAGTATCCAAGATACCATTGCTAAGTGCTGTGAGCAGCTCTGGTGACCATATTTCAAGGATAGTCCTGAAATATAGGAAGGACTCAGACAGGACTCTCAAGTTATATTGGCTCTGGAAAAGTTGCCTGATAGTAAGAGGCTTTGGTGGCTCAGGCTATGCAGTTTTCTCGAGAGGTGGTAGGGATAATTCAGCCCCAGCCTACAATTACCTCTGAGAGGAAGAAATACTGATAAGCACGGGGCTCCTGGCTCACCAAACCTGTGCCTGCGTTACCTGGGGGGACTCTGCACATCATCTAATTAAAAGGGGGGGAAAAAAATTCGACAAGCCTCCAGAGCAATGAGGCAATGTTTCACATGTCAGAACAGCAGCTTTAATTCAAGTTTGGAATTTGTTAGAATGCTTTGACTAAAGAGAAATAAAGGCTGGCACTGTGACAGAATATATTGTAATGGAGCCTGCAGCCTCAGATCTTTTCCAGGCAAAAACTACTAGTTACAATAAATGATCTAAAAAAAAAATTAGTATTCATACAAGAACTGTGTGCATCCATAAAATAAGAGTTGCAAATACATTAGGTTTAAAACAATCTCAGAAAAAAAGAACTCATTTTCAGTTAAGTTCCCTCATATGCTGCCCTCTCAAATCACTGTGAAGAGCATCCGTATGGTCTCAGAAATCCCATTATCTCCCTGTTCTCATAAATTCTGCAGTGTTTCTTTGATGAATTACATTCCTTTCTATTATATTATTTTAGCAAAAAGTACACGTCAGGGTTCTTAATTAAAGCTCACACCCTGTAAAGTGGATTTTTAATTTATCTAATTGGAATACATACATGTGTAGTGTATAAATATAGTACATTCACGTATAGAGAGGATCGTGATGTTCCATTACCAAAACAGCACTTCTAGAGATCTAAAAGAGCCTATTGTGATCCGTGATTTATGTGGTTTTTTTGGAGCTGTGCTTGTCACCCAGAGCTCTATACCTCCTTCATTCCTCTGGTTAAAATAGATATATTTTNGCTATTCTGGAAGAGTTGTTCTTGTGTGGATGCCCTCAGTCTGAAATGAAATACTTTACCATTTTGATTTAGCTTTATCCATATGCTCAAAATTCCCCTATCCCAGATGAGGAAACCAAAGAACAAACTGAGCAGCAAGTCTGCCTGCAGCCCACATGACAGATCAGTCCAAACGTCCTAACGTTGGTGCTGGGCTGAAAAAAGCCCTTTAATAACAAAGCAAACTCACATATTAACTGTACGTGTGCACCTTCCTGGTGGGGTGCGACTGGTCCGGCCAAGAGAAAAGAGGTTTAGGGGAGAGAGAAGACTGTGCAAACACCATCACAGGATACGAGATACGCCACTGTCATTCTCGTGCCCATCACATCTGGGAGGCAAATGCTGCACTTCCACCCATTTTAGAGACAAGCAACTGTGTGGGAACAGAGATAATTCCTGTTTCCAAGGGATTTGGGTGCTCTCTCCATACAGACTTCCATCAGAAGCCCACAGTGGTTCCAGTGACTTACCTGGGTGCGGGAAAGGCACCTGTGACAGTGCCTGGAATTACCCCCGAAGCGGCTCTGGGTCCAGCATTGGAACTGGCCATTGCTGTGCTCCCACATAACAATAAAGTGGCTTCGTCAGGAAAAGCGTCAGTACAAGACTTTCACTTTACATTCATTTGCTTAACATCAGCTTGTCCTAAGCATGTAGGAAAGAAAAGCAATTAAGGAAAAGCACAGAAAGACCAGCCAGTCATTCCCACGCAGTCCAGACTGATGTTTGCAATAACCTGGGTGACGGGAGGGCAGAGCAGCTGGGGCTGCAGCTCCTCCACTGGGGGCACCACGGGCCAGCCCAAAGGCGGGGGCTGATACGGGGACCCCCCAGCACACCCTGCCTGCTGTAACCCCCCTCCCCACGGCAGGGGCCGGGACAAGGGCTCGGGCACTGAGCCCCCAAGGCTGCCACAGCTGCCCTGGCCCTGCCAGCAATGCCCAGCGCCCTCTCCCCGCAGGTGGGAGCGGTTTGGGGCAGGCTCGGTGCCCCGGCTGGGGCAGCGGCAGCGCGGGGGGCAGAGCCAGCCCAGGCGGGCCAGGGACGGGGCTCTGCGCGCGGTGCCGCACGGGCGGGACGCGGCTGCGGGGGCTGCAGAGGCGCCCCCCGTACCCGGCCCTGCCCCAGCGCCGTACCCGGCCCTGCCCCAGCCAGGCGGGGGATGAGTCACGGCCGTAGGTAGGTCAGGCTGCGAGGCGCCGCCGGCAGCAACACGCTGAGCAGCCCCTAAAGCATCCCCGCGGGACGCGGGCTGCGCATTCACCTCTCCTTTGCCAGCCGGCAGGAAAATGAAAACCCAGCCAGAAAGCTTTACAGCCTCTTTATTTAAAAGATAAAACGGGAATCAACTTCAGAATGACGTTAACTAAAACTTTTCTAAAATAAAAATCCCATTAAAAGGGGAGGCTGAAAGCAGATATTTCTGAAGCTGCCGCATCCTCCACAGCGCTCGCACTTATCGCATCCCGAACCCCGGAGGAGCCGCTGCCTCCCCCTGCTCTAGTTAAAATAAAAGGGAAGGATCCCTGCCTGCAAAGCCAGGCTTGCCGGGAGCCCGAGCTCCCGACAATCAAGTCGCTCTGTCGGGTTAATTAGCGCATAAATTAAGAAATGCTTTGCACGCAGTGGTACAAGGCACAGCCGGGCCCCCCTTGACACAGCACAAAAGGAAGGCAGCGGGGATGGAAATGAATGAAGCGCCAGGGAGCCGGGCACAACTTTTTGCCATATCTACGGCCAGCAGTGCAGAGTGTCTCAATAACCAAACAAACTAAAAAATTGGCCCTATTTTTTACCAAAGCACCTGTTTCTTCCTTGATTGCATTTCACATTTTCTACTTGAAAAGTTAAGACTTATTTTCCAAATATTTCTAAAATGGGAATCTAAACTATGTTTCAATCATAGTCTTTCTGGGGCCAGACCATTGCTGCAAACCACCTTGAAGCTCCATCAGGTCAACCCCTCCATGCCAACAGCAAGTACTACCATACCAGATGAAACCAGTACATCTGCAGCCACCCTCTGTCCCATATTGCTCCTCTCCCACCCAAGCAGGATCTTTGAATGATGACAAAAACATACAAATACCAAGATTTGGAATTATATCTATTACTTTTGTAAAGAACCACAAACTCAATACATCACTCAAAAGAAACCTGGAAAGCAAGAGGTCAAAATGTCTGTGTTCGCAGTAATGAGCAATTCCACTCAGTTGCCTGAATTTTTCTTGAGACTTCCTCTTATCTAAGGATGGCATGGTCTTGACTTGAGTAAAATTATTCCTCTGAATGGGAGAAAATGAAAAAAATCTTACCAGTAATATCGAGCCAGCCTGCCAGAAGAAAAGGGGAGGAAAAAAAAACACCCCCATGATTAATGATGCCTTAATCTTTTAATGCAATAATTTCTGCCTTCAAGGGACTTCTGGTAAATAGCACAAAGAGTCTCACCAGGAAATTCCCAGAAGCATTAATCTTGCTGCTGGGCCCCAGCAGATTGCAGTCAGACGCTCCCTTGGCACAGGGAGGGTGTTGCTGGGACAGCAGACAGACGTGGAAATCTCTTCCAGCTCTGAGAGCAGCACAGGTTCAAAGTCTGCTCCAGCTCATACCATGGGGAACCCCACCAGGAGCTCTGCCACCCCTTTACACACCGTCAGAATCTTGAAATTCCTGTTCTCCCCATGTCAGCAGCTTCTCTGCAGAGCCTGAGGTCATTTGTGGTGCTCCACCATGGCATGCCCAGGCCACCTCTTACTCACTGTCCCCGTTTGCTCCATGTCAGGACGGGGCAGTTCCTGCAAGTGACGCACATCCTGCGTGAGCATCCCTGTGGTCCATCCAGTCACACCTCCTGGCTCATGTGACGAGTGACAACCCACCAGGACCATAGCCATCACTCTTCCTGCCTCCATCCCTGTGAGGCAGGCAGGCCCAGGGCAAGGTGGGGTGTAACACCAAAAGGCAACAGATTTTAAAGTTGTTCAAACGAGGGTCAAGCAGCTCTGAAGAAAGAGTGGGTTCACACGAGCCCACCAGGAGCTGTGTTTTGCAGAGTATCTATTAAATCTAGTGATGCAGCTGAGGGTTTGAGCTGCAAGTCCAACTGTTGTGCAAAAGGCAATACTTTGTGGAAAGGGACCACTGACCAAGGAATGAAAGAACAGGATGCAGAGAGAGGGTTCATGCAGGTAGATAGGTAGGTTTTCTTTGGACACATCTTTGGCCAATGAACACCAGAAGATGAAAAGTCTTTAGACCATTATGCAATATTATTTATTTAACCCTCCCAATTTGCACACATTCACCCTCTTCTACCTTGTCTCACCAGCAGCAGACCTTGAGGGCAGAGATTTGAAGGACAGGGCAGAAGCTTTGCAAAACCATTTCCCAGAGCTCATTATCCCCCAACAGGCAACAACTATCAGGTGGACACTAAGCAGCAAACGAGGCACACGGGTTTGGCAAGCTGGACCTGTGCACATTGGCAAGAACTAGCTGTACAGGAGCTGCCCATGCCAGAGGGACAGAGATTAAAGGGAAGGAGAACTTCAGGAAGTTCATCCAGACAGGCAGGTAATCGCCAGAGATGAGTAACAGCAGAGGACAGGAAGCAGTGGGAGCTGCAGAGGAGCAGGTGAGCTGTGCTCATACCACCACCCCAGGCAGCACACATGGGCTTCCAGGGCAGAGCCACAAGCTGGTGAAAGTGGACACTGGGCTGACAAACCCACCTCTGCTCTGATAACTCCAGCAGAAAGCTACTTGTGGAAAACACCTCAGCAATGTGTGCTGGGGATTTGTACAGGGATGAGCCTGTGGCCAAGTGCCCCAGCAGGGGAAAAGGAGGGTCCCCACAGCAGCTCAGGGTGCTCTCCAGCCACCACGTGAAAACTGAGTGCCCCACAGGCAGGGAGGCCTCAATGAGGGCACGTTCACAAGACACACAGAGAAATATCTCAGGTAAATCTCCCCAGACACAGTTCCCAGCACTAACACCCTCAATTAGAAGTATTCTCACTCCAGGTAAAGGCCACTGACAGTTGCTCCAGATTTAGCAAATGCTGATTTCAATACTCTGCCACATATTTCCCCATGCAGGCAAGGGCCATATGGAAAGCCAGAAATCTCCCTTCACCAAAACATGTTAAGGAAAGGAGACCACCAGGGAGTTGTACTATGTATTCATCACCTTTCATCCCATTTAAGCTAATAAATTCCACAATTTTACAGTAAGCTATATAGGGGATCACATACATACCCCAGGCATCCCCAGACATCTGCAAAGATTAAGGAACTTGATTTTCTCACAGTCTGAAATCCATGCCATGAACTCAGACTGCCAAAAAGATGGCACCAGTGGCATTACTAAATTTGCCCTCAAAAGTAAGAAGGTACTGATACAGCTCTGCAGTATGCCATTACCTAACTCATAAACACGTCTATTTTCTAAGCCCTTTGCTTTGCTTGCAAGCCTCTGAAGGCCAGGCTGCATGACCTGGGGGACAGAAAGAGTGAACAAGGGCAGATGGGCCCAATATCCAGTACCAGAAAGACTTAGAAGTACCTACAAGGGCAAGAAATAGGTGGGTGAGTAGTGGAACTGCTTAAGGAGAACACACAGCACAAATTTATCCAGCAAATATTAAGGGACCAGCACCTGCTCCAGGAGAAAATACTATCTTCAGGTCCCAGAGCTCATAAACCCTATAAAGTTCTATCACTGTAATTTCTTTTCCCTCCCTCTCCTTTTCTGCCCATTCACGTAACCAGAGTTTGACAAAATTACAGCCAAAGTTTCAGGCTCCTGGCTGTGAGTGCTGCAACTTCGCCCTCGGTGCTCATTTGCACAAGGCTTTCCCAGACTGCACAGTGCCATCTAGGCGAAGGAAGGAGGCTGTGCTGCAACTCAGCCAGCTGCACGTAATAAATCCTTCAGGGACGCATCACAGAATGCCTACAAGATGCTTTGCAGAACAGCTCTTCGCGGGCTGCAGATGTTTTGTGGCAATTTTTTTTAAAGTACTCAAATCCTCCCGTGGCTGAATGAGCAATGCTCTCAAATGGCTTGTGGGATGAGACGAGAGCCCTTTTAGTTTAGCATTTGAATATTTATGAATTCTCGTCGAGAAACATTTCAGCTGCTTATTTTTTCCAGGCTATTTAAGGGTTCACCTGGTTCAGGTGGCCACTGAATCAGAACAATTTGGGTGCTGAGTTTCCAGGCAGAGCCTCATTAAAGGACATATGTAGACCCGAGTCAGGTGTTGCACATAAACTAATGAATTTTTTACATATGTGCAAATATTTGCCTTTGAGAAGGTATTGGAGGGCATAGACTCCACGAGCTGTGGATTTTTAGCAACAGGCTAAAAATCTTACTGATAAGGGGAAAAAAATTAATGTGAAATAATTCGAGGTGTGGTGGGCAGAAGCTGCTGCAGCAGAAGGGCCCTGCTCCAAGGGACAGCGCTCCCACAAACCCACCAAGCAGCAGTAAGGAACCAAAAAGCATGAATGGCAAATTTCTGTTCCCCCATGTTGAGAAATAAGCCACGTACTTACAGACTGAGCATCCTCGATTCTGTGAAAAGCAGTATCAAAGTGCAGGCAAGTCTCTCCTCAGTTGTTACATTTCCCTTACACCCAGCTCTGAGTGAGGGCAGGTCACTGAAGATGCCAACCACCCTGCTGAAACACCAGCAGCTCCGTAGCCCCTCAAGAACAACAGTGACATGCAGTGACCTCCTAAATGTGCTTGGGCAAGACTCAAACGTGCCTTTATGGCCTAGGATGGTCCTTCTGGTTTAGATGAGCCTGAGGTCAAGGTGATGCTGGGAAGGTCTCAAGGAGGATGCAATCCCCACTGACCTGCAGGGAAGCAGCTGCTGTGTCCCATCACCTTTGTTAAATCCAACATGGAAATGAACCCACTGCATTTTGCTGCCGGCCCTTTCCAAGCTCACATGACAACCTCTGGAAAAACTCAGCTGAAAGCAGAGCAGGGCAGGCAGGAGGCAGCATAAGTGACATCACCTTTCTCCTGGGCCAAACCCTAACCTGACAAATTCCTGTTTAATCTAAGTTGCACTGAAATAGAGTCATAGAATGGTTTGTCTTGGAAGGGACCTTAAAGCTCATCTCGTTCCACCCCCTTCTGTGGGCTGGGACACCTTCCACTAGCCCAGGTTGCTCCAAGCCCTGTCCAGCCTGGCCTTGGGCACTTCCAGGGATGGGGAGCCACAGCTTCTCTGGACACCCTGTGCCCCTGTCTGATGACCCTCACAGCACTGATAGCCAAAGAATGTCTTGTACCAAGAGTCCATGCTTAAAGGACAGGCTGCAGCAGCACAAAGCTGTCCTCCGGAACCACCACCATTTCCTTGGGAGTTGTAAAATGATACACTAGCACAGCCATGCAATAAACAATAGAACCTGGTGAATAATGCAAATAAAACATTTTTCCCTTCCTATTTTTCATGTTTCTAGGTATATTTCCTTCCGTTGCTGTCAAGCCCTTTCTGCTTTGCCTTTCACAAACCTTCACGCAGAGCAGAAACAAACTGCAAAGGGTTTGGGAGAGAAGGGAAGGGGCTGCTGCCATCCCTGCCTTGTTCCCTCTTCCTCCTGCCAAGCTCTGTCAGGACCAGGAAGCCGGGGGCTGGATTTAGATTCGGCAGGGAGGCTCTCCCAGCCTGTAATTATGCTGACAGCTTCACGAAAGCTTTACTTTGGGTCTAATTAAGACTTATTAGAGTTGAAAACAAACAGAACTTGGGTTCTTTGCGGCACGGTAAACCCTTCACATGTGCAAAGCAAAAGGACAAAAATGAAAAAGGGTGGAAATCGGGGAGAAAAAGAAAAAGAGGTCTGGCATTTCAGCTCGGGGCAGGGAGCTCTTCACCAGCATCACCAGTGAGGCAGTGGGATGGTGGCCATCCTCACCACTGGTTAGGGCCACTCGCTTGTTGTTGTTAATGCTGTGGAGCAGGAGGGAAATTCAGCATTTCGGAGTTGCTGACAGCTGAGAGAGCACGTACAGGCTCTCAGGGCAAAGGGCTCACACTTGCACAGCTGCCTGCACAACCTGAGCTCCCCTTGGACACCTTAGTTTGTGTACTGAATACCTAATGGAGGTGCAAAAGAGAGACACTGAAGCAGAGTTTTCTAAAGAGACACAAGAGCTGCACCACCCACCAGCAGATGAACTTGCCCATGTTCAACAGAAAGGGGCAGATTCCCAGCTGGTGCAAGTCTCCAGGGAGACACAGACAAGAAATGCAGCTCATCCTCTCTTTTCATAGACTCCTTTCTCACACTAAGAGAATAAAATGATGAGAACGAATGCTGAGCTGCAGTAAAAATCCCTCCCTCGGCACCGGTCGGGTGCTGAGCCCAGCACAGCTGCTGGAGTGCCAGTGCCCTCTCCTGTTCAGTGTGCACCAGCTTCCCTGCTCATCCCACAGCCTGTCTGCACACCTTCAGAGCCTGGGGGAGGCACTCCCAGACACAGCCTGACATCCTGCTGCCCACCAAGAAAAACTGCCTTTTATAAGGTTAAGGGAAACGTGAAAATGCAGCAGAACTTACTTGGACACTGTGTCCTCTTCATTGCAATCCAAGAGACTTATCCCTTTCATTGGGTCATTTAGGAAGAAATAAGCCTCAAACTATCTTGTGTCTTTATATAAAGCAGGTTTGGGTCTTCTTTCCAGAGCAGATCCTCAGTGACATTCAGTTTTACTCCCTGTGGCTGTAACTCAAACTCCAGCCACTGCCAAATGTATTCAGAGGGTCACAGAGGAGGAAACCAAAGCCAAAGAGGAGTCATTACGAGTCTGAGGTTGGGCTTTATCCTCCCATTACACCTGGAGAGTTTTCCAGACTTTTTCCACCATCATATAATTACAACAGCACAGACTCATCCTCATTTTACCACAGAATCAAAAGCAGTGGTGATGCTACAAAGTGTTTCCTAACAGCTCTTCTCTCAGTTAGCCTGAGGATTTCTGTAGGGGAACCCTGATTAAGTTGTTTTCTGGTCTGATATCCTACAGCAGCTGAAGGAATCAAAAGAATGAGTAGCAAACCTTTTCACTGTTGAAAGGTGGGAATATTCCCATGAACACGGTCCCTCAGATGCCTTAGGGTGGGTAAAACATCAGAGCAAAGTGATAAAACCCCAGAATTGTTATTGATGTGTCAACAAAGGGAACTTTCTTTCCTTCTTCTTAATCACCTCTGCCTGGAGTGATGCTGTAATGTGGGAATTCCAGCCACCAGTGAACATCTCCAACTCTCATGTTTAAGAGAACTCAATGACACACGAGAGTGTGACACTTAATGGCTTAAAATAAAGACAAAAAGAAACCAATTTTTTCTGAAATTCAAATCAATGAAAGAAAACTAATTTGTCCCTGTTCGAATGCTCACACAAAAACCATCGGTATGCCAGGGTTGTGCCAATGACAGTTTTGGTTTTTGTCAGTTCTTTACATAACGTGTGTTCACACAGCACTAATTAGGACCAGATCTGGAACCTGCTGAAAGCCAGGTGGGAAATAAGGGGATTGATCCAAGAACAAGTTTTGGAAATCCTGTGAAAGAAGGGAGATGTTGCACCAAAATAAACTGAAGTTTAGAAGGTCCTAACAGTGTTTCCAGGTGGAGTCACATGCAATGACTTGTGGCTATTCCTCCAAACTCCCAGTAGCCCTACTGCACCCCTTTTGGGAAAAGCCCATCAATGGACATCCACATTCACCATCTGTGGATGCCAGAGATGTGCAAGCAGGAAGCAATGCCCCAGGTATCTGAAAAAAATCAGTCCCAAATTAAAATATGAAGGGAAAAGTCATACATCCAGGAGCTGACCTGTATTGAAACTCATCTTTGTCAGATCAGTCAGTGAAGTCATTCCTTGCTATCAAAAACAGCAGGTTTGAGGTATTGTGGCCTGAAACAGCAGCAGCTGAGCCAGTTCATGTGCTGTGTGTAAGTGGGGGCATCCCCTTCCTACTGCAGGGTACCAGCCAGGGTGTCACGAGGTGGGGATGGAGCCATCCCTCTGGGAGGTGACACCATGAAAACAGGCACTGCAGGTGGGCACATCCTCTGCAGTTGAGGTTCCTGCTGTAGCTCCACATCCACCTGGGGGATGACACAGACCATGAAAACAGGCACTGCAGGTGGGCACATCCTCTGCAGTTGAGGTTCCTGCTGTAGCTCCACATCCACCTGGGGGATGACACAGACCATGAAAACAGGCACTGCAGGTGGGCACATCCTCTGCAGTTGAGGTTCCTGCTGTAGCTCCACATCGGTCACTGCAAAGCACACGGCTGCCAGGGCCTGTGGCCAGTCCACCCCTCAATCCTCCTCCAAGCTCTGCATGGCTCCTAAGGGTGGCTGACGAAGGTTTCCTTTCTGTAGGACACAAACATTCATTAATCAATGACTTTAAAGGCATTTATAGCACTAAAGGTCTCTCCTGAAACTTCTAGTTACAGCCGATGCCTTTGCCTAACAAGTTGCTTTTCTCTATGAAATCACTGCTGGCACTCAGTGTTTTCCTCCCACCTGCTCTGCAAGGAACCTCGAGGTCCACGTGCTCGGGGTGACTTTAAGAAATAATTGCCCCCCTGAAATGGCACCCACACTTAGCTCATGAGGGGGACTTGCTGAGCCACAGAGTCACTGCCACAGGGACAACACCATCCTTCATGTTCCACATCCACAGAGCCTCCTCAGTGAAACATTCACTTCTCTTGTTCATGGCCAGAAAGCACCACTTCAAAGTATAATGTAACTCTATAAATTAGATAAATAAAGATCCAATACTTGCACTAACTAAAAATGCTTTCATACCAGAATTGCCAGCAGTCTCTGAAATCAATAAATACCTAGAGGTAGGAAGCATTTAATTGCACTCAGAGCAACTGATGGATTTCAGTCCATCTGGAACACTTAAACTGAGTACTTATCTCTGATAGCTACATCCACATTAATAAATAAGGAAAAAAGGTCAAGTTCAAAGCACACTGAAACCAATACAGCTTTAAATGTAATCATTTGACATGAATCTAAAACCCCCACAGCTTCAAAAGTGCCAGCTTGGCGTTTTTCTAGGAACTGGATCACCTACCTACCAGACCCACAAGACTCCAAAAAGGGTTTCAGAGAAGGGAAAGATGTCCAAAAAGCCTTAAAAATGGAAAAAACCCCTCAGGGTGGCAACAATGAGTAATACCTGCCATGTACTTCTGAAAGTAAGGGAATAAGCAGGGCTACCCAAAAGAAAATTTAGGGAACTATCTACTCAAGGGCTGTTTGGTGTGCAGACTCTTCTGCTTGTTCTCAAAGGGAAGAATATTTTCTTTCAACCTCATATAATTTTAAAACATTAAAAAAAATACAGTGTAGGAAGTCAGTTAAGTAAATACTTTTATTTACTAATATTTATTGATGGTGAGTAAATAGTGATCCCACAGTGTTGGTGTAAAACCACAGAGCTGTAAATCAGCCCCATCACAAGCAACACGACGAGCAACAGACTTGTTCACTCCAATATTATTTGTCAGGTTTTAATTAATGCCTCCCCTCTTGAGCACACACTAAGGTTTGACCTGCCCTATGCTTACACCAAAAGAGTTCTGTGTACAGAACTGGTTTGTAGGAAATGGAGGCAAGGGAGAAGTTGCCTGCATGGATTAATAACTTTATAAGGCTTCCTAGAAGAATAAGTCCAACCATTTCAAATCATATAGCTTTTAAAATGTAATTCACAGTTCATTTTACAGCCACAGCACATGAAAAACGTGTCAGAATCTGTGCTCCAAGTTGCTGAAATTCATCAGGATCAACAGGAAACCTGGAACCAAGTAAAACTCCCATCCAGATGAAAACACCTAACTCCAGCTGACCCTTTGGTGGACTTCATCTCAGCACTAGCAGTATCGACTATAGAGGTCATTTCAACACAGACTTGTTTAAAACAATGCAAAAATTAGAGGATGTGAGGAAAGGGAAGGATGACAAAAAATGTGAGGTATTGCTGAATAAGGACAGAGTAGGGAGATACCACAGGGGGGCACAAGGGGGAAAGGATTTGCAGGAATAAGATGCAGATCCACAGCAAACTGTACTGCCTTGGGTTTACTGACATAAATGGTAAAAAATAAAAGACAGCTAAAAAAATATACTTGCCTGTTTGTGGCTGTCACATCTGTTCCAAAGTCCACATGGTTTTGCAGAGGCCATTCCTTCGATCAGGAAGGTCACAGTAACACGGCTCTGCTGCTGATCTGGACTGCTCAGTGCCTTGCTTATCCATCCCAATGGATGGCAAACAGCCCTGGCAGCTCCAAGACAGCCAGCCAGGAGGGATTTCAGACTGTATGTAAATTTATTCAACCAGGAATTCGAGACCAGCTGGATTTGGTGAGGCCTTTAACTCACACACCAAGGGAAGCTCAGGGCAAACCCACACAGCTTCAGCCAAGCTCCAGTTTAATGCCAAAAAGTGAGAGTCCTGTTTGCAGGGCTTCACAAACATGGAATCTGGGGAAATGGGATTTCAGTTACACCTGAGCTGGGAATTATTTTTAAAACATTCCTTTTGCTTTGAAGTCCTTGAGGTGGAGCCAGAGCCATCAGTGTGGATTCCAAGCACAGGAATGACTGTGGGTTGAACTGAACATCTGTCCCCTCCGTGTGCCCCACAGCCTGGCTTGGGCTCACTCTCTCTCTAAGTGTGTGTGAAAACTTCTTGGATCTACAGGAAAGGCCCGTTTAACACAAAGCCAAAGAACACAGTGCCACGCACAGGCTCTGCTGGGGCACAGCACACACCACGGGCAAGGTTTGCTCTAGAGAACCTGCAGCTCTGGGAATCAACACAGCCACCTCTGACCCCTTCCACGGACCCTGCCAGTCTGCCCAGGGACCTTTAGACAACAACCAACCAACCAAACACACACATAAACCTGCCCAGCCAGGTGCAAGAGCCCAAGACCCCTCGCACTGGGCTTGGCGTGGTAACACCTGCAGCACCAGGAACCAATTCCTCACCTCCTCAGCACCGTGCCAACACCTCAGCCACAGAACAATGTTCCTCTGCAGTTGTTTGTGCAGCTCCATCCTTGGAATAGCATATTGCAGTAAGACAGCATGTCCATGTTTAGCTCCCAAGCGTGGCTCAGCCCTGCCAGCTGCAGCCAGCCCTGGTCAGGCTGTCTGCAATTCCTCCAGAAGCAAACACCATGGAGACAGCTGTGGATGGGGTGATAAGGATGTGGGTGGCATGATAAGGCCGTGGGTGGTATGATAAAGCCGTGGCTGTCCGTGGCCAGCACTGAGGCTCTGCTGGCTCGCACCCTAGATGGCAGCAGCACCCAAGGAATGGGCTGGGAAATCCACATGCCTGGGGGGGTTTTGCATTAATCCCATCTGAAGGCCTCCACCTAAAAAAGAAATTATTCTGGGAGCCTGGACACAAGGCTCACGGGGTGAGCACCAAGCCTTTCTGGAGGGTGAGAGCCGAGGTGCTGTGCTCCCTTCATGCCAGCACAGCAGGGACAGAGCAGCTCTGCCAGGCAGCCTGCAGAGAGCCCGGGGACACCCTGCTCCTCCGTGTAACCACCACGCTCCTCTGGCACCATAACAGCAATAAACCTGCTGTGAAGGGGTGACTGGGAGGGCTGCGCTGGGTGGGGGTGACACCTTCAACACAGGGGAAACCTTGTCCCATTTCACTGCAGAATCGTTTCTAAGTCATGCCCATACCTTGAACCAAGTTCCAGTACCGGTGCACCTCTTGCCCAGCTCCCCTCATTGTTTCGTGATGCCCAGGCACCAGGAGAGGTGCAGCCAAGGAGCGCGGGGCAGGCACTGAACAGGGCACGTGGGAGGAGATGGCTGCACGGGGCACATCCACCCACCAGCAGCGTATGCTGCCCCGGCCACGACTCTTCCCACGTGGTGGGTGCCATCTCCACGCTGACACGCAGGACAGGCACTGCACAGCACTCGCTTGGCTGGGTGAGGTTTCTCATGGAGCTCCAAAGAGTCCAGGGAAGGCCACTCGTACCAGACTCTTCTCTCCCTGCCCGTGCCGGCACCACCCTCTGCTCTCCAGCTGCACTTGCAGACCCTGCAGCATTGCAGTCCCAGCTGCAGTGAACTCCTGGGAGGGAAGCTCCCCAGATCTGCAGAAGAAAAGCAAGCACTCTATTCCACCCCTTGCTCTGAAGGGACATTAATATTTTATCATCAATGACTATTGATTTTCCTTTTCCATCTTGCTTTTCTTGAGTACATCCTGTATGGAAATATACCTGAGAGAAAAGAAGAGAGAGCAAATGATGTTGTTTAATTCACAGTGTATTACTAGTTTCATTATACAAAATGCTAAGCCTGGGTTTTACTACATGGATTAAGTGTCACTCTGGCAGATAATGGACACAATACACCTACGAATGAAAGACAGAATGAGATACAAGTGGCAAAAGTGGGAAAGCACAGAGTGTCACTCCATCTGCTGCCTTGTGCATCACCATGTGGTGACCAAAGCACCGGTTTGAGCCTCACCACGCCAGGCTGGGCAGTGCCACAGGTTGTACCAGATCACCTGAAAAGCATCTTGGCCATCCTATCACCTGCATCCCTGCTGCCTGAGAAGAGTTAACTTTGGGCTAGATAAACAAGAGTTACTCTTGTATAATAAAGTTATGATTATTGAGATTACACCAGCTCTAGTCATACATTTCAAAGCTTAAACACAGGAAACACACAGGATTAACAAAAAGTGACAGTTTCAGCTTCAAGGGCCTGCAAAGTTGCCTTCAGCCACTGAGAAAGTAGGCAAGCAGGCTGTCAAGATAGATTTTGATCTTCACAAAGGAGAGATGACAGCACATTGCTCCTCTAAGGGTACAAATACAGCTAGTAAATTCAAGATTTTCTTGTTGCATAGTTCGGTTCATCTGATGATCTTAGGAGTTCATCAGCTAAAAAAAAGCATTGATTCCTCATCAGTCACATGAGCAGGTAAAGGCACTGAGGATGCAAACCCACTGGGGAAGGATGCAGACCTGCCATCACACAAGACAGC
This sequence comes from Grallaria varia, assembly GCA_013396735.1. Classification (NCBI taxonomy): domain Eukaryota; kingdom Metazoa; phylum Chordata; class Aves; order Passeriformes; family Formicariidae; genus Grallaria; species Grallaria varia. The sequence continues at coordinate 683,368 of VWZG01002665.1, forward strand.
ACAGCTTTGGCACAACCTGCTGGGCACCACAGTCTGAAAGAAAATCTAAACGGGCTAAAACACAAGCAGCAAAATTCCTGAGAGTGGGAGAGCCAGGACTCCTTCCCCACACCTCAGGCTGCCCATAATACCTTGGCTTTTCTCTGTCTGCTAATATGGACACTCATGCTGCTCTTTACAAATATTTCGGTGGCAGCAGGATCATTGCCACATCATGGGTATGCACTGGGGTGAGGCTCCCAAAAGAAGAGGGGCTCCACCACCACCTGGGACTTACAGGGCACATGATCTCTGCACTGGATTCCTTCCTCCTCTCCAGCTGCACCCTGCAAAGATCAGTGAACTGCAGCCATTCCCCTCCTACTTTCCTGTAAGGCCATGGCATGGGAAGGAGCTCCTCCAGCTTGCTCCCAAGCAGTGGAAATGGGCACAGCTCCATAAAGCAGCTGAAGATCTGGCTCCACTTGACAGCGGTTTTATCTCAGATCATGATGAGCTTGACTAGAGGGTGGCAGATGGATTGCTCTGGGGAACCGTATTTATAGATAACACTTCAAAGGGCAAGTTCAAGGTGATGGCCCCTGGTGGCCCTTTTTGTAATCCTTCAAGAGATCCTTATTCACACCTACCCCAGTGCTTGCCAGGCAGGTTAGAAAGCCAGCAGATGAAAGCTCCTGGTGCTTTGTGTTTCCTCCAGCCACCTGGCAGGAGCTCTGTGCCACCTTGCCCTGCACCACAGGCCATGGGCAGCCGACAGAGTGGCACATTCTCCAGGTTTTGGGTCAGAGCAGCATAGGTTTTTTCTTCAAAGCAATGAGATTCTCAGGGCAGTAACAGTATATCATCACTTTTCAGAGCCCTCATCTTCCTGCCTCACAGCGCAGCACTTTTTGCTTGACTCTGGGCATGAATTGTGCAAGATGAAGGCAAGACATTCACAAATTTGGGATGGGTTTCTGCTTTGTAGGGCTGCCTATTCTTAGGAGATTATGAAGTAGCAATTTTGATAAACAACCTTTTATGTTTCCAGAGGAGCATGTGCCTCATAAGAAAGGAAAATTCATCCATTTTTAAGCTCTCATCAGTGGTCATTTGCTCCTTGAGCAGCAGGTGTTGCTTGGCAGCAACAATTAGTGCCTTTTACCCCCTCACAGATAAAACTGTGTGGACAAGGCCAGTATAGAGCAAATCCCAGACTAATTCAGGGGGAAGGGGAGCCTGGGAGGTTGCCTGGTCCAATCTCTGCTCAAAGCAGCTCCAAGAACAGGATGCTCTGGGCTGTGTCCGCTTGAGTCTGCAGTTATCTCCAGCCCCACAACCTGTGGGGAATCCGAGATGATGTTAATTTAAAAGGAACACCACACATCAGGTACAAGCACTTACCAGAAACACCTGGACCTTCAGACACGCTGCATTCAGCACAGGGAGAAGCTTCTTGTGCAAAAGAGGTCACACACAGGAGGAAGAAAACCAGATGCAGACTTGGCTTGTGGGCCTGCTCCAGGAAAGATCAAGTCAACCTGAAAACTGACTCCAAGGGAACTCTTATGCCTTCTTTTGTTGAAGCTGACCCAGTTGTTGGGATTTAAATATGTTGAACCCACTTCCCCTGAAAATTTCTGCATGGGACAGATGACTTGCTCATATTTTGGAAGATGCATCTAAGTTTTGGCAAGACTACATCTGAAGCTGTTACAGAGCAAGCAGATGGAGAAAAATCAGGTTTTAATGAATAACCTAAGACTGCAAATGTCTTGCACCCCTGCACTCTCATTTGCAGCTACAAAACTCAGAGCACCTTCAGCACATCCCTACTCTGAAAAGTGCAATCACTTAAAGACTTTAAAATTCCTTTTAGCAGAGAGAAATGCATCTTCAGTGATTCACTGTAATGACAACAGTTTCTCTAGGGAGCAGAAAAAAGGCCTGCCTGCCATGGGAGATCACAGACCCTCTGTCAGTGTAGCCACCAAAAAAAGTAGATTTAACTGTGTGAGTTTTTTCAGCAGAAAATCTTAGAGATGAAAGAAAAAATATAAACTGTAGTTCCCTCAGTAGAATAAACAGTTGGATTATTGGCAGGGCATTCAACACAAGTTTCTAGAAAATGGACCCCCTTACCTGAGAAGTTCACTCACATATAAGCACAAACCACACGTTTTGTTTGGTTGAGGCTTTCAGAGAGAATAGGAAAACAGGCATTAGAAAACTAATGCTGTCTTCAACAAAAGTGATCTTCAGCTGTGCTTTATGAAACAGAAAAGGCAATATCATTGTTGCCAACTTTTGGCAAAGCTCTCTCCCTAGAGCTCGGAAATACAAATTATAGTCAAAAAAGCACAGTAGGTATTTTTTTTTAAATAGCCACAAGACTGGCCCAAAGCATTCCAAAGATGCAGAGATTTTTGTTGTTGAAAGTGATCTAAAGATCATCACTTTGCAGAGAGGCAACACAAACTACTAGAGTTATTAACTGTACAAATCAAATAATTAAACAGCAGAACAAACTATTTTCTCACCATCTTTCCCTTGGTCTCGCATATTGCATTATAGATGAGACTTAAGGAATTCATTTTGAAATAAAAAGGCTAGGTTTCCACAGCAATATAAAAATACATAGGAAAGTAACAAACTAACCTTTGGACTTGTCAGCGTTAGCCTGTTCTGCAAGCAGGAGCACACAGGGCTGCATGGACAGGAGCTGGAGGTGCCCCCATCAGAACTCCAGGAGAAACAGAATAAGGTTCTTAGCATACCTAGTTTAAATGCAAACATTTTGTATCCTCTGTTTCTGTGCTTTGTAAAAAGGACACAAGATGTTCAAAATACCGGAAAAAATTCTTGTGGCTTGAGTTTCAGGGCTGGAAAAGCATCGTGAGTTTTTGTGACAAAAATGTGACAGTGTTACACCACAATGACACAAACAGGATTGCCACGATTTCCTTTCATGCATTGCTCGCTGTTCTGGAGCATCCAGAACCAGCCTCACTTTGAAACTTATAATAAATCTGATATAAGACTGGTGAAATATTACAAATCATGATTAACACTGGTCTTTAGATGGTATTTGAACCAATTTGTCAATACCTCTAATATTGAAGTTTTTGTTTTTCCACAAGCCATTGCGTGCCCAATGGGCTCTCACCAGATGCCAACAAGATGACGGTGCTTGTGCGCTCTCCCACCACAGAGCCCCAGTGTTCAAATGCCCCAGTAGCTCCTGTACCAGCAGCACCACCGGGCAGAGCCACCTGGGAAATGCTGGAATCTCATTACCCACCGAGAAACATTTGGCTTCCACCTCTTTTATAAAAAGAAGCCCAGGGCTAGATGATGCTTCTATACTGCACAGGAGGGAATTTGGCCGGTTTATTCACTCCTACCCCATGAGCTCAAGTTGTCCTTTTGAGATGGGGTGCAGTGAGAGAACGGCAGCAGAAGGCACCAGTGTGACCACAGAGCCCTTCCATCCTGGGCTCTGAGAGCTCCCCAGCCTCAAACCATCCCCAGGAGGTACCAGCACAGACGAGGAAAGCCTTGGAGACAGGCACAATTACTGCCTCCTCACCTTGCATAACCAGAGGCTCCGGAGGGAACAGCACACGGGGCTCCCCTGGACAACCACAGCAGCCCCACCTGGTGCAGAGAACTCCACAGAACTAGTCGGGTGTGCATTCCTCATTTCTGCCAAAGTATTGCTTAGCTCTAGGCTCACAGTTGGAAGATGCTGTTTTCTAGAAGCCATTTAAACATCTTGTCAAATCCCTGCTGGAACATTTCACTGGCTAAGTAAGTGAAAAAATGTTAACATTAATTTAAAATACACTTTAACTTAAAAGCTCCCACGAAATAAAGCTTTCCTTCATAATGAAGTTTTAAAACCTGCTGATACAGCAAGTGGAAAATAGTTTGCAGGTTTAGGGACACCCACATAAAGCAGGAAATGCTGCTAATTCAAGCACCTGATTTCACTTAAGTACAAAGAGTCTTTCGAAAGAGACTGGAAAGTTCTACTATTGAAATCAACACCACTTAACTTCCCAAAACTATGCCACATATCTCTTTAAGGTGCTTTTTTACATATTAGTGACATTAAACTGTAGAACATGTTGTATAAATGTAACAGTACACCCCAATTCTTTGTATCTTCATTAATCTATAACAGATAGAGTAAAAAAACCTGTGTGTAAGCTCGACTGAACACCTACACCAAACTGCATCCCTCAAAGAAACTCCTGCTCTGCAGAACCAAGGAAGCATGTCAGCTCACACTGACCACATCTTGTTTGGGGTTACTGATGGACTCTATTATTCAGAAACTTAAAGAACTACAAAGCAGCCTGATTAGTTGTTTTGGTTTTTTTTTTTATTAGGTTTATTATGACTTAAGAGTTTCTATTACTCCAGCTGGGTAAACCACATTTGAAAGTAAGTTTAACTGCAGGACTTCAATTTCAGCCAAAATCATTTTTGCATTATTTATTGTAATATAGATTTAAATTTAACATTTAAAACTTACTTCATTAATAAGCAAGCCAAGCTCAGTAGCTTCAGTGCAGGATGTACTTTATGTAACTGCCGCACATTCATGTTAGATTGGATGTACATGGAGAAGAGACCGGTCAACTACACGATTCATAGGAGAAAGCAAAAGTAAGCACCATTTTTACCAAACTAAACAGTTCTCAAGTCCATGTTTCTTACTGAGAATCAACTTGCTTCTGGCTCCAGGAGCTACAGCTTGGATAATAGCTGAAAGCTATTTCCAGAACATCGATTTGCTACACTGGCACAAGAAATAGTCTTCAAAGCAACAGGTACTGGACTCTTTTTTTATTTTATTTTTTTTTTAAAGAGACAACCTGTTTTCCTTGTGTTTACCAGGTGAATACATGCACTTTCAATCAATCTGGCAGAGGTCAAAGAACAAACAACATTTAGTTGGGGCCAAATGAAAAACAATCAAAAAGTTGCCAAATATTTAAGGTACAAGCAAAAAAAAAGAACCCATTAATGCAACCAGTTTAATATCTAAGCCTGCTTTCTTCCAAAGAAAAATTGCACAGGTTAAATAGAAAGCCAAATTTAGTTTTAGATCCTACTAGACTGAATTAATGCTTCAATGCATCAATAAGACTGGTTTCACTGCAAGGAGAAGTAATTTGAACAGGGTCTGTGTATTTGGGCTAGACCAGCAGCACTGCTACAGTTCAGTCCACATACGCAGAACTGATACCAATACGGCATCACCTTTACCACATGTAATATAGTAGAGTGTGTTTGAAGTTGCAGAGCATAAGCATCTTGCTTGTACAAGTCAATTAACAAATAAACAGAAGAGCTGAAGAATGGTTCTCACACACGTCCTTTCTGTTCAGGACTCCCAACTTTTCTTTCCGAACAGGGAAAAAATCCCTCCTCTGCCAACAGTCTAATAAAGACTAACAGATATATTTAGATACCATCTTCAAAATCTTTGTTGAAAATGCAGTCTCCAAACGAAAACTAGCTTTACGCAGTATTAATATCTTACATAAGCTAAATCTTATGAATTGTAGTTATAGCAGTAACTGAAATTAACGTATACTGAGACTTCAAGTGATGTGCAAGTTCAGCTACATAACACAGGTGGGGGTTTGAGCAGTTCTTACCATTTTGCTTTGGACAGTTCTTAACAGTTGTCCATAAACTACAGAGCCTCTCACTACAGCATTGTGCAACTCTTGACATCTTTAAGGACTCTTTGATGTAAAGAAATGTGATGGAAGCACCACAGGGCAAGAAAATCACGCTCCTAGTAGAGCACCTTGATTTCAGAGTATCTCACATAGCATTGCTGTCTTGCCTTGACTACAGACACTGATGAGAGGACACCAGGGTAAAAAGGGGCAAGCCTACAGTGAAGTCTGCTTCAAACAGGGAAGGTAACGCAAGAGAGATCTGACTCTACAAGCACATAAGCAAAAGTCTTGAAGAGCTGTGTATTATAACATGGAGCCCAAGGTGCCTTAACTTCGCTAGAAACCACAATCTTTAGTATTGTGAATCTAGCATAGCTACATTTAATCCGAGAATCAGCCTATGCTTCCAGTTAAAGCATGCATACCACCTCACTAAATACCCCTTCCCAACGTGCAGGTTTGGAGCTCTCCATTTTCTTATTCTTCCTGTGCTATCCTTTTCCTAGGCAGAGACTGAGGCCCTAAAGGCCAGGGCGCTCCACCAAAGACTTGCTGCATCTACCTGTAAAAACAATCAGGACACTCTGAGACTGACACATCCTTCCCCACTCAGAAATGAATTTGCAGCAGATCAGTCTTGATTGCTAGTTCTGTTTTAGATTATGCTTACATTGTGGCAGCCAGAGTTCAATCCTATGAATGTAAGCTAAACACAAAAAGAAAGCCATTTATCCTTTTTAATGCACCCTTACGGCATGTTTATCCAGAGTTTTACAATCAACTTCCAGTTTTAAATTATTTTCTTAGCACTTCACAGAACCTGCATGTCACTCCCTCCTGAAGGGGAAGGCATCGCACAGAATCTTGTCTAAGTTAGTCCAAGTTTCCACATGTGACCAGAAGTCTTACTTGTTAGAACACACCCCTTTTCCAACTATTCCCCACATTCCCTCTCCTCCCACCCCTCCCCAGCAATGGGCAATTACTTCACAAGAAATGTAAAATAGGATACGGGTGTACACAAAACCTACCCTTCACTAATATTGAACAGAAAAGCCTATTTTCCAATTACAGGACATTTTTCTCTAAATTTAGGTCAGCACTGGTGCAATCTGCACTGTGTATGATTACCACGAGGATAATATCGATAAGTACATATATTTTCTCAAACTGATTTAAAAGCCTAAGAAGTTAATTGGGGAAAAGTTTAATATTGCTACTTCAGAGCACTAGAACACACAAAGTGAATCCAATAAAGATCCTTGTATTGATTCAATATTAAGTATTAATTGCATGACCATCATAGCACCTCTTTACATTATCACACAATCACCAGAATTATCAACTGCTTTTAAAACTAAAAAGGGTACAGTCCAATATTTATAACTTGCACACTGTTACTATACAGAAACTAGGTGCATGGTACAGTGCTGCAAAAATGGAAGCCTGCAGTTTTGACAAAGATGCCAAGTCATGTTGTAGACAATTTCAATCAAACTGGCAATACTGTTTAAGCAAATACTCAAAGCAGGAAAAAAAGGACAAAAAAAAAGGCGTTCTATAGCCAAATAAACATCTGGAATTTCCTTTCCCTTTAATAATACAAGTAAGGTCACTTTTAGCCTTGGAACAGATACATGTTCGCCTATGATGATCTTGCTAACTACTACACAATATCTGATGTCCTCTGCTAAGAATATAGTTTAAGAAAGCCGCAGTTACAAGAGGCATCTAATGTAATATCTAAAATTTCCTTTATGGCATTTATTGAACTCATTTGTCTTAATCAGTGAATATGGAAAGATGGCCTCATGTTTCCTTTTCAATAGTACTCTGAGGATCAAGTGGCTTTCAAGCAGCATGGTAGGTTTGAAATTTTTGCAGTTTAGATCATTCTGTTGCGTTTATGAGTTGGTGAGTCTGTAATGACATCGCCACACTGGGCTGAGGTACGCTTTCTAGTTCCACCATTGTCCAAGTGGAGTGCCATTTCTTCTGATATGAAAGTGTTCAAATCAACATCATGGAGTCCATTTCTCCTTCGACTAGCATTGGAGCCACTGCTCACGTGAGTAGGCGAGCCTGGGGTACTTGAGCGAACACTTATACTAGCCATTGCACCACTAAGACCTGGGGAAAGAGAGAAACAGCATTAAAGTCAAACAGCAAAGAAAGTTCATTTCCCACGTGTGGCAGAAAGGATGTCACTTATCTGACTTCTACTGAGAACTTAAAGGCACTTCATCCTACTGTTTGTATCACACTTAGTCCAAACCACACCTTATCTTTTAGTCCTTAAGAATCTAGCAATTAGCAAAACTGCTTTTTATGACATGAAAACTGAGCTTATACACCAGGTTGTAGCAGCACACTCTGGCAAAAACTGGCTCCATAAGCATAATATGCTATTCAATATGTATGCATACTCAAGAGCAAACTATCTCAATAAAACGGCTTCAACATTAGACCAACAGTCTTACAAAGGACTTTCCAGGTTGAACTCATTTGGTTTTGTTTCAGCACTATCACCCTGCTACCTCTTTCAGTCTATCAGCCACTGCAGTATGACAGCGTATCCCAGACAGGCATACACCAAAGCTAGTTGTTATTTAAAAGGCTTTATTTCTTGGTTGACACTAGTAGCCAACACATTGGTATTATCAGAATAGCATTTAAATAACAGACAAGCAAGGAAAACCACGTGACAATTACCCAAAATTTGCTATTGACAGATCTAATCAAAAACACTGTCATGTGTACCCTGCAAGTACTTTGGTTTGTGTTCAGATTAACAGTGTCAGAAACAAGGCCATAAAAAGAAAAACATGAACATCATACTAACTGGAACTTCATCTTCAGTAACATTACTATTAACTTTCTGCAAAAGTAGGACATTCCAAGGGTTAGTGCATGAAAGCCTATTCTTCTCAATTTGGAATACAGGCTGTATTTGTAGAAAAACCAGAGCTCAGAGATAAGACAAACATCTTTACCGTAGTAACTCCTTCAAAGCTGAGTACTATCAAGAAAGTACAAAAACAACTATTGGCCCTAGAAATAAAACTAACAAAGCAAGTGTCATGCAGGAAGATAAAGAACAGCAGAAGATCTGTATCTGCATATTTTTCTAGCAGTAAGAACGTGCAAATGTTAAAACTGTTCAGAGAGATTCCTGTCCCAGCAACCTTCAAAATTTTTCCTTTGATGTTTCCTCCAGTCTCAAATACTCTATACCTCTGTCCAGCCATCATATACCTCGTGTCATTTAATTTACATCTTCATCTATGATCAAGTAAACAGTCAGAATTCACATGCTGACAAGTCAAACCTAACAAAACCCAATCAATTAGCTGCTGATAAGCCAAATAGGCAACTTCAGAGGCTCAGTGAAGACAAGACTGATAGAGCTACTAGATCAGTCACCAGAAACATCAATTAAAAGCTAAACTCTAGAGCAATTTGCAACAGTTAATACACAAGTCAGGATGGAACAGGTCAACCAATTTCACTCTATTGAACATTACTATTAAATGGACTTAAATTCAAAGCTTAGAACTTGTAACAGCACAGGAAATACTTTTACACAGATCAGGCATTATGCAACAACCAGCAGAAACAGCCACTAATCACTGATGCTTTCTTAAGAGCTTCTGCTTATAGCTCTGAATGGTGTTCAAACACAGCTCAGAAGCATGGCCTGAACTCCGACATGCACCCTGCAGATTTTATTAATATCAAATTCATCATTCATTCACAATGGCAGAAAGTATTTAAACAGCAGAAGCTGTTTTAGTAAAAAGGTTAATTCCAAAACAAAGTTTGTGACAGTACTCTCCAGATTTAGGTCAAGCCTGAATTCAAAACCATTATGAAAAGTTCCCTACACATCCACCACCAAAGAAAGTAAAGCAGCTACTTGATGACATGGATGTACAAACAAAAAGCCAATTCAGATACCATAATGTGGATAAACTACCAATGTGCATAATTTGGGCAGGTAAAAAAAAAAAAATCACTTCACAATTCAAAGACAACAGCAGTTTAATTTCAACTGTCATGACATACATTAGAAAAAACATTTATTCATTCTGTACATTTAAACTGGAAAAAATCTGACAGTGCACAGAAGGTGACATTATTTCAAATTCAAGCTGATTGCAGAGATTCCCCCCACATCACTATCCAATTAAAATGGCTTTGAACATGAAAGTTCAGTTGCTACTTTAACAACTTAAGAGTCAACAATTTACATCACTTTCAGTAATTTATATTCTACAACCCATAACCAAATGGCCAACATACTAATTCAGTTTTATCATTACATCTTTTCATTATGTCTAATGCCCAAGTAATAGAAAAATTACTCAAACCCCAAAACTTATCTGTGATGTCAAAAGACAATTTTTGGCATCACTCAAGAACTATATTTTTAAGTGGAGCTTTTTCAAGTAACAAACATTCTTTAAAATAGTAATCTTTAAAACAGTAGATACAAAAGTCAGTTAAAAGATACGTCTGTAATATGCTGCAGCATATATAAAAATCAGACTGCCAAGGTTCACAAGCAATGCCCAAAGCAGTCATTGACTTGCCAATATTTAGGTAATAATGAATCACTGTACATTTAAATACACAAACAGGCTTCAAGAGATAATTAGATGTTAAATTTTCAATCAAACCATGTCAAAGGCAGGAGATTAGTTTTGAATTAATTTCTAGAGATGGGAATACAAGGATATTGCATCACAGTATGGATTTCGAGTTGCAGTTTAATCTTGCATCTCCTACAGGTATTTAGTACTAGTAAGAGTAATTACTGAGTATGTAACAGACTGAGTGACAACCTGGTATGAGTTACTGGCAGTTAACCGTATTACACAGCACATCAACCCAGGAAAGCAGGACTGCCAAATGAAACATTCAGACCACAGTTTAGGGCTGAGTAATCTAGCCAGCATAGAGGAGTCAAAACATATTCAAAGCATGCACTCAAATATCAAGATGCCATTTTATGGAAGCAACATCTCTGAAGACAATCTGCAGTGCACAAAAGATCTACTTTTTGTCAACAGAGAAAACATCTTTCCACAATTAATTTTTCTTCTTGGAAAGTTATTGCAATGCACAGGAAGTCTCAGAAAACCTATTTACTGTGAATTATTCTGAGTTTAAGCCTCCAGTGGACTCAGAGCTCTTCCCAAAGCATTTAACCATTTAAAGCAGCAACCAGTAACTGACACTAGGAAGCAGTAAGATGACATGACTGTCAGCAAACACCATGTCAAAGCTTCAAATTTCTGTATTGTGATTAACATGACGAAATCACAGGCATGTCTATTTTGTCTAGAGGATGGAGACCCAAACAGCTGCTGAAGTGTCTTTACTTCTTTCCCTGTCTGATGACCACCTCTGAAGGCTCCCACTCCTTTCTACGAGGGCCATCTAACTTTTTACTAGAGACCTTCAAGAAAGCACCCATGGCTCTTACTCCTCTTTTTAAATTTGAAAGGGTGAAAGTGGAGGGCATATCAAACATTCTCCAGTACTGATTACATTCTTATTCCTCTCATAGTTTTCAGTCATCAACAATATGGCATTTCACAGCCAGTAATTTTACAAAAAACTCATCTGAAAATATATTCTAAAGGCATTAATTATAGTACCATTAGAAAGAGCTGCAGTATAGGAAGAATTGTGACCAGTACTAGCTAATTTGTAACTACTCTCCAAAGCTATCAAGTGATTAGAATGCCTGGCTAAAAGTACACTTCATGGAGTATGAAATACTTAAAACTGTCAACTCAAAATTAGCAAGTGTATCAACAAACAGTAAATGCTGTTTCATTTACACTGTAACTATGTCCATAATAGTATGAGTTATTCAGGTCACTACCACAGCATAATATACTGGGTAACCACTGTTCAGTATAGTAATAGTATTAACTATTGTTTTCCAGAAGTTTTAATCAGGAAGTATCAAAAGAAACATTCATGCTTAGATAAGTGTGATTAAAGCAGGAATTAGTTAATAACCCCAGATAAATACAAAATGGCATGCAGGGAGATCCTTGTCACTCCTCTATGTCATATTCATCCTTTCACAGTACTGCTCAAAGAGCAAGTTTTAGCAGCACATACCAATGTAGAATTCCATCACAGCTATATATACACACACGTTTAAATTAAACTATGGCAAACCTGTCTCAACTCTGCTCTCCCATTCCTTCTACCAGCTGCTGCTTCTATACTCTAAGTCCATTGTTTTAAACTGCAGTTTAATATTTTAAGAAGCAAATAAGAAGACCTCGTGGAAATTCAAGCTTTAGGAGGGGCCAATCCACACACTTCTATACGAAAATGTTCTCCCTGCTCCAGACTGAATCACATGAATTATACACATCAACATTAAAGCTAAGGAGAAAGAGAACACTCCCTCACTGTACTGTTGCCCTAACTTTTTCCCCAATTCACTCAATTTTTGGTTAAAAATGCTCAAGTCTAATGCACTTCAGCATTGCCTTTCCAAGCTTGCTTCTTCCCCCTCCTCAAACCACAGCATTTTCTCACCTTACAGTGGGAGAACAGGCTGTGAACACAGAGCAAAGTACCACAGTATCATTTCAAACATGAACCGTGCACGGCCATTATTACTGTAAGACTTGGTATGCTCCAGCAAGGCCCAAAGGGGCCTGGCACATGGCAGCTTCTGGGAATCTTAGGACTATTAGCTGAGATTGATGTAATTCTGCCATTTGAAACCCATCACTTACAGAACTGGGTATGCCAATACATGTCCACAGAGTAGGTGAAGATACATCCATACTTTCACTAACTGCACTGACATTTCAGAGACTGCTGGCAATTAAGACACCAGGCATTCAGACATACAATTCTTGAAGTTACAGGAAAATCCACTGGTACTTCAGAGTAAAACACCATGTACCAGCCTGAGCTAACTACTCAAGCTTTTCTTAAAGGCTTTAACTTCTTCTTAAGTACTCACAGTTCAAGTTTCCAGCCATGTTTTATTTCAAACATTACCCATCAGCACACTAATAATGGAAGCTGATATTAAGGGCAAAGATTCTGTTTACCAGAGTTTACTCTCTCAAGAGATTACTTAGTTCCAAAAACTCATTCTCAAGTACCGTGAAGTTACACTAAAGATTTCAGTAACAACTGCGCAGAACATGCCATGGAGTTGAAAGAAAAGGGAGATCACATACACCTTTAAAATTATTATGACAAAAATTAAATATGAGAATGTTTGCTTTCAGCTACCATAACAACTCTTGAAAGCAGAACAGTAGAGAAGAACAAGTTTCCTTTGAGTACAAAGACTACTGATACCCCATATCAACAAGATTAAATTCTGGGTTCAAAATTCCTAGCTTTTGTCAAGAAAACTCAACTGCCTTGCAAAGCTGTAATATGGGTCAGGGCCAACAGGGCTGGAAACAGAAGAGGCAAGGCTTGTCAAAATCCAATTTTAACACATTTCTTTTTAGATGCAGCATACAGTCTAAAGACTGCTCTGATACCTAAAGGATACTCTCCTCTAATGTTTTAGTCTAGGATTGTTTGCTATTCCAGGAAATATTTAGTTATTAGCTACTTTTTAACCATGGCTTCTGACAGTTTTCAGATGTGTTTGTGATGCACTTAAGGGTTACATAATCAAAAAACAGGTATCTTCCCCCATCAGGGAGAACGATCATCAAGTTGTAATGCCATGGTCATTAGACATGTATTCCTACCTACTTCTGAGAAGTCAACACACCAACTCTGCTTCCACAGAGCTTTACTTGGTGTCATAGGATCATTTATGCCTATCCCTGCTTCACCAGAAGAGGTCTTGCTGAGAACAGCAAAGTTTTAGTATTATTCCTCAGACTTTACCACTGAAGAAATACTCCGTTCCCATCAGGAAGCCTACCAGCATAAAACAAAGCCTGATTCTTCTACATGCCAGTTGAAAACTCCCCTCAAAACCTTAGTCCTGAACACTTGCCCGGACTGCTGCTCTCCCTCATCAGGATCTCATGTTCCCTCACAATACCTAGAACCAGCAACACATTTTTAAACAGCCTGACAAATAGGAAGATAAGCATAGCCCTACAGCAGACATTCATTTACACACACCTGAAAATCCCTTACAGGTTTTAAAAATCAAAATATAGTTTTGAGAAGCCCTACAATAAATAGGAAATGAGTTTGGGACATGGCGTAATGACAACTTCCTTAATGTTAAAGAAAAGAGGGGGAGAAGCTGGAGGAATGCAGACATTGTAGGCAATAACCTAAAAACAGTTATGAGGCCAAATACAAGCCTAGTCACTAAAGGATTAGCACAAAAGCATTTGTGTCAAGGACCAGATTGAAACTGATACCAGGAGAATCTAATCCAGACAGCAACTGACATGTAATCTTGTCAACCAGCTGATGAAGGGGAAAAAGGCACTTCTAGTCCGTACAGAGCACAGAACTTCCTCATGACCCTGTATCAGCTTATGAAACATGGAAAGCTTTATACATCATGGTTCAGATTCCCATGCTACATAGAGAAGTGACTTCCATTAACCATCTCTGTACAAAGCAGATGCTAGGAAACAATACACGGACACAAGAAGAGACATTACCAATTAAAATGCCTCTGAGTTTACTCTGCTTGAGACCTCACTGTGCTGCAGCGAGTCCAGCTAAGTCACTCTCATCTAAGAGTGAGCCTTTGTAGTCGGATCCAACTGCACACCAGACTCAACTAGTTTCAGAAAACATTTTTAAGAGGTTGCTTATCACAGTGAGAGCCAGCTTCTGCAGCTGTTCTCATGAAATCAACTTTACCTGCTGAATAAGCAACAGTGGTGCACAGAATTCTCTAGCCAGCTTCCAGCACGTAAAGGAAAACCACCAGCCCTGACAAGACTGAATGGAAGCACTCTTGATTTAAATGGCAACAAAGCAGCTAACGATACCAGAATTAGGCTGCCACCTAGACAGTAACAGTGTCTGGCTGATGGATCTTGAAAAACCACCACAGAATTGCAGAACTAAAGACTGCATTTTCAGGAATCCACTCTAACTCATTAATTCTACACCACCACCCCCCAAGAATAATACAGAGAGAGTAAAAATTTCATTTAGGTTGCACCTCTAGGTAACTTGATATTTACTTTTAGAATGGTCTACTATTTGTACTTCAAGATACCTGCTACCCTTTCGAATTTTAGAAGGCATAAAACCCACAAGTGAACCGCCTCATTTCACCTCAGGAGCAACTTAAAACACATTTTTCTATCACCTGCTAAGCAATACTCCAATATAGAATAAGCTACAGAATATTCTTATCTGAAAAGGAGAAGAGATACACCACCAACCTTGTTGGTGATGGCAAGGAAGGAAATTCATTATGACACTGGAAGACACTTTTATCTGAAAGTGAACAAGAACAAAGTTCTGACCAGGACTCAGTTATTGCAACAAAGTGCAAGTGAAATATCCTTTCTAGGGTACTTTAGGTAGAATGATAAACCTCATTATCCAGTGCATAACAAAGGTAACTAGAGTGAGCTAGAGACAGAAGCCTCAGACATCAAATTCCATCCCTAAGCCCCCCAAAATTTGCTAGTAGTCAAATCATAATATTAACTAGTTACTACCATACTATTACCACTTTCCAAGAACAGTTTACTTTCACATTGGTATGAATGCCAAGTCTCCCCATGCTTCAAAAATTACCAAGAGTTGATACTTAACTGGTCAGTTCACAGCTGTGGAAAATTACAGATCCAAACTTCATTTTTATTCAATACTTCTTCCTCAGTCCAAATATTTGACTATGCAACTTTTTAGCAGGCCTTATACATCTAAAAACTCCCTCACAAAATGAAGGCGATCCCTTCAGCTGGAACATCAGGTACACGAGACATTATGATATGCCAAGAGCCAGACATGCTTTAAGAATCCCCACCCAATTTTAACCAAGTAGTATTGAAAAAATTACTGTTACCATGCAGAGCTATGGCTTCACGGAAGGGTTGCAAATCAGTCTCTACAGATGAGCTAGTCTCTGTTGAAGTAGCTCGGTTAGGGGATACTACAGTCAGTCTTGGGGGAGCTCTAGAATTTCTTGGAGGAGGAACTTTTCCACACAGGAAGCTGATCAAGTCTTCTCTTCGAATAGTTCTTCTGCGTTTTTTAACCCAAGCTAACACATCCTTATTCCGCCGCTGATAGCCAATCTGAATTCCTAAATCAAAGCTTCGCTGGTGGGCATCCACACTTTCTGCAAGAAGATAGAAAAAAATTCTCTTAGCATTTTACAGACAGAGCAACATAAAGCATGGCACATCACTGATGAGGCTTCCTGTCAGCCGTGGGAAAGTATATACATGTTCCACAGGTTCTCATAAGGCAGTACCGAGTTAGTAAATCACCTTGCAGCAAAGTCCCATTAAACCTAAAGAGAATATTACAAGTCACAAAGTCAACAGCAATTCCAGCACCACTTAAATGGCATTTACTATACTTCAGGTCAACATTACAGCACTGTTTATTAACATTAAAAACACACACAGTTTGTCAGTCTGAGGAAGGTACTTAAACCAACAGACAACAGACTTGGACACTCAAAGTGCATCACGAGACAGGAAACCACCACATTTAAAAAGAAAAAGTAATAACTGATTTTCTTCATTTTGATGGCTGAGGAATTGTCAGAAAACTCAAGACTTCAAGTTCGTCTAGTTTCAGCTGAGCTTCAATTGCAGAGACAATTCACAGCCCATAGTTTTGAAACCAGTTAGCAACACCAGTGTCCCCAATGTCTTTCAATTAGGCAACAAACCATTTACAAAGGAAGGCAAAGAAAGTTTCCTTCCCCGTTTAAGATCCCATTGCAATTTTGATACACAAAAAGCTCTAAGCACATTATGTACTATAAATCTGACTACAAAACGCAATTTCATTCTCTGTTGATTTAACTAGTCACCTGTGCACATCAGTTATAACGGTGCCTCTAAAAGACTTAATTGCCATGTATTAAGTTGCTTTCAAACTTAGGTAAGTATTTTTGGCTGCCACTTTGAGTAAGTTTCAGACCACAGTAACAGATGGGACAAACCTTGTTTGCTACACAATTATGCTCATCTTGTTTGCCATTGGTTTGTTATCAGAGCTTTGACAACAGCCATTTCAGTTTCATGAACATTACTGTTACAGTGCTTCTGCACCTTTAGAAGACATCAACAACTCCAACTTTTTTTACCTGATTTCCACAGAACTTTTAAAAACATGGCAAAGCTGATTAAAACAGCTTTTCATACTCTTTCTTCAATGAAGTCCAACATAAAAGTCATTTGCCCAGAACATTAAGGAGTTTCCTTAAGGACAGCTGCCTCAAGATACTGGTTTATGGGCAAACGGTGACATACACATCTAATCTCGCTTTCTCACACTCAAAAGCCCGAAAAGAATCACTGTTAAATGATATTCCTATACTTGTATTCTAAGGCACCACTGCACGGTCCATAAAAGAGAGCACTGAAATCTACACTGTCAAAGAGCAACAAACCTAACACAACCTACCAAAAAAAGAAAAATGCCTTAAACTGAGCAGAGTTAAATCTTGGGGCTTTTGGAACATAAGCTGTACAGGTACACATCAAGTACACTTAATATGTTACTTTCATGCACTCTAAGAGCATTTTGCCTATACTGCTTTGTCCTCTAAAGGCTACATTTACAAATGCTAATTGCTGTGAAAGCAATGGCAACATGACAGGCTATCCCCTCCTGCCATTTTATACTCCGCAGCAGCTTAGCCTGGCAGTAAAAGCTACCCAAACACTTTGGAGCCAATTTAGAAGGTGATAATATTCTTTAAATCACTTCCTGAAACACCAGGAGAGTCCTTCTGAGGCAGGAGCCCGACTTTTACATCAATAACCTGTTTTGTTTGTACACAAGAATGCTTTACAAAGTGCTGTGAACTAGGTATCAGGTCACACACACTGACCACTGATATAGCCTAGTGAAAATTCAAGCATCATTACCTTGGGAAAGATTAGATTTTTATGGTAAAAGCTACACCTACTTTGCAAAGTTATGCTGGCAAAGCATAAGCAGTCAAGTTGCATATATTCTGAAACTACTGAGTCAAAACTAACACTAGAAAACAAGAGGTTTTTTTAATAAAGATAAATTGTAGGCTCAGAATCTTACTTTAATATACACCTGAAACTTTCCACACATGGCCTTAAGTTTTAAGCTCCATGTTACAAGCCATGCCTTCACTTCTTTAGTGCAACCTGGAAGATAATCAAGTGTCTTTAGTGTGGCTTCTATCATCACCACCAATCAGAAATTCGTGACCTAAGACCATCCGTGTGGTGTGATATTAAACTTCTAATTTATTTCCAAAAAAATGCTGACATCCAAGACATCACGGCACTCTCATCAGGCCCTATTCCTTGGGTTGCTCTTGTTCAGATTTTTGAGGCATCTTTTGAACATTTATCAGATCAGAAACCAGCTGACAAGGCAAGAGACAGTTTGTGGTGTTCAGTTCACCACACCAAATACCTCTCCAGTGTTTGACAGAGTCCTACAAAACACAAGTACTGAGAATGTGAAAAACAGGAGATGCTTTCAAGAGCTGAATTCATCGCTAGGGAAGGCAAACTCACTTTAAGAGACTTGCCTAGTATGCCAGTGTTTAGCTGGTTCTACCCATGTTCTCACCAAATTTCTACCCACAAGTCAACTGAAAATTGAAATATGGCAGTTCTGAGTAACTGAGGTACTTCAGCACTTTCAGATTTGTTTCAGGTGCTGCTTTTTGAAGCATTACACTACACCTGACTAAAGAGTTTCCTACTTAAATTCTAGTTTCCCTGATCACCACAAACACACCCTTCAGTTACTCCCATCATTGCAAAAAAAAACTAGGGTTCATTTTGCCTAGAGCACAAGTCTTCATAGTAAAGATGCTGTAAGGGAGAGCAATGCCATTTGTAAACACAGACCTTAATTATTCCCATTTATTAACACTACCTGCTGGTACTCTAGCACCATTGTAAATGACTGGTGCCCCTGACGATGATCCAGTGACCCATTCCCTCGGGCAGCACTTCCCCTGCTCTGTGAGGTGCTGCCCCTTTACACGAGCTGACACACACACTCAACATTCAAACATTCAAACGCACTTTCGGCCGGAGTCAAACTGTGGCAGCGAGGGTTACACACCTACATTTCCTCTTTGCTCTGTTCTACACCTGTCAGAAACCTGATCGCCCATCACAAGCATACTGAGTTCAACTGCTTAAAGCAAATCTAAAATGGGGAAACTGAAGGCAAATGAAGGAACACGCAGGTAGAAGCACAGATAATAAATGCTGCACAGACCAAAAAAAAAAAAAAAAAAA
>VWZG01002665.1:703899-748259 GCA_013396735.1 Grallaria varia
ACCCGGCCTGCTCCGCCCGCCCGGCCCCGCCGCGCTCTCGCCGCCCCGGGCCCTCGGCGGCGCTCACCCTTGTAGAGCTGCGCCACGGCGGTGGCCGAATTCTGGAAGAGGTGCCAAAGCTTCTGCTGCTTGTGCTCAGGCTGCGCCGCCGCCTCGTCCTGCAGCTCCGGCGCCAGCGCCTCCTCCTGCTCGGCCTCGGCCAGGCACTGCCGCTCCCACTTGCTGAACCAGTGCTCGGGCCCGTGCTCCTGGATCTCCGCCTCGCCTTCCTCCTTCTTGTCCTCCATCGTCCGCCCGGCTCCGCGTCCCTGCGCCGCGCACGCGCCGTCCCAACCTCCGGCCGCGCTGGCTCCGTGCACCGGGCCGGCCCTACCTCACTCCCATGCCGGGCCCGCCCGCGCCTCCGCCGACCCAAACACCGCGAGCGCCGGCACCGCCCCAGCAGCACTGAAGCCGCGGCCGAGGCGCCTGGGAACGCGCTGCCGCCCCGCCCCGCCCCCGCCACCCTATTGGCCGCTGCTGCCCCGGCACCGCCCATTCCAATGGCGTACCTAGCGTTTATTGGTCTGAGCGAATGTTAGTGAGACGTGCTCCCGGTGGGCGGGGCTAAGGCGGGTTTGGTTGTGCCGTCACAGGCGCGTGCCGGGGGCGTCGGCGCGGCGCGCGTGCGCAGTGCGCTGCCTCGCTGGGCCCGGCCCCGCCCCTGGCGTGAGGCGGCCCCGCCCGGCCCCCCTCCCCTCACGGCGGAGCCGGCTCGGGCGTTCCTGCCCGGGGGTGTTCCTGCCCCCGGCTGTCCCCGCAGCCGCTGCCCCGGGAGCCGCCGCCTGCAGCGGCATCGGGAGGTGGCAGCGGCCGCCGCGGTACGGCTGAGGGGCAGAGCCCGCCCGGGAGGCGCGTCCCTGCCCGGCCCCGCGGGAAGATGGCGGCGGCGCAGGGCCCCGGGGCCGAGCCCTGTGGCACCGCCGGGACTGCTGCCAGCGCCCGGCAGGGCCGGCTCTGAGGGGCTGGACCCACGGCAGCGCTTCTGTGTCTGTTTTACGCCCTCATTTCTGTGTCTGTTTTACGCCCCCACTTCTGTGTCTGCTTCGCACATGATGTACCGTTTGTTGTGTTTGCGCCGTGCCAGGCGCGATCCCAACAAGCAGACGGGAGTCACGGCTGCTTGGCTCACCTCTAAAGCGCTCGGTTACCTCCTGAGCGCTTCAAAACGCTCCCGTGAAAATGTGCCGCCCAACTGCTCCGGCCACACTGCCCATGGAAAGAAACGTTCCCCCGAGCCAGCTGGTGAGCCGAGCCAGAGATTGGGGTGGAAACGAGCCTGGATCCCCCTCTCCGCCCTCCGCGGGGACTCATCCCGGGGTTTGCTCTGCTGCCGGGGCTGGGCACACCTGCATCCACACCTGGGTGTGCATTCACTGTCCCCAGGCTGCGATGCCACCACTGTGCGTGGCCAGCCTGGTCGACGTCACGTCCCACGTCACTAAACTGGTACCAGGCTGGTGTTCCCGTTCCACCCGGCTTTAGGAGCACAGACTCCATGGGCTGCCTCTTCCTCTGACTGGCTGTTTGATCCACTCCCTGCTTGTTCCCGTTTTAAACTTGAATCTTCGTGCAACTTCCTAAAGCATACAGGAATTCAAGCCGAAATCATATACAGTGAGGGGGAGAGATGGTGAGAGGACATAATTAGAACCACTGGGTTTTTCTTTTTTATCTCTGAGGACAACTGAAGCTAAAGCTGCGGCTATTGTATTTCCTAAACCACTGAGACTGACTACTAGGGACCTCCTCCTTGTGGTTTATGCCATGGAATTCCATCGGAGTAGAAGGGATAGTATCCAGAGTATCCATAGCTCTTGCATGTCTTCTTAAACTGAAGTTGTGGTGCTGGCTTTTAATATGTATATGTCATATATATATTATATATGGATGGAGGATCACCGCCTCCCTAAGATCGTGCTCTATGGTGAACTTGCCACCGGCTGCCGCAAGAGAGGAGCCCCAAAGAGGAGATACAAGGACTCTCTAAAACAGTACCTCAGCCTTGGCCATATTGACTACCATCAATGGTCCACTCTGGCCTCCAATCGGGAGGCGTGGAGACACACCATCCATAACGCTGCTGCTTCCTTTGAGAATGCACGCAGAATCAGTCTGGAGGAGAAAAGACAACGCAGAAAGAACCGTGCCTCACCAACACCGCCTATGGAGACTTTCTGCTGTGCCTTTTGCAACCGGACTTGCCTATCTCGCATTGGCCTCTTTAGCCATCAGCGCGCTTGCAGCAAGCGTGGGTAGAGCCATTCCCAAATCTTCGTTCGCGAAGCCGAGCCATGATGATGAATGCACATACAGAGGTGCAGGGATATTCTCTTCCTTTCTAGGTAAGGCTTTGTCTAATCCTTATTTAGGGTTATGAACCTCAGTAAAACTGGTTTTCTAAGTCACCCATTGATCAGCAGGCCAGTAAGTACCTGTTGTGGTGCAACATTGATTTTTTTTCTCCTATGCAACTCTTTTAAGAAAAGCAAAGAACAGAGGAAGAAATCTTCTCTATTGAATAGGATTTCTAATAAACTACCTGCAACTTGGAAATATTCATTCTTTATATTCTTAAGTTGTTCAAATATTGAAAGGCATCAAATGGGAATGCGTGATGGGATTGTGTTCAAATATTTTTCCAATAAATCAGGTACTTAAACTCATCACCCTCATAAAAAAAAGTTATCCAAAATTCCTGTCAGCTTCCATGGGCTATGCAGATGCTCCCTGTAAGATCTCAGATCAGAAGTTAGAGTATGGAGCTTGATGGAGGAGGAGAAGATGTGGCTATCCTGGATTTTGTGTGCCACACATCTGTTTTTCTGAGTATTTCTAAAGAGTTGCATAACTCTGGCAACTGTGAAATAAACAGTTTTTTTACTGCAATACAATGTAGCATTAGTCATGATTTATCAGGCCCACAGTCCTGAGGTTTGGCTGTGACTGATGCCCAGTCGGCACAAATCAAGCAGGGAGTTGCAATGCATTGCGGGGCAATCCTGGGTGAAAGCTCAGCACCCAAATCCCCTGGTTTAATTTAGATAAACCTGGCTACACACAGTTCTCAGGAGTATCTACAGCTCATAAAATCTGATGACATTTTGAGGGCCGTTTTCTTTTCAATGCACATTGCACCAGGTCAGTAACACTGGAGGTGCTGTATTAGTTGTTTTTACAGTTTTCTGAAGTGGCCATTGGCAATTTCTGGCATAATAATGAAGAGAGGTTTAGCACAGCTGACAACATTGGGATACTGAATTTTCGAACTAAAAAAAACCCCATAATTTTTTGGTAGAATGGGTTAAAGAACTTTAACTTGGTCTACAGACTTTTTTTATGCCACCTGAAAATAAAAAATGTTTTAGGGACCCGGAAAGGAGCCAAACATTTTCTGGGAGTAGGTTAATAATGTACCTAGTGAGTCCTGCAGTTACAGTAGTAGAATTAAATGGAGAATGAAGACAATATTGATTGACTTTTTGAGGTAAATTGTGGAGGAGGCAACAAAGGAGAGAAGAAAAAAGAACAAAGTCACCATGCACAAAACCCCTTAATGCAGGCAAACACTTCTCCCTGATGCCTCCTGAGGAGCTTAGTGCCTGCACCCTCTGAGCAGCACTGACTCACTAAGGAATTTTTCCTCCTTATAAATAAAGAACACGTTTCATGCTTTTTTACCTTCTATCGATGGCCTGGTACGAACACAATTGTGCTGGTATTGGATGCTGGTAAGTGATTTGTTGGCTATAATCAAGAGCAAAAAGTCTGGGAGGTCACTGGCATGCTCATGGTGAACGTGGCATCTGAGCAATCTTGGTGTTTTGCCTCTTAATTTCCCCCATGGGAATGCTGTAGTGATGAGAGCAGTGTGGCATCCCAGCTGAAGTCTCAGGGGAGATAATTACTGGAGCATGATGAGCATATGCTAACTGTAGAAGGCTCTGAAGACTTGTTTTATTCCCTGATGCAGACTCTTACTGGGAATTGAATTTAATGATAAAAAAAGGAAAACATTTTTTTAAATATGAAAACCCGAATTGGGAAAGAAAAAGGTTTATTGATAATACAATCCATTCAAAGTGAACACTAACACTTTAAATTATCTGCTTGTGTGGAATTCTGAATGTAGACACGGGAATGTTTTGACAATGCTGTGGCTGAACATGGATACTTGTGCAAGAGAACTTTTATGGTATTTTAAGAGGAACTGAAGGGAGCAGGTATCCATTTCACCAAAGTGGTAAAACCAGGGCTGAGTGACAATATTTTCATTTCTCTTCACCATTTTGTCCTTTGGGCTCAGACTCTTGGTGTGCCATCCTCCAAAACACAGGTCAGCAGGGAAGGAGATTACTCGGCTGCAAATTGTAATGTTTCTCAGACAAAATTTTTCATCCCAACCAAGTCTGAAATAAAATGGCTGAGCAAGCAAGCAGCAGGTATCTATAAGAAGTCTGGTTCACAGAGAACAGCTGTGCACTGCTTTTTATCAAAAATCAAGACAGTTTAACCTGTTCGTGATGCTCTCAGATGTGCTCTTATGTCTATTGGCTTGTTACTGCTGTGCCCCACTGAGAAATGTGAAGGTGAAACCCCCTTAGTGGAAACACTTGATCAGCCTGAAACAGAAACTGATGGACAAAAGTTGATCATCAACTTATGAGGGTTCGTTGTGGTCACCAGAGCCTCATACTCTCTTGGTTTGGAGTTATGGGAAGTAGAAAAGTAAGGAAATAGGATTAAAGGATTTCTTTTCCAATATGTGCTCCTAGGTAATGGTATGTTCTGAAAACTAAAACTAGGTAAGCCCTGCAAAAAGGCTACCTGAATGCTGGTTTGAATTTTAAAATATTGATAACCTTAAATAAAAAATGTGTCTGCATCCTTCCTGCTGTGTTCTGGAAGCTCTTTAGTAGCAGCACTTCTAAGAACATGATCAAAATGCTGTCACATAAAAGCAACTTGAAACTATGTGTTTAAAGCTTGGTCAATTTATTTTTGCCTAAAATAGTGATCCAAAGACTTTTTGCCCCAAAAGCCATGCTCAGTTTGAGAGAGAACACAGTATGAATGTGAGAACAAGATTCTCAAATCCTTATGTCAGGGCTCTGATATCAAAGTCATTAAACAATCCAGCCAAGGAGCAAGACTCTCCTTTTGTGGGAAAGACTGCATTGAGTCCTATGAGATACAGAAAATTTATGTGTGAATTCAAACTCTACCAAAGAGTAGGAGACATAATTTTCAGTTTTATGGGTAATACCTCACTACATACTTGGTTCCACTGAAATAAATTGTATTTCTTGCCTAACAGGATAAAGCACATGGTGAGTATTGCAGTTGTCCTCCTCAGTACTGCAGAGCAGCCTAATCTTTCTTCATGCCTTAAGAACTGCTATGAAAGGAGAACTGGGCTTGTCTGCCTAATGAAAGTGGATGTTTTCCATTTGAACTTGTGATGTGATGTTGGGATACTTGGCACTGTGCGAATTGCTGCAGCTGGGAGGTGCTTCAGCATTTACTGTCACGTATTGGAGGAGGAGAAGGATGCCAGAGGTCTACAGCAGGTTCTCTGCATGCTCTCAAAGGTAGTTGTGAGTCACTGCAGCTTTGAGCTCCCCTCGTTTTTTAGAGCATCACAGACTATAAAGGAAAACGTAGCTTTGCTGTATCACTCTTTGCAGAGGGCTTTGGAATCGCAGATCGCAGGAGTGTTTCTTCAGTTAACCCTGTGCTGAGATGGGTTGGTTGGTTTTGTTTCGAGGCAGCAAGTCTTGTTCCAATGGGTTTATATCTGGGCTGTCAGCATTATCTCCATACAGCCAGTAATGTCGCATAACCCCCTGCTTCTCAAATCAAGCAGCAGGGCTGTAGAGCACTAGTTTACTGCTTGCCCTGGTGGGTACAGTGAGAACACTCCTTTTATACTGCTGGAGTTAGCTTTGGAGGTCATCATCCTTTTATACCTGGTACTGTTGCAAATGAGAACAAATGTCCTCCCTTTATCTGGTACTCCTGGACAATACTTACACGGGACTGAATACACAAAACAGGAGCATAGGAGGCTCTCACCCAGCTGTGTCCCCAGAGCTCTGTGGAGAACAATTTTAGCAGGTTTAGATGTCTGAGTAAGCCATGAAGGCCAGCTCCCTGATCCAACCTTTGAGGCTCAGCAGAACCCCCACTGAGGCTACAGAATGTGTTGCTTGCTCAAGGACAACTGAATTTGAACTTTTCCTTTAAAAGAACAAGGGGGCATATTGTGCATACAGGTAGGCAGTAATATGAGCAGAGGACAGACAATGGATCTGAGGTACCAACTTCTGTGTCCTTTCAGTTCTTGACCAAATTGCTTATTTCAAAAATGCATCTCTCCCCCACCCCCACTCTGCTAATCAGTTGAATAGAAAAGAAAATTGAAACACCTACTCTTGTGTTGTAATGTATGTAATAACTGACTGGTCGAGTTAAAAGTATTTCAGGTACCAAATACAATGTTTGCAGTTCTGCAGCTCAGCTGCTGGAGGATTCAAGGGCAGTTTGAACACCAGTAATCTCTTGGGACTCTGGCCAGAGAAGACTTCATTTAGTTTGTGTGGGAATAGGATGCACAGCACTTTCCAAAATGGGTCCTCTAGCTTCTCTGCTCAGTTCTCCACCTGTATAAAGGAGATCATACACTTCTATTCCATAAGAAGTGTGGAATTAATACCTGCTCTTCGGGGACTCCGGTAGTGTCAGTTCTTTAAAATCTTCTTAACAATTTGTCCTGAGCAAACAGCACATGTAAAGTTGGTAATGGAGCCATTCAGTCTCAGTGGATGATTTATTGTGGTTTCTTTTCTGCACTGACTGTTTTTTTAGCTCAGGGAAAATAAGGGTGATGTCCTACTGACCCCATAAGTGCTTAATGAAATACCCTCTCTCACCAGGCAGATCACATGAGAACAGATTTTTGCCATGAAGTGTTAATAAAATGTTTCAAATGAAACATGATGAAAATACTAAAGAATATAAATTCTGGATTGGCAGATGTAATCTGACAGTCCTACCTTTGGCTGCATGTCTGGTGTGTGCCAAAAGCCTCAGCCAGAGCAGCAGGGGTGGCAGGGCAGTGTGAGCCCCAATACCAGCTCCTCCAGTGCAACCCAGTCTAAAATCCCTTCCACCAGGACTCAGGCCATGATCTGAGCCCTCTCCTTCAAGGCTGAGGGTAGTGGAACAGTGCTGGAGGGCAGTGTTGTGAAGAACACAACCAGAACTTCATCTCAGGTCACGAAACCTCTCCCACCCTTATCATACAGAGGAGTGCTGGGCTCCCAAAGGTAGATGTGTAGTGAAGAATTTGAAAATACTCTTTCCCAGGTTTGACCCCACTTTTCAGTAGCTCTCTGCAGCACAAGAGAGATGTTAATCATGTTCCCCATTGCTGCTGTTTGACAGAGCACAGGAGACTTCAAGTGGCACTGGAATCAGGGCTTGGGCTTTGAGTGCTACTTCAAGTCCTGAATACCCCGATTTCCTTTGAGAAGCAAGGACAGGGAGAGATGGGTGTTGCAGAGTGGAAGTGTTCTCCAGTGGGGCAGTTTTCTGGGTTGCTATGGTGAGAGCAACCACCATGCTGTGCTCTGTTGTAACAGCCTCAGGAATACAATGGCCAGAGTCTATTCCAGTGCAGATTTATGAGGATGCTGGAGCTCTTACTCCAAAGCATATTTTTCTCCCCCATTGCTATAGTCAGTTGTTGTCAACAAATGTTCTGTAACGCTTCCTGCATTTTACTCTCGGGAACAGACAGAAACACATCCTAAAATCCAATAAACATGGAAATGGGATAAGCTTTCTTTAAAAAACTTTTTTTCCCCCTTTATTTTCTTTGCTTTTTACTCCAGATCTGAAGTTCTGGTTCTGGCCTTGCAGCTTGTAGCATTTTGTGTTGTCTCTGCCTACATTCACTGCTCTGAGTCACCCCATTTCATTGCAGGGAGTCAAGGGCAGTGTCAGCCAAATGGGGGTTTAGACCAAAAGGTCCTCCTCAGCCAGATTTTTCCCTCCATTTCTTTTATGTCAGCATTCCCCATGTGCACCACATGCCAAAACAGATCAGATTTAAAACAGTTTTTATGTCTTGTGTTTGTAAAAGTACTAGTTTTCAGCCAAATCAGTTCCCTGAGCTGGTCAATGGCCTCGTGTGATGTGGAGATGCTGAGACACGCAATGGTGACAGAGCAGACATGAATCAATATCATTGAGCAACAGCAGCTAACTATTGTGGTTTAAGTCATTCTTCTCTTCTGCAGGCGAAATATTAGCTGTCAAACTCCTTCACCTTTGATTGTCTTTTTGGGAGGAAAGAGGAGGGAATATAGTAAGGGAAGGAGGACTTTCTAAGCATTGGCTTTCCCTAAGGGAAAAATATGTGCTTAGATGATGAGGCAAAATCATAAATAACCCCATTACCAGCTGTATAACAAAGGCATGCTAAAACTCAGCTCAGAATAGTTCTCAATTCCCTGTGCCCCCACTTCCCCACTAGGTGCTTTAGCAGACTGTCAGTGTGTGCTCTGCCAGCCCGTGAATGGGCACTGCTGCCACCCAGGCACTTAATTATCTGTATTAAAGGACCCCTGTGCACACCAGAAGGTGGTGCAGGACACTGGGTGCCCAAGAGCCTGGGGCACCTGGAGGGGCTGCTCACTCTGGGAATCTCTGGGCTATGTCATAGTTTGGAGAGTTGGGTTGGTTTCTTTTGCTGGCTGAGCTCTGTCAGAGGTCTGAGAAACTGTATTTGCCCACCTGTAGCAGTGCAGGTTTGGTACCCTTCTGTTTGCAGTGAGTACAGTGCATTCTGCCTGGACAGAAGGTACCTGTGATGTGTTTTCAGGAGCAGCAGTTGGGTCTTGTTATGTCTTTTCGATCTGGGTTTTTCCTATACTCTATACCCCTACAGTTGTCACAGAGCAGAGCAACACGATCAGCTATTTGATACATTTCCCTGCTTCTCATTAATTCTTACTATTCTTTCTCTGAAGTTGTGCTTTCCTGCTGCCACTTTTATCTTTTTTGGGGGTTTTGTTTCAAAACTGAATTGTTCTAGTCTGCATGGCACATCATGTTTTCTGCAAAATGCTTTTCATTTTAGGAAGAATTATTGTCATGTATCGCTTTCAAAAGCTGTGTTTGTATTTTTTTCTGTCATCTAAAGACCACTGTGCCAGGTTCTTGCTTGTGAATCAGCAGAAATGGGTTGTAAAAATATATATGGGATAAAAAATTGTCTTGTCTGGAGCAGGCTCAGTGTCTTGGCTTATGTTGTGTCATGGCAGCTCTAGGGATGTTGGAAATGAGGATGGAGGAGAATTTATGTGTCAGTATATAGATGTTGAAATATTTGGGGGGGAAAGCTAATTTATCTGTTCTAAATAGCAATCAATTTCTCTAAATAGTGTAGAGGCATCACGTTTAGTTAGAGCTGGGAAGGGATGTGCTGGTGGTTTTCATCTTGAGGGCTTAATACTGCACATATAATTTTTTGTAGCTGTTCTATCTGAATTCATGAGAGTTAGTTTATTCCTTGGCTTTATATTAATGTCTAATATTTTTAATATTCATAGATACATAGTTCAGCATGTGTAATCAAATAATTACAGATGCCATTACCTGAGTTATCACACTAATCTGGGTGTATTTCAATGGATAATAATTTAATAAAATTATCCCTTAATTTCTGGAGGCCTCTTCTCTGCTCAAAAATGAAAACGCAATGAGAGTGCTGCTCTTAACTTCCTTCATTAAGAAACTCCAGCCTTGATTAACAGGATCTGAACATCCAAACATTTATAACTTGGTTTCCTGAATTTCTACTCCCAGTGGAATTCACAGGAGGACACTGAATTAAAAAATAGAACAGAAACTCCCCATTTGCACAAGGCCTGTGTGGGAGGGAGATGGGAACAGCGATGCCTCCTCCTCTGCTGTGCTCTTGGAGCAGGGAACGCACCAAGCAGTTATCTGCATCAGAGCTTTGGATGGCAGGAACAGCCAGGGAAGGCACCAGGGGGAAGGTCTCTGTCTGTAGGCAGCTCCTCTCCACCCTGAAAGCCTGTCTGTTCAAGAGGTTGCTCATCAGAAGGGTGTGCTAGTTTAAAAGTAAACTGGCAGGAGAAATGAATCCAACTCAAAAGAGTTTAGAAGTCAGAACTACGATTTAATAAAAAGATTACAATAGATACACTGACACAAAGGAAAATTGGTTTCAGCCCTCAAAACCCAGTTGTACAACCCAGCCCCCTGGGGCACAAACAGGATGGTGCTCACCAGCCCCTGTGCTGAGCACCACGTGGTCCCCCTGAGTCCAAAGCAAAAAGAAAAGGAAAACCTGTTTTCCTTCCAGAAGGTTGGTGGTCGCAGTCTGGTTGAGAGTGGTAGTTGCAGTCCTGTTGAGGTTCTGGTCCTCCTCTCAGTCTGAGGAGTGAGTGAGTGCCTCAAGTTCCAAAACCCCAAGCTTATATATGCTTGGGTTCAGATAGGAACACCCAGTACCTCCCCCAGGGTGAGGGTTTTCACAATGGGCAATTTACTCAGTGAGTCACAGGATATTTTTGGTCTACTTGATGGCCCATTAGCAGACATGACCCCTCAGGTTGGGTGTGAAGGTGCTAATGAATCCTGGAGGGGAGTTATCACACCTGAATCATTGGTGTGAAGACAGGGAACCTTCTTATCTCTGTATTCCCATGCACACAGTCCATAGCCTGAGGTGTCAGGTGTGTCCAGGGCAGCTGTTGCAAACAATGCATCGTTAACAGTTCATGATAAATGGCAGAGAGGGTATGGAATACACAGTTCCAGTTACATTCCCACGGTGATAAACTGGTCCCAGCCACTATAACTAGGACAAAGGGTCAGGCAGACAGTGTATCCAAAGTGCCCTGGTCCCCCCACTCTCAGTGTTCATATCCTTCACCCACACACACCGCACGAAGGCAGTGCTGGATTTCTGTGGCATCCAGAGGGGACAGAAACTGGGACAGTGAACCTGGTGCAAGCGGATCAGGAGCATCCACTCCATCCATCCGTCTGTCCCTGTGGCACTGCGGTGGGACTGCCACCCCCTGTGGAGCCACTGCAGCCCTTTGGGCAGGGAATGCTGAGAAAAAATGCACCTGAGCACTCATAGAAGACTGAAACAGTGAAGAATCTCATTGTGAATACAAGAGAAACAAAATAAAGGGATTGAGGAAATTAATGGATTCATTACCAGCATCACAGTGGTCTGGACACTTCTGACTTAGAGATTCCCTGAGTCCCCACTCCAAAGCCTGCAGGAATAGGGCCGAGGAGGCTGAGAGCCATCTCCAGCAGCAAGGCAAGTACAGAGCTGCTCTTCCCCGGTGCACACTCCCAAGGCAGTGGCTTATGGACTTCCTGAGCCCCAGACTCCCATCCATTTGCAATAATGGCTCCAATAACAATGCTGATCTGCCCCTTTAGAAATAAAACCAAAGGTGTTTGCTCCCCTGGTGTAAAACTTTGTGCCCAAAATTTTCAACTCTGATATGCAGAAAATCAGGCAAATTTTCATAAAAGTGTTTCAGATAAGCAGGGAAGATAAACTGAAATTCTAGATCAGCTTTTTGTGAAGCAATACCCTATTTCTGGGCTTAAATGCCTTTTCATTCTCAGCCCCATCCTTGGATGTGGTTCCTCACTCTATGTGCTGTGTGTTGCTGTGTGCTGTAAAGGGAATGTTACGTTCCACTAGGGAGGTGGTAAAGTGAAAATCACATAAATACTCAGGGAAGAGCTCTTTGAGATGCTCCAGGACTTAAAGGGCTATGAATTTGCAAGCTCTACTAGCATGATCTCGTTTTATGGCATAAATTTGTATCAAAATATGGTGTTTTTACACTCAGCTTTGACATGTGGATTCCTTCCAACAGGAATAGAAAGATGGCATCAGTCATCTGTATTCAAAATCCAGACAGAGGATGTTGCATATAAGAAGTGGCATTGGGTAATGAGAGGGAAGACAATGGTGATTCCCATTGATCCTCAAAGTGTGACTGTGAGCAAGTCCCTGAATCTTCTGTGCCTCAGCCTGTGGTGCTCAGACATGATTAACATGTGTACTTTATCAGCAAGGATGTTGTGCAAGTCCTTTAATGAGTGCTTGCAAAATGCCTCGCAGCATTTGAATGGCAGGGGCTGTGTAATTGCACAGCACTGCCCTGTTGTATAATTGCATATGCTCCAGGAAGCCTATGGCGAGCCACTTGCTGCCTCCCTGCTGAATAACCCATGGCCAAATGATCATTTTAGTGCTGGAAGGAAAATCCAGTTACCCTGAAGTGTAAATGTGGATCCTCCATGTTTCTGGGCAGTTCACGTTCCCTTGTGTGAAACTCGGGGGTAGAAGTTTGAGGCTCTGTGCTAAGCAGATTTTCATAGAGCTCTCTTCTGACTTGAAAATAATGTTTAAGCAGAGCAAAACCTATCAAATCCAGTAACTTCCATCTCAACAGCAAGGAGAAAATAGAAGAAGACACAGTTTAAGTGTGTCTCCATAGGGATGGAGACCCTGCCACTGGAGGTATCTTTGCCCCAGAGAAGGAGCGCAGCCCTTGGCTGTGTGTTGTTAGGCCTCTGTACCTCTGTCCTTCTCACACATCCAGCTGGAAGGTTGGCCTCTGGGTGGCTCATACCTATCACATAGCACTGAGCCCTTCCAAACAAACTGGCCACTGGATCTCACTCAATAGCCACGACCCTGCATCACCTGTCTCTCCCTCTGCTACCTCTGTTTTCAGGGACGATGCCCTCTCTGATGTTCTGCCCCCACACAGCTCCAGCCAGCGCTCTGACCTTCTGTCGGGGTAAATTGAACAACTTTTTTTCTGATGTTTGCCCGAGGATTCCCAAACTGCACTTTTGCCACTGGTTTTCCTCCCGGACAGATGCCTTTATGCAAAGTGCTTCTGTTTTAAACTTTACGGCTTCCATGAGGAGGCTTCAACATGCAATTAAAGGCACAAAAGTATTTAATGTTAAAGAGCATCTGTAGGACCTGGTCCACAGACCAACCCATGCTGAGGAGATATTCCTACTGATTTGCCCTTTTCCCCCAGAACAAACCAGCTTTATGAAAACTTCCTGCTCATCTTTTGGATCTGCTGTTACCCTTGCAGAGCTGAGGCTGTGTGTGTCTCACTTCATGTGCTCCTGGACACAAGCTGACTTTGGAGAGGATTTTCCAGCATTTGAACTTTAAGGTAGCACAAAGATTAGAGAATCGCTCTAGATGTCTTACCTGAATTTAATTCAGTCCATTTTGAAAGCAGAATTTGAATAAGCTGCCTTTAATAGTAAGCCCAGATATGATTATGATTGTAGGTGATCTGTTTCTGTAATGGGTGTTGACTTAGTCTATGTGATTTGGGAAAAAAAAAAACTCCTGAAAGGGATTTTTAAACAAATATGCCTGTTTCTAAGACAGATGCCAATTTAGACGATAATCTATAAATAATTGTTCTTTCTATCACTGCAGTTTAAAACAGCCATGGCTCCAGCATGACAGTTTGAGCTGTGCTTTACATAATGTTGTCAAAAATCATGCCTGAAGTCACTGAAGGCCAGAAGGCTCATTAGCTGACAAAAACCATGAGTAAAACTCTTAATATTTTCCAGGAGAAAAGAAATCTGGGTGAGCACTTCAGATTTCTTCATTCTGAATGCAGATCTAATTTTTTAGGCCAGCTGAACAAAACGTCTGTCTAGAGAGCTCCACAAAGAGGAACAAAAGTAAACTATAAATATTCAGCTCTTGATTTCAAGATTTAATAAATTATGAGCTCTGGGAAAAGATTTTTGTCTTTCCAACATGAACTGACTTGATTCATTTTTTAATTTGGTTGTATAGTGCTTGTCACCTTCTATTTGGATACAACCCATCAGTCTCTGGGCAACACTTTGAGATGACACATCCCGAAGGAAATTGGGTCCAAGGGTCTAATGAGGAACAACCGCTCCCCCGTGGAAGCCACAGCCTGTGTCTCTGTATCTGTGCCTACATCTATAAATAAATTCTCCTGCGCGGGAAGGTGTGATGTGCGATGTTCAAAGATTACTTGCCCTATATAACAATCAGCGAGCGCTCCGGTGCCAGCGCCCGGGGCCGGCTGGCGGCGTGGGCTCCCTGCGCTCTGTGCCCGCAGCCCCGCGGCGATCGATGGGCAGGGCACTGCCACCGCTGTGCCAGAAGCGCGCCTGGCACGGCCCCTGGGACACGGCGCTTCTTGGAGTCGTGTCGTGTAGCCCACCCGGCAACCCTGACTTTGGCTGAATATACGGCTCCAGACACCTCCCGCTCTAAGGGCGGTTGTTGTGAAGCCGAAGCAGACAGTGGTCCGTGTAAATCGCTGTCACACCTTGCTGGTGTTCACCAGGGCAGCCACCTCGCTGCGGGCTGTGTGGCGTCCCCTGAGCCCGCCTGGAGCGAGTCGCGACAGAGTCGCGATGATCTGCCGGCTCAGGCCGGGCCCCTGAGCCCACTGAGGAACCGGCAATAAACAATTATTCCACTTTCGGCTTTAAAATTGCCGATGGTTTTTCAGAATTCAGAGTCAGGTTTCTGGGTGGGTAACCCACGAGAGCGGAGCTCTCCCCGGGTCCCGAGTGGGAAATGAGGGAAGGAAACGCTGTGAATTCCAACTGTTGCAAAGGCAATCCGTGGAGAGAAACCCGGGAAGCTGAATGGCTTGGCTGCCCTCTGCGGTCCCCTGTTGCTCGCCGCTGTCCCCTGCTGTCCCCAGCCTGTCACTGCTGTCNGTCGCTGCAGTTCCCTGCCTGTCGCTGCTGTCCCCTGTTGTCCCTCTTGCCTGCTGCCCTCCGGTGCCAGCTCCTGCCCGTCGCTGCTGTCCCCTGTTGTCCCCTGTCCATCACTGCTGTCCCCTGCCCTCTGCTGTCCCCTGCTGTCTCCGTCCGTCGCTGCTGTGCCCTGCCCTCTGCTGTCCCCTGCTGTCTCCGTCCGTCGCTGCTGTGCCCTGCCCTCTGCTGTCCGCTGCTGTCCCCTGCCCTCTGCTGTCCGCTGCTGTCCCCTGCCCTCTGCTGTCCCCTGCTGTCCCCTGCCCGTCGCTGCAGTTCCCTGCCTGTCGCTGCTGTCCCCTGTTGTCCCCTGTTCGTCACTGCTGTCCGCTACTGTCCCTGTTGTCCCCTGTCCATCACTGCTGTCCCCTGCCCGTCGCTGCCCGGGGCCACCTCTGTGTCCCAGCCCGCCGCACACCCCCTTCCCAGGGCTCTCCCCGATCCCAAGGAATGTTTACCGGGAGCGCGGGTCCCCCGAGCCAAACGCTGCCTGCGGAAAGAGGGTTTCTCTGCCGACTTTGAACTGATTTCTCGTAACTTTTCCTCCTTTATTTAGCTCAACGCCCACCTCCGGATCTGGGAAGCGCGGACACGCTCCCCTGCAGACTTCCACCTACTGACCTCCCCGGGTGGGTTAATTATTTTAAGGTTGGCCCCAGATATATTTGAAAATTCCAGCAAATAACTTTTCCTCCAAAATAAATGTTGCGGAGTTACCACGCCATCACCCCAGTGGAAAAATAAATAACTAACCATAAATGTGGCTCGCATCGACAAAACTTCACAGGGAATATTTTCCTTTAGTAGAAATATCGATTTAAATTCTCCCTGCTGCTTTAAGGCATTCCCTTCACCCGCAAAGATTATTAAACGCTAACGTAACTCTGACTTCGGGAATCTGCTTAAGAGTGCTTGCTTTTGGAGTTAAAAATAAGGAATTGTGTAAGGATTAGAGAGAGAAATCCTGCAGGATCAATCCCTGCTCCAGGTTACTTGCAGGGCCATCCGGCCCCTCTTACTAGCTGTTAATGAGGAGACGTCAATGGCTTTTGTAAGGGACACAGACTAGATGGGCTGCACGTTAGCACTTGATGAGCATCGTTAGTGCTTGTGTCCTGGGGGGACGGAGGGAAAGGTCCCTCCTGGCACCGCACTCGCTGCAAACCAGCGGAGCCGCTCCTTACCTGGTGCCTGCGGTTACGAGCAGCTCTGTGGCACAGGTTCCGGCCCACATTTATTTTACGCCTTGTTCCAAACTGCTGCGTCCGCTTCTCTCGTCTTTAGAACTCCTGAGTTCATCGGCTCTCTGACTCCTTCGGGTCCTCACGAGCCAAGATGCTCTGGCTGTCTTTATAGGATAGTGCCAAAACACTGAAGTTCTTCCAAATACCTTTCGCTGGATG
This sequence comes from Grallaria varia, assembly GCA_013396735.1. NCBI lineage: Eukaryota > Metazoa > Chordata > Aves > Passeriformes > Formicariidae > Grallaria > Grallaria varia. The sequence goes on from VWZG01002665.1 coordinate 720,207, forward strand.
TTGCGATGCTGCTCTAAGGAATATTCCACCTCTTACCATCACACTCACTCTCAACATGACAAAATAAACGGGCGACCAGCTGCCCTTTGGAGGGGGACACGTTTTGCTCTGCCCAGCGCAGGAGCCGCTGGGCCACCTGGAACACCTCGGGCTGTCTCCGCCTCTCCGTCCCACCCCTCCTGCAAGGGGGTCAACATGTCTATTTTCCCCTCCTCGCTGTCAAATAGTGGTACTGCTGTGCGTGTCCCCCACCTTCCCAGGCTTTCGGGAAGTTGCTTTCTGTGTCGCTGGGGCTGATTCCGAGCTCAGGCTGTGATGGGGAGCACTTTTGTCGGGCACTGCCCCTGAAAGCACCAAGGTTCACAAATCCCGTTCTCCTCCTCCTCTGAAAGAGCAAGCTGCGGGTTAGGAAAAATAAATTGCGGAAAATCTGGGCTGAAATTCTCACACAGTGACAAGATGCCAGCGTGGGGAACTTTTTTTTTTTTTTTTTTAAACAAACCCACAAGCAAACAAAAAGAAACCGAGCACGCAAAATATTGCGAAATGCCTCATGTAGTAATAAATAATTGGCAGCGCCCGGGAGCCGGAGCACCTGAAAGGCCTTTTCTGTCCCCTGCCAGCCCACTTTAGGCACAAATAGCTGGTCGTGGTTGCCATTAAGATCGGGCGATAAGGGGAAGCTGGCAGAGCCCAGGAATGCGGGCTGTTAAGCAGATATCTCGCACCCATCCGGGCTCAGGGGTTGGGCCAGCAGCAGCTGCCTCCCCCCGGCGCCTTCCCCATCAGGGCACACATAAGCCGCTTTCTCAGCCCCAGAGCTCTCTTCCGACTTCCAGCCTTTATTTACAGCTTTAGCTCTGCCTGTCCCAATATCCATTATTTTTTAGCTTTCTCCAAGACGGACCATGGTGTACTTTCTCCTGAGACTGACGTCCCCCTGCCTGCACAGTGCAGTACCCCATCCTTCTGCTCTGACTGGCAGCATTCACTAGACATAAAGGGACATTTTTTTGACTACAATTCTCCTGCAGCAAACACACAATACCTGGAAGGGGCTCCTTGCAGATCGGCGCTTTTAATTGTCAACGACTCCTGCTGAGGCGAGACTGCAAAGTTTTAAGCGCAATCTTCTGTCCTTCCCATTCCTGCTGAGCACTCAGATGTGCTTAAATCCCTCTTGGTGACTCTTGAAGTATGAATGTGCTCAGATCCAGAGTATTTGTAATTGTGCACACTAAATGTTTGTGTCGGTGCCATCGCCTGTGGCCAAAACAATGAAACTTCCTTTTCTCCAGAAGCGGGAGCAGAGATTGCCCTTACAGAGCTGCCTCAGCCTAACATCAAAGCGGGTTTTGCAGATTTAAGATGCATTCAGCAGCTCTGAGGAGATCCCTCCTTCCTGCATCACCCTTCTCGCCTTGGCAAAACCTGCGGGAGCTGAAGCCCATGGGGTGGGGGTTCAGCTGGGAGGGTCCGGGGAGCGCAGCCCTGCGCTCAGGCCGAGACTCTGCTGGTGGTTGGCAGCTCGGCACTGGCATCGCTCTGGGGGCAAGGAGGGAGCTGCTGCTCCGCCAGAGCTGCTGAATGAAGGGGAAGCGAAGCCCCCCGGCCTGGGGAGCGCGGTGTGCAGGGGTGGCCGCTGCCCGGGGTGCGGTGTGTCAGAGTGCCCGCTGCCCGGGGCGCGGTGTGCCGGGGGTGATGCTGCCCGGGGTGCGGTGTGTCAGAGTGCCTGCTGCCCGGGGCGCGGTGTGCCGGGGGTGATGCTGCCCGGGGCGCGGTGTGCCGGGGGTGCTGCTGCCCGGAGTGCGGTGTGTCAGAGTGCCCGCTGCCCGGGGCGCGGTGTGCCGGGGGTGATGCTGCCCGGGGCGCGGTGTGCCGGGGGTGATGCTGCCCGGGGTGCGGTGTGCCGGGGGTGATGCTGCCCGGGGCGCAGTGTGTCGGGGGGGCTGCTGCTCACACGCCGGGCGCTCTGCGGGAGCGGGGCGGTGCGGGCACCATCCAGCAGCACACCCCGCTGCTGCTGCTGCTGCCCGGCATCAGTGAAGAGCAGGTTTAAGGTAACAGGGTTGTTGTGATGTTTTGATGAAAGCCAATTCCTTAGGGGCACAGCAGCCCAAAAAATCCCTCTAGATCAGTGTCGGTCCATGCAGTCAGGTCGTGGTGGGCAGCGCAGAGCTGGGGCTGTGTCGGGAATGCTGCTGGACTCACGAGAGAGGCTGAGCACAAGGTCCTTTTGTTACCTCCGAAAAGATCCCTTTGCCTTTAAGGAAGTTTGAAATACCTCAACAGGCACTTCCTCACCAGTGTGTTTGCCTTTAGGTGCTGCGTAATCCCTGCCTCGGGACCTTGGTGCCTCCGTCCCTGTGTTGTGTACCTAGAGCAAGATCCCAAATCCAAATGGAGCACCTCATGGTCCTAAATTTGGGTTGATTTTTTTTTTTTTTTATCTTCATAGTGCAGCTTTACAACTACGTCTTTCTAATGAAATAAGAAAAGCGAACTACGATCCTGAATGACTAATGCCACTGCAAAGACTTCTAAAGCAGATGTTCCTGGATAACCAGGATAAATTGCTTTCTGGGAAGAAATAGTATTCACGGATCTTAATGTTGCTCTTTCACATAAGCCCTCGCTCTATCACCTGTTAAAGGGAACAGAATCTCGGCCGAAGCAGGGAGGAGATCAGGGCGCAGGGGAGAGTGGAAGGAGGTGAGGGCTGAGCCCGGCTCTGGCTCTTGGTCCTTGCCCAGCCTCCTCCTAAACTCCAGCCCGTCCTTGCAGGGACGGCGGGATTAGCGGGGAGGGAATGGAAACCGCAGCCTGTGTATTTAAGGAAGGGAGAAGATTGAAAAGGTGTGCTCAATAACACTGAATGCTTTGGGAATCACGGCCATCAACTCAAATTAGCATTAAATCGCTGCCCTGAACAGCACCCGGGGCTCACAGCTGGGCGGGGAGGTACCTGCTCTCTGTGCCCAGCAACACGTTCCCTGTGCCCAGCTCCCTGCTCCCTCTGACCTGCTCTCTGTGCCCAGCTCCCTGTTCCCTGTGCCCAGCTCCCTGTTCCCTGTGCCCAGCTCNCCCAGCGCCCCCTGCTCTGCGCCCAGCTCCCTGTGCCCTGTGCCCAGCTCCCTGTTCCCTGTGCCCAGCTCCCTGCTCCCTCTGACCTGCTCTCTGTGCCCAGCTCCCCGTTCCCTGTGCCCAGCTCCCCGTTCCCTGTGCCCAGCTCCCCGTTCCCTGTGCCCAGCTGCCCATGCCCAGCTCCCCGTTCCCTGTGCCCAGTTCCCTGTGTCCTGCTCCCTGCTCCCCGTGCCCAGCTCCCCGTGCCAGGCTCCTCCCAAAGCCTTCAGCTGGTTCTGCCCTTGGAGCACTCACACCTGCCCTCAGCTTCCCATTCACTTCCAAACTTTCACTAAATAAACAAACATCTTTTGGTCACCGGGAGCTGCATATTTATCTTTTGGCATTTTCAGAAAATTACAGCCCTAAGAGGAGAGCAGTGATCGCTCAGAAATGTCCTAATCCCTTGAAGCCAGTGCTGGGCTGAACTGTTGGCTTGGCAAGGCGAGGAGATGCGGGCAGAGGAGAGTGACATCCCTGCCCCTCTCTGCCATCCCATCATCAGTCTTAAAACGGCACTAAACTAAAACTAGCCCAAGCAGTTTCCTCACCCTCTCTGTACCTCATGGACCTACCTATGGGGGTTCTGTACTCCTAGTTTTCAGGCATGGCAGAAGCTTTATTAAGTGTGCCTGCTGCCTGGATGGGGCCGATGAGAGCCCCATGTGCCCTCCCCTGGGGTGGCCGAGGGGCACCGGGTACCCCCGCACACCTCCCGGGGGTGAACACTGCAGAAAAGCAGAGGGGGCTCCCCAGGGACCTGCCCGGCCCACCCCAGTGAAGGGGGTGCTGGGGGGTCAGCAGACGCTGGCTGAGCCTTTGGGCTGTGAGCACACAGAGGTACAGACCCGGCTCTGCGCTCAGGGGCTCCTTCGGACCATCTTTAAGCAGTGACCTGTGCACCAGCTCGCTCACGGCCCTGTCGGGGACGCTGGATGAGGTGACCTGGAGGAGGACTCCGTTGTCACCTCAGGAATTACCTGATGCCCAAGCACTGGCTTGGAGCAGCAGCACACAGACCATTCACTTGAAGCTTTTTAGGAGTCAGTTCTCCAGAGTCAAGGAATGACTCCCTTCTACAGGGAGGGAAACAGCAACAGGGATTAATCTCCAAGGCAAGTAATTGTTCAAATAATATTCATCACTTAGTCAAATGACTGCCATAAAAACAATATCCCCTGAACCTCTTGAAAGCTGTTTTGCTTTAAGTACAGACTTAATTAGGAGACCTGTGGCTGATGTAACAGACACCCCAAGGGATAACAGAGACCATCAGGAATTCATTCTCCCTCAAGGCCAGGAACACCAGGGCTGGAATCCCCATGAAACCAAGATGATTCTAAGGCATCCTACTTTTTTTCCCAGTAGGTCCATGTCGGTCTTGCCACAGCAACACTACCAGTTTTGGAAGTGAGAATCACTCAGGAGTCCCCGCCAAAGTGCATGAGATTTTTTTTTTGTTTTGGACAAGAAGATATCAGAAATCATCAGTGTTGCCTCATTAATCCTTAATGCCAAGATTGTTTTGTGCTGAGTCCGGAGTCCTGATCACCTGGGACTAGTGGGGATTTGCACTTCTCACTTCATGTGTGAGTTAGACAGGGAAGGCTACGAGGGCAAGGATGGGTTGTGTCTTCTGCTTCATATCAAAGCTCCATATGCTGGCACAGGTTGCAGAAAAACATTCAACTTTATATTATAACTGTAGCTGGAACGAGATTTAGGAAACAGAAGTAGGTCCACTTTAGAAAACTGGAAAAGTGCCTCCTTGGGAATAGGGCTGTGTTAGCAGGGCCTTTTGGGCTGATTAAGTGAATTTGCATGCAGATTTTATTGTTTCAACAGAGTGAAAGAAAAGATTTTTCATCCTTTTAGCCTGTTAATTTTTCCAGAATTTGCCTGCCAGGGTAATTGTTTAGGATGGCGAGTGATTAAGATCTGTTTTGCAAACAGAAGTATAATGAGGTTTTAATATCTGGCATTTCCACAGCAATACCCTCAAATCCCCATAAGATAAAATACAGTCAGGAAGAACAACAGACATCTCCTGGGTTGTCACCAAGAAGTTTCTGGCTTCAATGCCTTTGTGTGGTTTAAAAAAAAAAAAAAAATGAATTGAGATGTAAGATTATAATTATCCACAATGGCAACACAATGCTCATGATGAGAAAACAATGCTCCTTGGACTTCAACCCAGGGCAGCACCCGCCTCTTCCTCTCTCCATCCCTCTGACTAGCTGAATTAAAAATAAAATATGAGCTGGAGGAGCAGGCGTGGTGCCCATGGGCAGAGGGAGTGCCGTGCCAGTCCCATGGCCCTGTGAGCTGCCCAAAGACCCTGCACTGGGCTAAAGAGAATTTTGGGCCTCCTCCAGCACCTGTGCAGGAGGAGATTGGATTATTTTTCTCTTTGACAACAGGAAGCCTGAGACAAGGCATTTCCCATTCTCCTTCCAGCATTCTATGAATGGTCTTTAAAAGTGTTGTGGAGAAGTAAACACAAAGGAATGTCCCACAAAGGAATGGGTTTAACAATGCTGCTTTCTCCGTGTTCAGCTGTGTGGCTGAGCACACTCCTCACAAGTCAGTGCAATTCTGGTCACAGCAGGGCATGGTGACCTTCCTCAGTCCCCTCCTCTTGGTGGCACTGACCATGAGACTTCTTGCACTATAAAAATAGCCCTTTACCTGGGGCTCTAAGACTGATGGTCCTTACCTGGCATTCAGGGGCACATTTCCAACAGGATGTTGGAATGTACATGCAGATGCTGCCCAGATCAGGTGTTTAATGTTCACTTCACTCATGGAGGGAGCATCCCAGTCATGGTCATGTCTCATTCTGACGTACTATCACTTCCTAGGCATGGTTGAAGAGGTTTCTTCTGTCCTTGATGCCTAGGGAGAGCCTTTTCCAACTCTGGCCCTGCTGTCTGACCCTTATTGGCTCCTTTTCCCTTTTGCAATCCCTCTTTCCCCCACCTTATCCTCTCCTGCAAACCCCTTTTCCTCCCAAATCTCTCTCCCTACCATAATCCCTCCTTCCACTGTGTGTCTAGAATTCCATCAGTGCCACAATTTACAGCAGAGCTTAGACTTGTCCCCGTCATTGTGTCAAAGGCCAGACCTACAACAGTATTTTATTCATTCCCTCCTCTTCCTCACTAATCAGCTACTGAGTGGGAGAGGGGTTGGCTCTGCAAAAGAGGATCTGTTCTGAGAACGACCCAAGGCAGGAGAAGGATGGGGTTTCCATGGGTTAGCCCTGGGCTGTCTCATCGATACAAACCTGCTCTTGAAGCAGCTGCTGAGGGTATTTTCAGCTGGAGCCCTTTCCTGAAAAGGTCTCAGGTCTCCCAAGTCCCATCCTGAGCAGATAGGCTGAGTCCCAGATAGACATGCATCCTGGCTACCTCTGTACACTGTTAATCAATGCTCAGCTCATTCATAAATAAACTCTTCTCGCGAGTTTTCCAGCTTTTGGGCAGCTCTGTAAACTTTGCTACAGTGCATTTTGGAAAGAACCTTTAAATGATTCAAATATTGCCTGAATTTTTCATGGGTCCTCAGCAGAGAGGTGACAGTCACCTGAACAATCATCTTTAATTTGTACCACATGGGAAATGGGACAAAGAAAAGTTAAACGCTCTCCTCAGGGTAATGCAGCCCAGTTAGAGACTTAGTTTCTTGACCCTAGTCCCAGACCTGGCCTCAAACCATGTGGCAAGAAGATATCTATGTCTTTAGGAGGATTGCCATGCTGATCTCATCACTGGCATCTCACTCACCCGCTTTTTTATCTCTAATTATGTACTGACACAATTATCCTTCATTACACAGAGTGCACGCTGTGCACACACAGACAGGCACAGGAGCTCTGTAGTGCAGCCCGGGCACACTTTACTCTGTCTAGAGCAAAATTTACCCACCAGCATAATTTTTTAGCTATTGAGGGTAATAGAAAGCAGTTAGACACGGGGGGAGTTTTTTTTTTCTGGATAGGACTGTCCTGGTGTTGTGGTTTACAGTTCATCCATAAAGATACAAATTGTTTTCATTTCTTCTCACTTTTAGCACTTTCTGCAAGATTAAAACATCTTTTGGAATAGACATAATAAAACTGCTATCACTAAAGCTTTCTGCTTGGTTCAGGGCACTTTCTCACGTCATCTACCTGTATTTATTTCTCCTTTGCAAGGATATAAATAGACAAAATGCATCACCTGAGGCAATCAGGGTATAGCAACTACTCCTGAAGTCACCAGATGGAAATAAATCAGGTTTTAATTGCGTAAGGGTGAGTAAGGATCCCCGGCCTGATGACTGCCATCCTTTGGATCATCCATGAGTGAGCCTTTGGAGAGGAGAGGGGACTACAAAAGAGGCTTCAGCGCTGCAGGAGACCTGGAGCTCCACATCTGCCATTCTGGGCAGCAGTGACCCTCAGTGCTGTTTGGACACCCCAGAGAGGTGGTGGCTGGTGGCGGTGGCACACCAGGTCTGTGGCTGACCTTACTGCCCAGGGCTCCCCAGAGACTTCACTGCACTGTTACTGCCAGTGCTTTTACCTCCCTTTCCTGACAGTCCGCACACACCCAGTGCTATTTGCCATCAAGGAGGGACAGCCTCACACTGGCCCAGAAGAGGCAGCAGGGCACCCACGGGCCCTGGTCTGTGGATGCCTGAGGTCTCTCAGGTGGCTCATTGTGCCTCTGGATACAAACAGCTCCCAATCCAAAGCCAGTGGCCTTTCATTGGCACCTTGAAACAACCAAGCCCTTTGGTGACAGGAGTTCATTTGTCCAAATCAATCATTCAGTGCTTTAAATAATAACTCTCTTAGTTTCTTGGTTCTTACTTACTGTTTTCTTGTTTCATTTTTACTTCCAGATCAACCTGAGAAAGAAAGAGATGGTTCCTGGTGTAGTATAAATCTGTTTTAAGAGCCAAGGATGTGAACTTGTATGTCTGTTACCACCTAGGAAAGGAACTCCTCTGCTTTCTAGAGCTGGCTTTCCCATTTAATTCAACCCTTCATCCTGCTGCCACAGAAATGGGTTTCAGATTCCTCTGAATTTTCTTGGATGGATGGTTAGACCATGCTGGTTTGCAAACTTACTAAAAAAAGGAGGCAGGGCTGTGCTTTCATTTGCTTGTATTGTTTTAAGCAAGTTGATACATTCCACAAATAAAAGTGTTCTTTGTTTTATGCATAACAGTAAAAGAGGCCGGAAGGATGAAGTTCCAGAAATCCATCAGCAATTCCCCAGCCTGGTTTTTAACCTGTGTCACCCTATCAAGAGTGAGGTGGTTTGTGACAGATTAATGTTTTGATAGTGCTGTATTTTTCGTGCCATATTTTGGGTTTGGGCACCATCAGGAAAGTTCTAGTGAAATATTTTTGTGGAGGACAGAATGGGAGGTGGACAGGAAAATGGGTCTTCCAGGTCTTGCTGAAAGAAATGAAAAATAATTCCCATGGAAAAGAAAGAAATAGAAAAGAAACTGCCAGTTCATAGTCTGGCTGTGACTCTGCCACACACTGTGCTCAGAAACTCTAAAAACTCTTTTTCTGTTGTTTGTTTGGGGTTTTTTTTGTTTTGTTTTAGAATCAATACAAGCTGTATAATATTTACAACCTTCTTGAACAGACCAGAGGAGTGAGTCATCAGTTACCTCACCATAGTCCCTGCCAGCATCATCTGAGGCACTGGGCAGCATCACCTTATTCAGAGCAGGGTGGGAGGGTCAGCACAAGTGCTGGCCCTGAGGCTCCAGACCCATGTCTGGCTGCTGGGCAGTGATGATACACACACGAGAAGTCCTGCTGTAGCAGAGCCTGGTTGTACTCTTTCTTAATCTGGGGCATATTCTTAGAGATTTGAGTACTCTTCCTGGAGCTCTTGTTTTTAAAGAAAGTTTTGGGCAAAGACCAAACAGCTTCAAATTGATGAGTCAATGTTTCTTCTATGCTTTTCACCCCATTTGTAACCTGAGTGGTAGCAAATTGTACTCAAAAGACTATTTTCATATGACCCTTTATGTTATTCCACCAGATCAATGTAACCTTTGTCAGCACACAGAGCAGAACCAGCTGAAATACAGCACAGAAGCCGTGCATTGCTCTTGTCTGCAGGAGCACCCAGACACAGCTCAGCATCCAGCCCTGTCCGTGCACCTCAAATTGATTTTTTGTTCTTAATCCTTCCTTCTCTGGAGATAAAATCCAGTGAAATTGCCCTAACTTTATTTGTGTAGGTCTAGTGCTGATCAAAGAACAGGATACTTTCACATGGAGAACATTATGAGATAAAGACCAATCTTAGAATCTTAGGATGCAGAGTATGCTGTGTCCTTTCATAATGAGCTGTGACAGGGAAATAAAATGACTTGTCTAATACTCTGAATTTGGGAGGACTGAAGAGGGGTTTCAAACAGATCCTCATGTTACACTGGTAAACGAAAATTACATTATTACTAACAGATTGGTTTATGTATTTTTTGCATACTAATAGCAACATTTCTAGTTCAATATTCATGACCTTTTATCTCCCCCTCCACTGCTCTCCATCATATCCATTTCCCCACTGAGAGCCTTCCACCACTGAGCCGTGTTATCACTGTCAAGCAACCACCTTAATATTTGAGTGTTGTATCACAGCTGCCTGTAACATGAACTGTGATCTTCCCAGGACAGCACTGCAATACACATTTAGAGAGTGATGTGGCTAAAACAAGGGAGAGGAGATGGGAGCAGCTCCCTCTGCTACAGAGCATTCCCAAGACCTCCTGCCAGCCCTTCCACCCTCCTCCACTGCTGAGCTTTGCCTCTCGCTGTTCCTCTGGAACGCTGTAGATCCTCACAGTCTCTTAATAAAGCAGGACAGTACATTTTGTTCATCCCCCCAAAAGATGTCTTACACTTTGGGATTTAGGAGCTGAGGCAAGAGGTTAGGAGGCTGTTTTTGAAGGGTCTCACAGTGTGACACTCTGGCAGAGCTAACAGAAGTTTAAACCAAAATGAAAAGCAAACAGCACTAAGCAAAGAGGAGGTGATGATGGGAGGGGGAGATGAACACTTTGGGAAACTGCCAGACATTTTTTGAACCACTGTCAACCTACAAGCTTTGCTTGCCACTGATTTATCACCTTATTGGTCCCAGTACCAGGATGATGAAGATTCTCTCAGGCATCTGATAACCAGGGAGACTCTTCCATGGTCTCACATGCACTGCATAGCTCGCATTGGTGGCCTTGCAGGCTGTGACAGTGCCCTCCTGCATAACTGGAGAGGGAAATAACAACTGGATGTGGCACAGAAAGTTTGGTGACATCCCCATGCATTGCTGAGAAGTTTGTGACATGTGGCATGTTCGGGGCTTGCCACTGTGATACTCTGGGCTTTACACCGGGCTCTAATTCTGGATCTGTGACAAGTTCCTTTTGCCTGGGCAGTACATCTCAAAGTTTGTCTTCATATACCCAACCTGACTCGTGACTTGGAGTGTGGTGCAGAACAGAAACCTTTTTCTTAAGGAACAAGGTCAGGCACTGGGGACTCTGTTTTTCAGTTCAGTGTGTACCTGGCATTTACGTTTGTTCTGGTGCACTAGAGTTTCTGAGTGTGTTCCTCTCATGTGAAGGGTTATATGTTAAGGACTATGCCTCTCGAGTCCTTCAATTAACCAAATTTAAACTGTAGAATGGAGTGGCTTTTCTATGAGGCATCGTTTACATTTACCCAGGAGCAGAACCAGGGGTCCCTGGAAGCTGACTGTCAGGGAGGTTCTCACCTTCGCTCTGCGGAGAGTTCAAGAAGGCAGTTCATATAAAATTTCCTTTTATCCTATTATAGTTCCTCCTTGCTTACTTCTCTTCAGTCCATTAGGAATACAGTCAGCATCACCTGAGAGAACACCTTCCACACTGTTTTGCTGTCTCTTATTCTTTTTGTTCACCAAAAGACATCCTGATCTAGTCTGAGTTTTGCTTCAGCCCTCACATCTGGAGGGTTCATGTGGTGAGGAGCCAGGAAGGCTGCATAAAGAAAAGGCACATTCACCAAACAGGAAAGGTTGTTCTCCATAAAATTCTTACTGTTATTTTATTTGCAGTGAAGATTTGAAAATTCTCATTACAGGAAGACCCTGGCCACAAGGCAGTGAAGTGTTTTCCCACTTCTCTTCCCAAGCTCTTGTAGAACATACAGTGCTTCAGTCCTCCTGCTGCAATGGCTCCATCTTCTCTGATGCAATCAGTGAACTTTCCAGCTATGTTATCAATGTGATGTCTCCAAATTTCACTGCTCCCTCAGGCCTATGAGCTAGGTAATAATGTCTAGTGAAAAGCCTAACCTGCCGAGCTGCTCTCCAGTGGGAACTTACCAGCCCTGCTGCCTCTCCAGTATCAGGTCCAGGCTTGTCAGTAAGTGACTCTTCTGTCAGGAGTCCTACATGTTGGAAGCAGATTTAGTTTCATTATTGTTCCCTATCAAAGCCGGATGACTCTTAGTTCTGGGAAGAAGTAGGTCGTATTAGGGAGCCTAACAGGATTAAGTGCAGTTCAGTAGGACACTCAGAAGGCCACAGATTTCTGCCCTGCTGACAAGCACCAGGCAGCACATCGGAGAGTGATGAATGTCCCTGACTGAGGGAAAACTTAAATTCTTGTTCCCTTGCTACACACCTACTTCTACCTCAAATAAATTTTAAAAAAGGCCAATCTCATAATGGGGTCCTGGGAGCCATCGGAAAGATGATGTAAACCGGCTCTCATTTCACTCTTGGCTTATCTCATTATCCGTTACTGCTGAAACACCCACGGTGGGAGTGGGAGCTGTGAGTGTGTGTGGGATGCAGGGGTGGGCACAGCCTGCAGTCCTGACTCCCGGCCTCCTCCAGCTCTCATAGCAGCAGCGATTACATCCTGGCCACTGCCTCTAGAGGGTAGAGCAGCCCTGAGTCTCTAACGGGGCGGGCAGCTCGAACAGTCCCATTTCAGGCTCCTAAAAGCTTTAAAATTTCCTTAGCAACCCTGCACAAAACCTGCCAGTCAGTGCAGCCAGCCGGCAGACCTGAGACTGGTGATGCAGCAGTTTCGCAGCGCTCTGCCACATTCATCCCGCTCCAAACATATTCATAGCAGTCTCATGGACGTCCCAGGACTGCTTTGGCAGCGATTGTGCAGGATAAATAAAGCTCCCATTGTTGCAGATGACTCTGCTTTCAATTGCACGGGAATCCAGGACAGCAGGGACTTCTGACTGATAAAGGTTGGCACATTTGTGCTACTGTTCTAGTAATGCAGGGCTCAGCTGCAGCACAAATTGCACCTTTTGGAGTTTATTTTTGGGCAGCTGTTTCCTAATAATTTGCAGCATTTTTCTAAGCAGCTAAGCCTCCACCACAATGTTTAATTCTTGTGTCCTCAGCCTCACTGCACTGCCATTTTAACAAGCAATGGCCATAGGTATGTCGAGCTCTGCACATAAATACAGAACGAGTCTTTGCCTCAAAAATCTTTGGGGAAGAGGGGTTATCATGGGAGCAGAACACAAGTCTATAATCAAGGGCTTGTGTGATTTCTGCATTTTTGAGTGGGAGAAACAGAGCTCTTTTTATGATACACCTTGATAGAAAATCTTTTTATAGTCGAGTACGAGCAGTGCAGGTTCACTTATAGTAGCCCTGATCACAACCACTGAACATATGCCTGAAAACTTTTTGAATTTCAGTAGCTGTAAAAATTCCTTCCATAGAATAAATTAAAAGACCTGATGCAGCTGCTTACATTCTTCCTTAACATTACAGTGCATTTATTTATCCCTCCAGCAATTTACTGAACAGTTACTGTCCTGCCTGTACAGCACGTACAGCACAGAGATACAACCTCCTCAGAAACACCAGTCCATCTCCATTTCCTTAACCACCTTCCTCCTAAAACACTTTAGAAACTGAATGTAACTTCCCTGAAACAGAAATTTCTCACCAGTAGGCACCTGAATAATTAGAAGTGCTACTGAAAATTTTATTCCAGCAATCTGCTCTGCCTGTACAGCATGTGTTTTTGAGCCTAATCAGAGCTCAGGAGGCAGTTTATATAAATCAGCCTCAGGATGGTAATATGATAGCAGCCGTGCTTGTTTGTAACACAGCCTTCTACATGGTGCAAAGTCTGAGTTTGATTGTTTATAGCAGCAATGAAAAGGCATGCCTCTGCCTTGCCCTTTGATTGCTCGCCTCGTCTGAACCACTGAAAGCTGCAAAAAATGACGACAGCCCTTTTTTCTAGATGTTTAATTCACTATGTTGCAGCCTGTAGAATAGGAGGAAAAAAAAAAAAGGCAATAAAGTTAAGGCAGGCAGTTTTTCAAAAGTCTAACCTCTCTCACATGGGCCAGAACAAGAGTGTCAAAGCACGTGTCTCTTCACAGGAGCTCTGGGACAAAGCACAGTGCAGTGCTGGGCAGGCACAGCCGAGCCCGGCTGGGCAGCAGCTCCAGCCAGCAGGCTCAGCTAAGCAGGGCTCAAAGGGGAGGCAAAAGTGGAATGGGGACTGTGAGAGAGTTGTTTGTTTTCCCACTTCTCTGGATGCCAGACCTCTCAATCTGCTTGCAATTTGGGGAGTGAGAGATTCCCAGGGGAGCAGGAGGGAAAGGAATGGAGAAGGCTGCTTCCTATGTTCTCAGCATGGCAACTCACTGAGAAATAAGGGCAGACAGACAAGAATCTTTTTAAAATGTAATCAGTTAGGGTGAAGGAACTCGCAAAAAGAAGAAATGTTGCTAATAAGCAATGGTGTATGAACAGCAGAGACGACAAGACTTGGTTTCTGCATGTTCTCCCGTGCGGATTCTCTGATGTCTGAGAGCACATCTGCGCTCTTGGAGCTTCTGGAACTGGGGAGGTGTGCTGGGGTTCTCCTCTGTGCAGCACGAGTGACACATGGAGCACTCTGCGTGTATTCACATGGGAGCTAGTCTTGTTTCTTTTGTGATAAATGAAAAACGTGTAGGGCCCAGCCTGTCCCCTTAATGACATGCTGGGGACAAATGCAGAGGGCTCTCCTCTCTGTTGGAAGCAGCTTGGCACACCTGTAAGCACAAGTAACACCACGTGCCTGCCTTGGGGATTATCTTTGCTTTTATAAACCAAACAGCAATCTTTTTCCTAACGGGCTTCCAGTGGCCCTTTTCCAGCAGTGCAGAGCACATGTGGCTGGCCAGGGAAGGAGGGAGCTCTTCCCAGCACTCCTGGTTCATCCCAAGCACTGCGCACACAGATCACCAAATGAATGCACCAGCAGCTGGCTCTCCATCAGCCTGAGCATCACTTACCCTTCTAAAGCGCTCAGTGAACAGATCATTCATGAGTATGTAAGATGAACATCCCAGTGGCCAGGAGGGCTCTGCAGGGAGGTGTCTGTATCCCCCTTAAGCACAGTGACACAGGCCTGGTAAGTGGCCATTGTGAAGACTCCATGAAAAACCACCTGAAGCTGGTGGCTGAATATGACCACTGTCATGTTGTTTTCCCCTTCATTGTCCTTCTCCAGGAATGTGGTGGCCTTAGATTTGCAAGATGCTCACCCTGGGGTGTGTAACAGTTCCAAACCTTTAGGTGGACTGAACAGACATGCGTGGGTTGACTGGGCTGAACTGCTCATTTTACAGCAGTTGAGGATGTACCTTGCAAAGCCTAGAGCATGTTAACTGTGTTAGCTTTGCATTTGGTTACCAGCATCTCCTGTAGCTCCCTGGAAGGGGACTGTGTCCACCCATCACTGTCCTGTGCTCTCCCACAGGATGAGCTGCTGTTGGAGGATGAGCTGATGTGTGCTCTGCTTCTCTTCGGGGAGCTGCTCCAGGCTGCACTTTCCATGTAAGACCAGGATATTCAGAGGATGTACTCAAGTAAATTTTTTGGTTCCCTTTATCAGTTTTCAGTATCTTTCTTTAATCTTAATTATATATTTGTATTTCTGGTGACTATAACTGTCTTTCCTTCTCTCAACATCGTTGACAGTAGTAGTGTAGATAGACAGGTGTATTGTTCTTTCTGGTGTACAACAATTATGTTAAATCCATAAAGAAAAATTAGACTTCGAATTG
Source organism: Grallaria varia (assembly GCA_013396735.1). Classification (NCBI taxonomy): domain Eukaryota; kingdom Metazoa; phylum Chordata; class Aves; order Passeriformes; family Formicariidae; genus Grallaria; species Grallaria varia. Next base: position 735,436 of record VWZG01002665.1, read on the forward strand.
GTATTTTAGTGCTGACCTTTCTTATTAGAGTGTGATACAGAATCACAGAACTCCTCATTTTCTGTATGTTGCTGCCCAGTCCCCTCTGTTCTTGAATTAGCTGGCTTTTCTTCCAGTTCACCATCAGTGTGCTGAGTTGATAATAAACGTCACAGCAAATTATTTTGGGAGTGGGAGCAGGTAATCTGAATTTGTGAATTTTTATTTCCAGCTATATTTCAACCCCATTTTGCCTTTCTGTGACAATATTCCTCTGGGACAAACTGAGATTTTGCCCACAGGTTACTTCTATTATTTTTTGTTTCTGTCGCTTACTTAACCTATTTTTCTGCTTCCTGGATTCAACTATTAAGGTCATTCAGGACTTCAAGGAAATTCAAATTTCCTAACAGGGACGTCATTGATATTTGAAGACTTGTATTTTTTGGGAGCCGCTGTTCCTACAGAGCCTCTGGAATAATTATATATATTTATTCTTTTCAAGTGTAAGGGTTAAAGAAGTGTCCCAAACAGCAGAGGCCACACACCAGCTGCTGGCTGCAAACCACCACCTAAACACCTCTCATTTGTAACATCCCCATTCAAGTGGTTTTTGTACAGTCAAAGCATTTAGCAACAAACAGGCCACAAGGAGTTTATTTGAGTCCCTGTTTGATACAATAAATGCCAAACCTGAGCATCTAGTAAACTGCAGATTTTTTTAAAATGTCACCGAAAGTGTTTTTGGAAAACGAATCTCCATGCCTCCAAAGCAAGATGAAGGATCTATATGGGAAGATGTGGTCTGCACTCTTCCTGCTCTCACAGCTGGTCTTCCTCTGTCTGCCTCCCTTTCACTGACATGAGCCTGTTTCATATGATTTCTATGGTAATTTTTCTGTACACAAACTCCCAGTTACTACAATATGTGTGTAATTGGTTGTTGTGTTAGTTAATCATGTGGCCAAATAATCTCTCCATAGATAAAGCAGGAAGAATCACACACCATCAATCTACAAAAACAAATGAAAATAAGATTTTCTACATGGAGCTCTGTAGAAAGACTCAATTCCCAGGAGGAGAGAGAGTGCTCTGTCAGCCTTGCTGCTGCTGGGCCCGGCTGGTGTTCCCAGAGGGATCCTCCATCCTGGGCACTGTCAGATGGGCTCTGGCAGTATTTGCTTGGCTTTAGGAAACATGAGATTTGTTATTTCATTAATCGATCTGCTCCACGTTCTGTCTTTTGGAAATGGAAAGAAGTGGATTGAAAAATAACAGGGAAGGAATGAGGAAGCTCCTCTGGGCAGGAACCAGCAGAGAGCTGATGGAGCCAAAAGAACAGGAACAACAATAGGCCTTTCTCCTTCTCTCAAGATATTGCTATTCTGTCTTCCTTGAAGTCCGATATGCCCAGAAATGACTGCCCAAACCAGCCTTGGCTCCCTCCATTTGCTTTATACGATGTTTTCTTGTGGTAATTTCCAAAGTGCTCTAAAGAATTAAGCTTTGCAAAGTTCTGACCTCCCTGACAATTATAAATCTTTTTTTTTTATTTTTTTTCCTTTTCCAAAAGAGGGATTTTTAACCAAAATAACAGGAAGGGAAAACTAACAAACTCAAGTTGCATGTGACAGGGAAAGAGGAGGTGAGTGTGGGAGCACAGGCAGTGCACAAGGGGCTTGTGTTTGCACGTGTGTCCCTGTGGAGCTGCAGTTCCCTTGCAGGGCTCAGACCCCCCAACCAGCAGAGAACCAGGAGCAGGCAGGCACTGCTGAGCTGCAGGATGAGGAACATCTCAGATGGCTGGATCCCTGCTCAGAGCTGAGCCTGGAACAGCTCCTGGCTGTGTCCTGGGCTCCCCTGCTCTCAGCAGCCCCCTCCCCACCAGGGACTGCAGCCAACCCTTGGAATTCCCTTCCCTTCAGGCCGGAGCTTCCACTCCTGCCTGTTCCCACCTCCACACTAGGCTGTACCTCCCTCTGCTCAGCCGCCAGTTCCCAAAATCAGTGGCTGTTCTTGCAAGCCCTCAAAAGTCAGCTTGGGCTCCTTCCAGCTGTGGCTCCTCTACATCTCCCCGCTGTCCTGCTGCTGTGCATAAAACCACTTCACACTTCTGTGCCCTCCATTGGGGCAGAAGAGGATTGAGGCTGGCCCAGGAATTACAGACAGCCCATCCTCAGGCTCTTGCCTGTCAGGATTCAAAAATAGCTCATCACTCTGTCCAAGCTCTCCACAAGCAGCCAAATCAAACCAACAACCTACCTGGCCTCTAGTATCCGTCACGTAGCTCAGAACCTCTTCATCACTGTCACTATCTGGTGCTTAACCAAGCTCCAGCACGCTTGGGCCAGCAGATTAAGATCAGCAATCTGAGGTGACACAGCCTTCAGCCTCGCTCCTCTCTGAGACAGAGACATCTGATCCTCTGGGGAATCAGGCCCTAGATTGCCACTGCCAGCCCAATACGCTGAAGGAAAATAACTCCAGCCTGGACTGGCCTTAATACAGAAGTGCAGCAGCCCCAGAGCTGATTCACAAGAGGTTGTCCCTGTTTTGGGGGCAGTGGCCTCTGGCAAGAGGATGGGAAAGGTGACTAACAGTAGTGACACCTTCAAACATACTGACCTTGGCAACATAAGGTTTCTGGAACTGTGTGACACTGCTATAAATTGTTGTTCAGGAAGATAGGAAATGAGGACATTGGACTGGGAAAAGTATCCTGCTCCCTTGAAACCTGCGTCTAGCTGTTGTACTGAGAGAGGATCAGTAACAAGTTGCAAGAGTCTTTAAAGAACAACCTATTGAAACACCAAGTTACTCTCATGTTTAGACAGCACTCCCTCTACTATAAATAATTTTCAGCTCTCAAATTATAGGATATAGAGAGGAAGGACTCAGCTCGCAGGTCTGCAAGTGGGCATGTGTGAAGTGATGCATGGGAATATCCCCATTGGAAAGCCGTGTGAGCCTGAGGGTGTCACGTCTCATCCTCTTCCATCTGTACCTGTACTAAGGCCTAAGTGTCTGTGTAACCTGTTCTTTCATCCAGCCTATCTGCAAATGCAGGATTCCTTTCTGCTATTTTAAACCTCTTAATGGACAGACTTCAACCTTTTTCCTTTAAAAATAAGTGCATGATTTAGTAACTAGCACTAATAAGACATTTTTCACATAGCCCAAAGTTTTTGAAAACATTCTTTCTCCTCTCTTACATTTACTCAAATTCCCAGAACAAATAACAGCTGGTATTATTTTGTACCTGTGTATGTTTGAAATACTTTGTGGAATAAACCATTTCTGCATTAATATATGCATGGTTTTGCCTAGCTGTTGGTTTGTTTTCTAGTTCTGGTTGAGTGTTAATGCTGTGAATGCCTAATGAGATCTTAAACTATACCAACAACATCCCAAACAGTATTGACTGTGTAAAAAAAAGGTTACTGACCTATAATTTTTGTGTTTGAGGAGAACATTCAGATTCTCAGTTCTGTATCTTGGCTCTCAGAATGAGATAAGCACAAGCCTTTATAACCCAGAGGGATTTGGGTCCACACAGGGGAGGCCACGCACAAACTGGTGATCTCCACAACTGGATCAGCTGTTCCACGCAGCTCCTATTTTCAGTGGGAGTTAATTCTTTACCACAAAAATAAATCAGCCAAGGAGGGCAAAAATAGAGGAGGATGGGAATGGGAAGGAAATCTGACAGAACAATACAGAAGTTACAAAATCAATACCTTATCAGTCTCTCCTATTGTTATAGGAAGAGGTGAACAGTCTCTTCAGGGAAGTCTCTTCAAAGGGCTGCCTGGATTCTTGTCCCTGGAGTATCAGGAGGTGACAAAAAAGAAGCTAAAACAATAAGAAAAAAGGATGTAAGGATGGAATCATTGGGAGAAAGGGATGGATACAGAAGCCAAGTCATGTTGAAAAAAAAAAGGGCAATCTCCATCACGGCATTGCTTTCTCTGACAGATACATGTGAGACTATAGCAAAAGAAACTCAGAGCTAAGTAATGTTACCCCACAATAGATGAAGTTTCTACTGGGTTGAACAGCTTGATTTCTACAATATCAGAACAATTTCCACAGCACAGAATGACTAAAACAGGATTTCTTGCTGTAGACCAAATCTAAACCATAATGGTTTTGTAGATGTATGGGGAAAGTCCAAAAAGCCTGCAGTGGCCTTTCCAGCTTCAGAGTTGGTTTCTATCAAAATTTAGAACAAGGCTTCAGTATAAGATGCAGGGTGGAAATGGCAAAGCAGCTCAAGTCTCCTCCTCACGGTGACTCTCAGATGAGTTCTCTGCAGCGCTCTACAATGGGAAATCAAAAAGAAGGTAAAGAAGTGACCGGTGCATGAAACTTGTTTGATGTCAGCAAGAAAGTCTTTAAGAAACCAGACAATGAGTGGCTCCAGGGGAGTCAGCAATGGCAGACCCCAGAACAGAGCTTTTTGCAGGAGGTTTCAAAAATACCCATTGCCATATGAACTCCCAACAAAGTCTGAGGAGTCTACCTTGGAGTAATTCAGTTCAGGTAAAACTTGTTGGCATTTTTACATCAAGGAGCCTGCCTACTTGGATGTACTGCTTCCCACATGTACTAGGGAAGGTCACTGCCTTACCTTTGTGTTCTGATGGGCTGAATCACCAAAGGATCATTAAATGAAAGCATCAGTTCTTCTTCATTTGCAGATGTAGATCTTCCCAGGTTTGAAACCCAACTGATCATCACTCAGAAATCTTTTCCTCATTCTCATTGGAGGGCAGAAGCAAAAGATTTTCCTTTGATAGAAAGCTCCTGACAAGAACTTTAAATATTCCAGCCTCTGGGGACTTGGGCTGTGTTGAAAGATGGCTTTTGCTCCTTCAGCTTCTGCTGTGGAGGACCTCTGGGACTGATTTCCTTGAACCTACTCAGAAGCATAAAATCCCATTAATAAAGAAGAATATCTCTCCCCTGAAGTGACCAAATCATTCATATGAGTCCATGAGTTAACCCTTGGTAGAAACCTCCAGTTTGATGGTGATTTCTTGGGCCTACGGATCAAAATATGAAAAAACCCCACGCAACTGAGCATGTAGAAGCACCAAATTAATGCTTTTGTAGAAGATTCTGAGGGTTATGCTATTAAAGACAAACTTCTTGAAAGTGTCAATGCACCTTGAGCACTGAGGCAAGAAATCTAATGAGCACCACCAGCAGCAGTGTGCCAAAACACCGAGGAAACCTCCAGAGAAGCCAGGGAAATCAAGTGTCCAAGCAGGTTCCTAAATGCATCATGACACTATGGGGAGCAGCCTTCAACACTGGTGAAGCAGTGATGGTTCTGCAAGGACCTCCTTTGCTGGTACAGTCAGCAAGAAATTACCAGGGACATCAAATATACGTATACAGACATGCTTGGTGGAAAGAGTGTAGGAATCCTTTTGGTTTAATGCAGCAACTGCAGGATCAAACCAAAAAAGCTGTTGAAAATTATCTTATCCTAAGGCCAGACTAAGATGTGAATTCTGTCCAGAGGCTATATTGAAAAATTATCAATTTTAGAGTTTTCCATGCATAGCAGATTTGGAATATTTAACTGACAATTCTCTTTCCTCCTCACACCCTGCTGCTACTGAGCATACCAAGCATCACAAGTGTTTCAAACACCACATACCTAAAACTGCCCAATTTTCTCAATAGAATTAAATGGTTTCTTATTGCTAAAACCCAAGCTCAGCAAAAAAGGCCACTTTACTCTCACTACAGTGGCCATAGGAGGGGTTGCCTAGAAAACAGTGCCTGCTGAAGCAGTGCAGGCTGCCCTAAGCTGTGGTATTGGCACCAGCTGAAGGTTTAAGTTTCCTGTTCAAATAGCAAAACAGCTTGTATTAAATACAATTAATATTCATTGCTAAATACTGAAGATTAATAAAGGTAGTCAGATGCCCCATTTGGCTGTGACTTCACCGCTGTGGAAATGTTAATTCATACTCTCATCTCACCTCCCACACTCTATTGTCAGTTCTCCTTCTATGTTCTTTAAAAGTCCAGCTTCCCAAACTCCTCTGAAAGTAAACTGCCGCTGATAATAGGAAGAAGTGCAATTATGTGATTCCACTGGCTAACAACTCCACCAGTTTCAGTTCCATTTCAGAATCCCACTTAAATTAATGCTTCCTATTTTTAAGTCTTCAAATGTAATTGCCCCAATGAGCCTTCCAGATGTCTATCTCTGTGCTCCAAGCCCTGCTCTCTCTATTACTCTAATTGGTATCTTCCTCCTCTCTGCAACATGCTGAACAATCCTGGCATTGCTATGGTGAGAAACTCCTCCTCCTCCTCAGACCCCACATCAGGAGCAGTCCTATAGCAATTAATTCTCAATTTCTGCCCAAAAGTCTGTAGAATCATCCTGGTTCAGATATTCTTCTGAAAAGTATCTTAAAGAGGAGGGAAAAAGAACTTATTTATTTCTTAAGGCCTTTATGACAACAGGCTGAAGATACCTGGTTTATTCTGTCCTGGGTTTTTGGTTGGCTTGCGCTTTGACCTCTCCAGATTTGTCAGCTGGCAGATAGCATAGGAAAACCAGGAGGATGACAATGACAATAGTGCTGATATCTGAAAAATCAGAGGGCAGGGAGTTCTAATCAAGCTAGTTCTTCCTTCTACTGAACTCTAATTCCTCATAATACTTAGGAGAGAACTGACTCTGAGCTAAATTAACCGGTCACATGTTTATCAAAAGCTAAAGGACTTTCACTTCAGGAGTTTCTTGTAGGAACAATGAACCTTCATAATTTTGATTTTAAAAAAAAAAAAAAAGAAAGAAAAGAGAAAAATACTTTTGTTCATTTTACTGGGAATTTCTGACCTGAAATCAAAACTCAAGGCACTGAAGGACATTGCATTGGTTCTTGGATCTACCAGAGCTTCCTGCAGGATCACAGGACTCTCATTTGAAAGTGATGAAAGTTCTGTCTTCTAGGACCTAGTTTTACTCACTTCAAAGCAAAAGGTGTACCTTCCCAAGCTTATCTTTAAAAAGTTCTGTTTGTTATTAGTTTCACTTCTTTTATTTTATTCCCTCTCTAGGTTCTTTTCTCTGACACTTAACAAAAATTGATTAATTCAGCCAATGCTGTGACATTCATATGAAATAAAAATGCCAACTGCAGATGTCATTTGTCTTGTTTATTTAGTAATTTTGTGACTACAGATTTTGTGAGGTTTGCCTGTGAAGCAGTTTACAAGAATAATCTTTAATACTGGAATCTGATCCATCCATGCAGGCTCCACTGACTTCACTGGGTCTGCCAGAGTTGATCACATTTCAGGATCAGTTCCTACATTTGTACTGAACTCTGCCAGATTGTAAATAACACATTAGAAAAGAAATCAAATCTTACTGTACAACAGATTATTCTAATATGACAGATACAGATTGGATGTAGCCATGGCATCACCTATGCTCCTGCTGCCCCTGCCTTGCTTTCGCAGTTTGTTAAGCTGTCAGGATAAAGTGAAGACCGGGGTGAAGAAGAACCAGTGTCAGGGAGGAGGTCAACCTTAATGTGGACTCTGGAAAGAAGGAAGAGATTTGTGAAACAGGTTTTTCTTCTGAGGAAGGAGACAAGGAAATAGCTGGAGATAGATGGCAGGGTAGGTCTCAGGCTGATGCCAGGCCTGCCATCAGCTTCGTGGTACACAAAAGCAACACTCAGCATCCAGGTGAGGACTTGATGTGCAGCCAGGCAAAGGGAGGTGATCTCACGAAAAAGAGATGGCTCAAAATTTTGAAGAACTCAGATTTTTTTCATGTTATATTTTGTATTAATTTTCATTTGAACATAATAGTTTGGTTAATAGTTTGCCTAAGTAGCACTAACACGTGGTAGACTGAATCAACACCTGGAAGGACTTTGTTTGTCAGGCAGTACCTGCCCTTCTCTGTGCCCCTTTCCTGTGATCAGACACTGCAGAGAAATACATTTGTGGACACACAACTAACACCTCTAGTTAGCGAGGCCAACTTAAATGTGTGCTGTGACCTTCTGGATCAGACATCTGGTGCTTTGCAGGTGAGACATAAGTGTGACAAAGCCAGGAACTGAAGTCCCATCTCCTACGACTCAGCCTGGTATCTTAACTGGAAAGTTTCTGTTCTTGTTGTCTCCCCAAACTCTCTGGCCAAAGGGCACAGAAATTCTTTGGTATCCTCCTTAGTTGGATAGAAAAGTGGCCAAATGCCATTACAGGTGATCCTAGCTTTTGATGTCAAAAGTCAGGAGACTTGAACAGTAGAAGATTTGCAGCAGGGTGATCAATTGCTATGCCAAGCCTCAGGAATTCACATAATTTTCATCCCACTACTCTGTGCCACCTTTGGTTGGGTGTGTGATACAGGATGGACAGAACATACAAAGTATTATTTTTTTTTTCTAAAATGACCACATAACTCACCTGTGCTGCACCAGAAGGCAGTTCAGCTCTTGCTGCCCATTTATTTGTAAATACGGGGATCTCACACACCTCCTCTCCCATGCAGCAGAGATGTACAGCTTATTCCAACACCATATCACCAGCATGTTGAGAACCTCTGCAGGTCAAAGCACTTCAGCAGAACAGCACATGCTGCATGGGCAGGATCAGTGTTCCTTTCCTACTGGAAATCCAAATCTTCCAATAATAACATATTTATTTTTAAAGAGCTGGTGCAAGTATACACCATTGCACTGATGCTTTTCAGCTTCACCTTCTGCTTTCTACTGAGACACCACTTTTACTGTTACCCTTAAATGATTAATTAGAGTTGTACAGAAAAAGATGGACCTGTAAAGTACCTTCCATTCCCTTTTTACTTTGTATGTCTATCACTGTAACACTCATCGTTATACTTTACAGTGTCCAACAAAATGTTATGAGAAAAAGGAATCATTGGACTTTTTGAAATATGGGAAACAGAGTCTGAGTCACCACCAACCAGCTTAGGGGTAAATATACAAGTCTTCGGCAAAAGACTCTTGGTCTTATTGTGAAAATTAAAGTTCATCAATACTTTCTTTTATTTTTCACTTATGACATTTGATGTCTCAGCTCTCTCTGAAAGTCATATGAAAGATGTGGTGTTGAAAAACTGCTCCAAAATATACCTTAAATCATGTAAATCTCTGAATTATGGCATGTATTCAGTTGTAATGGATTTACCACCTTTCATTATTATGGAACAAGGAATTTATATCTCTCCTTAAAAGATAGTGTTTGTTTGATTAAAGGGAAATCCTCAGTGTCTTGAGGAAGCATGTTGCTGGCACAGAGGCACGTCTGCATTAATGTAAATTCATCCACAAACACAGCAGAGTAAGCTGCACAAGCAGCAACCCCAGTTCTGCTGGTTTAGTGCCTCTGTATTAAGGGTGTGTGCTGGTGACCTGTCATTAAATGGCTATACATTTTCTTAATTACAGACACGGAGAGCTGCACGCAGGATGGAGCACCCTCCGTGATGCTGGAAGAAAGTATGGAGACTGGCCAGGAGAGGACATCTCTGAGGCTGAAGCCAGGGCAGCCAGTGGAGCCAAGCAAGGTTTCCTGAAGCAGCTGAGGAGCAGAGAGGAGATAAGCAGGCTGGCAGAAACACACCTGGTGTAGCTCATCGTGCCACGGGGCAGAGGATGGGCTAAGCACCCTCCTCCTTTCCTTCAGCCCAGTTTTCTGTGGTTCCCTTGCTCCTACATTTCTCCAAGCATTGGCTATCAGGCCATGCTGAAAATGGGGCTATCCCAGTGTGGGGCAGCAGCAGGGCAGGGGGAAATTCCCCAGCTCTGCCACAGTCAGGATCTCTCACCTGGAATGCAGAGGCCCAGGGAGTCACAGGGATTGCTCTGGTTCCTGATGGCTCAGCCTGGCACACAAACACTGGCTGGTGAGTATTTTAAAAATAAACAGCCAGAGCTGGATTTATTTTTACATTTCAGGGAGGCTGGGGAGCAGGTCAGCCTCACAAAATAAATAAAGCCCATTTCTTCAATGGCATTTTAAAGATGATAGCACCTCTCATGATGACTAATGTGGAGGGAATGCGGGGAGGCTGCAGCCAGTCCCACAGCCCTGTTGACCCCAGCACACAGTTAAGGGATCTCCTTTGCCTGCTGACCCACCCAGGACCTGGAGGATGAAATCCTTGGCTCAGGTGCAGCTTCACCAGATTCCCCAGTGCTTTGTGGGAGCACGAGGGCCAAGAGGACTGGGTTAGTCGACAGGATGGAGGCCTAAATTTAGACAAGATTCAGTAAGTGGGTGTAAGAAATGAGAGGAAGAAATGGAAAAGGAAGGACAAGAATGAAAGGAATGGATACATAGCCTGTATTCATCACGTTCCTGCTCATGATCTTTACTTTTTCTTTCAAATATCAGCAACCCTTGCCAGGGATTTGCCCAGCTGTTCTGCACGAGGAATTTGCCATCAGAACTAGAGTAGAGGGAGTCGCAGGGGGCCGTGGCTGCCGAGGATGTGGTGTGCAGTGCAGAACCAGATTCCTAAGAAAGTAAAAGGCAGGATAAGTAAGTGATTTGGTACCAGTGCTGGAGTAGAAGCTGGGTGAGATGCCAGCAGCAGTGACATGGCCAGGTGGTTATACAAAGGTGACCATCCTTTCCTTCCAAGGACAGAGCCTTTGTGTTTTGTACTGGAGGAAGGTGAACAGGAAAAAGGTTCATGAGGGAGTGGCAATGGGCCAGGAATACTCAGCAGAAGTATTCTTCATGTGGTTGGGATAAAGTGTTAGCATATGTTGAGATCTGGACTTCACCTCAGGCTCAGCAATTAATAAGATTTCTATTTTCTGCCTAGAAACAATCAAATCACACTACTACAATAACTGGCTGATGGTATAAAATGCCTGATATTTAATTATTTCAAAAATGCATTTGAGATTATCATATACACATACTTAAAGTTTATTCCCTCTTAAATACTTGAATCAATTATCACTAGAGTTTGCTGCACAATATAAACAGTGCATTTTCACACATCTTTCAAAACTTTTTAGGTACGTTAGACCCTATGGTAGCTGGAGTCTGAAAAAATAAAGCTGACTCAAGTTAGGAATATACAGTCAAGTGCTGGATTGCGATACGCTGCCTTCACAAACTGAGGATACATTGTTCCCACGTGTAGATAACAACAGGAAAATTCCTGCCTCTCTCTTCCATACCACCTTTTCCAGAGCAAAGGATTTGTACAGATGGATTTTGCATGATTTTTTGCTCCCCTAGAGCAGTAAGAGAGCTGAACAATTTTGGAAAATTAGCTACCTTAAAACGAATTGAAGCTCAGAGTTGTTTTTGTATATAAAAGAATGTTTTTAAGGCTTATGATAACATTGGTTTATGGTTAATTTTAGGGACTAGTTCTTTGCAGTAGTGCAATAGTTTTCCTCAGTTGTTCCTTGCCTACAAGCCCAGTGTCCATGGCTGAGGAATCAGTTAATAACCCTTAGCCACCTTCTTGTGACATACTGGTTCATCCTGTATTGGGGATCACTTCTGGAGAGAGGATGAAGGGATGAGTTTAAACCTGTGTATGATTTAGGAGGTTGGAATGGAAGTCATTAGGAAACAGCAATTGTTCTGGGAGGTAATTAGAGGGATAGACTGTCAGTGGGGAACTCAGAGGTTAGGACATTAAGAAACTAAAAATATGTGCATCAATCTCTGTCTGAACTCTGTCTTAATCCCCCTCTTTTGCTGAGATATTGTAAACCCAGGTTTGGCAGATTTGACATGCTTTTGTCTGGGTCAATAGCAACAAATTATTTCCAGATTTGTAAATAATTTTTCCTTAAACAGCTTTTGAAAATTCAGAGGAATAACAGGGGAAGTAAGAATGCACTTTCCAGAAGGCAAACTATAAAATTAACTGTTTTTAAAACCTGATCTTCCCGCTAATACCCTCAACTTCCCTTATTTTTCTTCTTTCTAAAACTGGAATTTGCTTCTTAAGGCAGGGCTTCACACTTGGACACTATTTTCCTCTCCAGACTCCTGTGTTGCTGAGAAGCTGGAGCCCAGGTAGGTTGGATTTGTCCCCCAGGTTGATTTTGATTTGGTCACTTTATAAACTAGAAAAACAAATTTCTCATTCACATACCCGCTTGCAGTCAGACCAGCCAGCACTGTCTGCTTGGGTACATTTCCAGTCCCTTCAGGAGGCCCAATTTTGCACGTTCTGAATCCTTCCCTTCGGAGACTTACCCCACTGTTTCCCAGGACCGTGAAGTGAACACCGGACTGTTCAATGGAACTCTCCACAGCCTCCCAAATGCGTTTTCATCCTCAAACAAAGTTCCTCCCTTTATTGCTCCGACCCCCGAATGTTATTTACTCGTCTCTGGACCAGGGCGCTGTTTATTCATCTGCCCCGCCGCCGTCTCCGTCCATCCCGGGCACACGGAGGGTCTATTCCCGGGGAGGGGCTCCATCCCCCGGCCACGGCTCACCAGGAGCAGCGGCACCCGGCCGGGGAGCGCTCTTGTTTACCGCACATTTTCCACCGTATAAACGCGTCCCTTCTGCCCCTGCCCTGCGAGCGGAGCCGCCGCACACCCGCGAGGGGGGAACGGCCCTCGGGGCCCACCCGGAGCGCGGCGGGTCGGGCCGCGCGGGACCGTGCGGGGCCCACCCGGAGCCGTGCGGGCGCTGTGGGGCCGGTGCGGGGCCAGTGTGAGCCGGGCGGGTTCTGTGGGGCCGGTGCGGGTCTCCCTCCGCTCCCGCAGGCCGGCCCGAGGCACTCCTCGCGCAGGTGCCCGGCCCTGGGGGGAGGCCGCGGCGGCGGCACCGGCGGCCCGGCC
>VWZG01002665.1:748731-773756 GCA_013396735.1 Grallaria varia
GGCCCGCAGCCCCCCGCGGGAAAGGCCCAGCCCGCCGTCGCCGCCGAGCCCCAGCCCCTGCCCGACATGAACCACCATCAGCAGCAGCAGCAGCACCAGAAGCCCGGGGAGCAGCAGCTGAGCGAGCCCGAGGACATGGAGATGGAAGGTAACGCCGGGGCCGGGCCCGCGCCATCAACTCCGCGGAGAGTTTTGCCAGCCCTCGCCCCTGTGCCCCGCCGCTCCCGGCGGCTGCCCCGGGCCGCCCTCGGCGGGGAAGGCGCCGTGCCCGGGGCGCTCCTGCCGGGCCCGGCCCCGGGGGCTCCCGGAGCGCTGCCCGGAGGGGCTGCGGGGGGGACGCGGCCAAAGTTGCCGTGCGGGGCCGGGGCAGGCGGCCCGCGGGGGCTCCGCAGGAATTCGCTCCAAAAGGATCCCCCGGACCCTCCCGCCGGGCCGGGGTGGGGGTCGCGTCGGGGGGTCCGGCCGAAGGAGTTGCGGTGGTTGCGGGGCAGGGTTTGGCCTCGGGCGGGCCGGGGGGCTGCAGCGCTGCCCTGCCCGGCCGCTCATTGTATGCAGGCAGCCACGCTGCTCGCCATTTTTAATTAACCCTCGGAGGGTTATTTACAGAACCCGCTGCCGGCCGGGCCTGCGCGGGTCGGCGGGCAGCTCTGGCCATGTGTAGCGCCTGCACGGCCCGCATCCTGCACCGTCATGCAGTTGCGCTGGCCCCATAAAGGAGGCACTACGTTTGCATGTTCCCTACCCCCCGTCCGGTGGAGTCTCCAGCGGTGCCTTTAGCGGGGCTTTTTTTTTTTTTATTCCTTTTTTTCTTTTTTTTTTTCCCCCATGGTGGTGGTGTTTGTACACACCCTCCTCCTCCTCACAACACCTTCCGTCCGAATGAAACGCTCTAAAATTATTTCGGGTAAACGTACGGCGGGGTTTCCTTCCCTGTGGAAGGACAGGCACGGTGAGCTGCTCCTCCCGATTGACTTGGAGGTCAAATTTACCAACTACCTGAATATCGTTTGGAATGCCTGGCTGTGAAGATGCCAATTCTCTTTAATCAACCGCGACATAAATATTCGCCAACGCAAGATATTTTGCTTGAAAACGTGGCAATCGACTTAGCAAATGTACCTTTCTGCTAAATAATAGCCATTGAAATCAGGAGGAGCGAAGGTGGTTTAGTGGAAGTTTGTCACAGTGACTCTGAGATTACATTTCAAGATTAGAAGGTCATTACATAAAGCCTTGCATTCTTAAACATGTGTCTTTACTTCATACAATAAGAGATAAAACTTATTTGCTGTCCGAGCGACTGTTTTTAGCTTTGCTTTAGGAAAGTCTCCAGACTGGTGTTTATGTGCAGTGGGGCCAATATGTAAAAAGAGGTGATTTAAAATATGCTTCATATACATACAAATATAAACATCTTGTGGGTTATAGATTCCAGCGAATTGTTTGGTAGCCTTTAGCAATCTGCATTTTCTTAATGTCCTTTTTAAGTCCTTTAGAATATTGACTGTATTTACTGGTTTTATTTTGAATTTTATGAGCTAGGTGCTCCACCATGTTGGGTTCATAGTGACATGCTGAACGTTTTTATACAGTTTAAAGGTATCCTGAACTTCTCTGGATTGCATCCCCTCTGCTAGTGGGGATACAGGAGTCCAAAATTCATACAGAAGTCCCTGTGATGGTTGTGAAAATCACGCTGGTGGCCACCTCCATTGGAGGAGTGAGGAAAGAGCCTCTACACATGTCAACAAAGTGATACTAAGAATAAATCATTGTCTCGGAAATCTATTTGAAATCTTTTAGGTCACACACAGCAGATTCCAGGTGATATGACAAACTTGCTAATTTGTGAGAGTTCACAGAACTGTCCATTTATGTAAAAACAAAACCAGAAAAGTTTAGCCTTTGGAGATTTACTCCAATACTTGATTTTTCTCGAGAAATATGTTAAGCTTACAAGACTGCAGAGGTCAGATCATTGCTAGCTTTTAATAAAAGTTAACATCATGGGTATGTATTCATCTAATGTGTAAAACTGTTCATCATCTTAATATATGGATGTTTGTTCTTTCTTTAGGGATGTTTTCAAGCAGTGAGGAAAAGACTTAATAACATGTAGGTAGCTTAATTTTAACATGCACAGAGCGGTGTTGGATGCCATTCTTCAGTGAGTGATCACGTTAGATTTAGGAGGTATGTGAAGAATGTGCAGTGGAAAATTGCACATCTTGATTTTGAATTATGTGAAGGTTTGCTTAGTCTGTGTACAGCTACACTAGATGAACAATTTTTTTATGAGTGAAATCACCATTTCAGACATAGTAATCAAACTGTGGAATTAAACTCTTCAGGATTGAATCACATATGGTATTTTGAGTGTTTGCTCTCATGTCTCTGTCTTTTTCCCTCCCCTTTCCCTTATGACTAATTCTTTGATGACCTTATGGACACTGTGTAAAGGAAAATAGTAGAAGAGAGGGCTATCGGACTTGGTGAGGGATGAAGACATTCTTGTTAGGAATTAAAATTAATCTTGGTATCATGAAGGAAAGAAGCAGACAGCCATGGTAAGGGGCAGGTACCTGCTCAGCGGGACCAGGTGTGATGCAGTCTCACCTACTTGCAGTACTTGTTAGAATGCTGTGGTGATACCAGTCACCCCTCTGGGTGTTTAGTATTGTTACACGTGGGTGCTGTTAGTACTCAGCTTTAGCCTTGCTGAGGCTTGGCAGTAGTGATACGTGGACAGAGAAACTAAATTTCTGAACACTGTAGGGGTTGTGTCCCTGCAGCTGAAGGCAGCCCCATCTGGAGCCAAGAGGACACTTGGACAAACAGCAGTGTTGGCTGCCACTGGTTTTCACCTCGTGTGCCACACCAGGCTGGGTTAGTGCACCTCCCTGTGACTGTTACAAATAAAAACGGGGTGTTAAAATGTACTTCAGGTTTTTTATTTCATTCACCCTTCAGCCCTGCTTAATGTTGTACGAATGTGGTGCAGGTTTGGAATTGGGACAGGAAGGAGCAAGAAGGGCTGCTTGGGGTAGCACAGATGCTGACAGTTACCTGGCCAAATTCTGTCACTGGTCATGGATTTTGTGTGCACTCCTCATTTATTCATTGCTGCATAAAAGCATGTGATTCTGGCTGCTGTGGCTGCCTTTGGGCCGAAACAGAGTGGGAGTGTGCAGATGAGCTGTTGGTGCCTGGGTGTTAGATAAATTAACAGTTCAGGGTGGTGATTAGTGAATTATCCTGTAGAAATTCTGAAGTTTATTTTTATGCTAAATAAATTTAGTGGGAGAAATAAATAATAGTTTCTGTGTACTGTAAGTAGAATGTGTAACTTGCTTCATCTTGCAAAGAATTACGGCTCTTGCGTTTCTAGTGAGTTACTCTATGAAGTGTAATTGAATCCAAGTCTGATACTTTATATATGCTTCCTTTGTAACATCTTTTCACAAATGTGTGAGCTTCAAAGAACTCAACTTAGTACAAATCTACTGTTACATATTTCAAAAAGTTCTTTCATGAGAAGTCTCATTTGCAGCTTAGCAACTGTAGGTTTCCCTTGTTTATAATTTGAATCTGGTTTTTGTAGATTCAGCCTCTGCCCATAGTTAGATATGTACGTGTGTTTCCCATTAGGGAAATTTCTTTACTGAAGTAGCCAGCGCAGGCTTAGCAAGACAGTGTCACAGTCCAGGAACATGGAGCGACTGGTAGTTCAGGTCGCACACTTGTATTCTCTCCTTGTGTCAGTTCTGCAGCTTCTCAGGCAATGCCATCTTAAAAGTTGTTCCTTAGTTAGGGAATTTAAAATTGAGGTTTGAATTTCAGGTGAAATGGTGCCAGATATTTACAAAAAAAACCCCAAGAAATAACTTCACGTCTCTATGTATGTGGAGAGTTTAAAACTGCGCTTTTGTGTAGTTCCATGCCGCTGAAAGTTTGTGCTCCTCGCTGTTCATTCCTGTGTTGTTTATTACTGACAGAATTTGCTAGATTTCTGACCCACTGTGTGATCCTGGTCTCAAGTACTTAAATTATTTTTTTGTGTATCTTCTGACTGCTTGCTTCCCTCTCATATTTTGTCCTCATTAGTATTCTCAATTCCTGGCAATTTAATATCATTTGCATACATTACGCAGCGTTCATGTCTTTTTTTGCTTGCTTCCATGCCTTTCTCTTGAAGGGCTGTATCTCTCTTTTTTTTTGCCTGAGCTCCAGCAGTACTGCAGTGGATATTTCTAGTCAGGTGGTCCCCGTACAAATGGGACTGTATGTTTGAGAGGATATGCAGACTAAATTCATTATAGGACTGTGGGTGTCTGTTTTTGTGTTCTTCCTGCCCCTTCCCCTCTCCAGCCTTGATGGTTTTCCAGGAGATAGATGATGGTCAAGTGAGGGAAGATAAAATTGCTGATGCAATAGACAAAACCAAAATTAGGTTAATTCTGAGGCTATACCTAGAACGAAGAACCAGGCCTGACCTCTTATTCCCAGTAATGATCGTGTTTAGTGCTCTGGAAACAGCATGCTCAGCTTTGGAGAAAAGATGTGCATTGGATCATTCTCAAATAACTGCTTCATGCCAACCGCAAAGTGGCATTGGTGACTTCTGAAGAGTAGCAGAAACTGTGTCTAGAGTTTCCTCTGTGCATTCTTCATGGACTGGGTGTTCCATAGGTCATCAGATTTGTTAAACTTTCTGTGGAGAAGTGGAAATAGTGGACTAGTGGTCAGAAGGTAGCGTAGATTGCACGCTCCTCAGTGTGAACTGCTTGTCTCAGACTCCCTTACTGCACTCCAGCTGTTCCTAGCTGTTCACCCTGTGGTGAAATCTGCTCCCTGTTGTTCCCGGGTAGCCCCTACCAAGTAAAGTAACAAGACGTCAAATTGTGTGTGTAGAGGGGATAGGAGCCCGAACTACTTTAAAAAAGCATATGAAGATAATTGTTTAAAACTAACTGAATCAGTTTCATTGCTGCGAAGTAATTTATCACAAGCAAATCTAAACAGTGCATCTAGCCTGTAGCAGTTAAACCAGTTTAGCCAGTACATCTTGCATGACATCATTCGATATTTGGGGTAAGGGTGAAAATGAACTGGTGTAAAGCTTGCGAGCATTCAATTCTTCTGGAATGATAATAAATTTAACATAGGGCATTGTTTGTGTTAGTTTGTGCTTTGAGGTGTCTCAGATCAGTTGCTTTAATTTGACTTAGTGTCATGGGGCTATAGGACATTTGTTGTGAAAAAGTAAAATTGGTGGCTTGCAATACAAGGCGTTAGTAATTCCATAGTAAGTGTGCTTTTTCCCCTCAAATATATATATTAATATAGTAAAAATCTACTATGTGCTAGTTTGACATTGCCAGCAAAGATTAAGTTATTAGAAAGTGTTTTGACAAGTAGAAGGGGGACTGGAGGCTGGCTATCTTGTCAAGTTATTAAAAATACGGTGTTATTTTCTGAAACTTTTTTCATTGGTCACTTAAAGTATTTTGCTGCAGTGGTAAAAAGAGTGAAAGTGCACCTAAACAGTGGCAAAGGCTGTAGCCTCATATATCTGTGCATATTGTTTCAGACTTAGACTTAACACATTTTAATATTTCTACTAGTCCATTTATTTTTCAGCTTGGCTTGCTGGCTGTTGTAAAACAAGGTCTGTAAGTTTAGAAACACTGAATGGAGTTTGAATGTCTTGCCAGCAAACTGGAGAATGGTCAGCTTGATAATGTCTTATTCTGACTTCGATTTGCATAGATTGCCTAGAAGGCTGAGCTTTTTTCAACTAGAAATAATTAAACTTCTGGAAATTAGTAGAAGGATTTTGAAAATACTGTGCTGGCTACTTCCAGTTTGAGGAAGACTGTGTTGGTCTTTTACCATGGTGCCTAGGAATCTTTGTGATTATTGTCAGAATATGAAATACATTCAAAAACTGCTTTATATTGGACTTAATATGTATCTAAACTAACAGTGCTTGATTGTCCAGCATAACAGCATATGCATAAGCAAAATGTGTTAAAAATGTGGAAATTAAAACTAAATGATAAATTTTGAGAAAACTAGAATTCCCTGCTGTACAGCATAGCTCAGTTAGTGTTTTTAATTGCTGTTTGGCAGCTGTTTTAAACATTACCAAAATAAGTAATTCCAGACCCACTTAACAGTGAAGATTTAAACAAAACCATCATGCTTTGTAGCATCAAACATCTTGGGAGAACAGGATGTTCAGTGCCTGCAAACCTGGAGTTCTCCCTGACTGCAGCTCTAACGTGAGCCCCAGAGTGATGCCATTCAGAAAAGGTGTGCCAGGAGCATCCTAATTAAATTAGGGAGGAGAAAACACTGGTACCTCAGCTTATTCTTGCACATGTGCTGGTATGTGGAGATAGACAGTCTTCCAGGTATCCTGAACATGGAAACCAGCACCTCAACTTGCACTCCAAAGCATGTTGCAAACTAGAGGAAGACAGTGTGGATAGTGAGCTGGAATGTCATATGAAGAGACAGTGCAAAATAAATATGTATTTTTTTTAGCAGTACTGCAGTGTTTTGCAGCCTAGGAGAGGTGATGAGGGTTTTTTAATACAGTCACATCTCTTTGATATGAAACATAAAGGTGCTGGAAAAAAAGAACTTGGAGCTTTA
The DNA here is from genome assembly GCA_013396735.1 of Grallaria varia. Lineage (NCBI taxonomy): Eukaryota > Metazoa > Chordata > Aves > Passeriformes > Formicariidae > Grallaria > Grallaria varia. The sequence continues at coordinate 755,392 of VWZG01002665.1, forward strand.
TATTTTGTGTGTTAAGGGGCTGAATGCACTCCTGCAGAACTTGCTTTAAATGCAGAAATCTGCTTAAGGTCATTTTTCATAATTTCCCTTTTCCTAGTGTAAATAGCAAAGGATGTGTAGGAGTATCATTGGTGTTGACAGCTCTGAGCTTGATCATCTGGTGATTTCACAAGGTGCAACTGTAAGGATTTTTTTTTTTTTTAAATATGGCATCTCCAGCTGTGCATGTGTGTTTCTGTAAAGATCTAAGGACAGTTTTGTTTGAGGGCTCTAAATACCATGTTATACTAATACAACAATTAGATGAATTTCTGTGGAGCCGTGTCTGAAAAAAGGAGTCGTACTATGTTTCCACAACAGACATTTTCCTTCCCGTATGTTTCAGTGTGTTATTTTCTAATATCCCTGATATTATTCAACAGAATTTGGATGGAGATTTTGGTAAAAGTATGAGAGTGCCAGTTAAAACTGGGTGAAGATTTTAAATTCCAAATACAACCTAGTGGGTTAATATTATTTTTGATAAATGAATCTGGCATTAGTAGTGTAAATTTGTTTCATAAAATGGGTAGTTGGTGAACTGAAATGTACAGACTTTACATCTGTAGTAGATAAGGTAATAAATGAGTTTATATATTTAGATAGATAGAAAACATTATTTAAGAGGAGAGAAATTATGTTTTTAAGAAAAGAAGCAGATTTTCCAGTATAAGATCTGCACATTATTCTGAGATAGACAGAAAGTTTTTGGTGTAAAACTTGCTTCTGAGGGCATGAACGTACTGGATAAATTGTAGATTACAGTTTCAGTCTAGGCCATGTCTGTGCACTGGAGCATCTCACTTGTAGTTTCCCATGCCCACAGTCCCTCAGACCCAGCAGTGCCTCAGGATTTTCTGTAGGCTGGGGGAAAATCTGACCCCCAGGTGCGGGGGAAACCAGCCAGTATGGACACTGGCACAGGTGTGCCACCCCCTCCTGTTGCTCCCTGTGCAGTTTAACTTATCCCTCAGTAGAGGATGAGGACTTTTGGGCAGGTGTTTTAAAGTTGCCCACGTTCTGCAGTTCTCCTGCTGGGCTGGACATGATGGTGGCAGTGGTGGGGGCTTGCAGTGATACCAGCATTGTGGTTTGCAGATATTAGGATCCCAAAGGCTGGCCATACTGCATCTGGGGTCTTAGTTCTGTACATTGCTATTTTATCCATCAGCTGTGATAGGGACTGTTACAGGTCTGGTCCTACCAGGCTGCCCCAGCTCTTTTACGACTATGCTTATTTAGCACTGTGCAGTTTTTGGACAGTAACCTGTTACATTTTTTTGCCTTCATAGTCTCTGATTACTGAAAAAGAATGAAGAGATTAAGAAGTGTTTGGAGAGTGAACAGTTTGGTTTGGTTTCATTTATTTTTTTCTTCCCCTCATGTAAAGATACGTATTTTTTTAGGCAGTCAAGATGGAGTTCTGAATCCTGGTACTGGAGTATGGTGGTTTCTGCATCACCTTTGTTTTTTTTTCCCAAGAATTGAGATCACTTCATTTGGAGGTGGGGCAGAACTTGCATTCTCCCTTCTTGCTTGCACAGCCGGACAGTTCTCGTGAAGCAACCGACTCTTTGCTTGTTCAGTAGTGCTGAAATACATCTCAGTTACACATCACCAGATGTTTCTGGTAACCATAATCAGGTGACAATTTTTAGACACAGGTTTGCCTTCTCAGCATGTCTTAATTCTCCCATTTATCTAATTTGTTTCTGTTACAGAGTTAGAGCCGACTGGACACTGAGATGGTGCTGTGTGGGTATATGGGCTTCAAGTCCTAAGACAATGTGAGGTGTACTTGTTTTAAAAAGAAATCTGCTTAAGCAGAGGCTGCGTGAACCTCTTTTTATTGTTCATTAAATCATGCTAAAGATAGTTAGATTTCCTTTTTTGTTGGGAGTAGCAAGGAACTGACCTCTTCTAAAGAATTTTTCACCTGGTTAAGTGGTAGTTGCTTAATAATATCAAGAGGTGAACCTAATTCTAGAGAACAGTAAATACTATTAGAAGTTTGAACACAGGCATAACTCAAATGTGTCTGTAAATTATATGAATTAAACAGTGGGTCACAAGCCATCTGCAAAATCCTCCCTGCTTGTAGCAATTACAGTAGTGGTGTTTCACAATTTTCTTCTGCTTTCCTTTCCCTCTTTCTCATTCTTCCTGTGTGGTTTTATCTCCTTTGTTTCAGTATGGCTGTTTCAGGTATTTCTTGGACTTGCATCCTGCACCAAAAAAAACCAGTCCCCTTGAAAACTGGTATATGAGTTTGCAATATTTCTGTCTTGCTATGAAGGTAACCATAAGATGAAGTGCTGGGATTTTTCCTTTTTTTTTTTTTTTCTTTCTCTTTTTTCTAAAAGTGGGAACTAAAAATAAGCAGCAAAACTCAAACAAAATCTGCCAGAAATCAAAACTTACTAACAATTTCTTTAAAAGGAGTTAATTCTAAAAGTTTAACCACTGGATTTTGTAACAGTTTTTTGTTTCTTCAAATGTATTCCTTCAGTTCCATACTGATTTTAAAATATTTTCTTGTCCTCAGCAGATTTGTCTAGTTTTTTTAACATGTTCTGTTCATCAGGCTCACGGATCATCCAAAGTAGGAGAGGATTGGTGTGGGAGGGATATGGTCCTTACTGGAAAGGATTCTTAAGGTTTCCCTCTAAAGGAGGGAAAGCTCTATAGCAACTTTGCTTACCAGTGGAGCTCTGCTGGGGGAAGCCCTCCCTTGATAATAACACAGATTAGTGGGAAAATAATCAGAAAGTTACACAAAAATGCATGTTAGTTGCCGGTTGATAAGCAGCCAAATTCATCCGTAACTGTGTTCTGTCCTCTGCTCTGCTGGAGATAAGGAGTGAAACCAGTGGGCTCTCCAGTCCCTGCAGCTGAACAGGAGCTGAGCTGGCTCTGGGGAAGCTCGGGGTGTAGAGGTGGGGACTGAGTGTGTTGGCACTACCACTGAAAAAATGTGTGTGGAACCTCAGCATCTGTCTCCAGACTTTTAAACTTGGGATGAAAGCACATCAGCTTTATTGGTCAGTGACCTCTCTTGCTGGATTACGAAAACATTCCAACTAATTCTATAAGACCTTTCAGCATCCTGCAGCGTAATGAACTGAGGGTTGTTAATGTGAGCTCAGTGGGAGCCATGCCTGAAGTGGTTCTGTCAGTATGTTTATCAGTTTGTTGTCTTTCAAATTGTGCCTGCCCGTTGCAACTAATGATGGAGATGAATCAAAATTTAGATACTTTATGGCACCTTTGAAGAACAAAACTGAAGTAAAATCCAAGAATAGTACATGATAGCTGGAAGTACAGCTTAGTCAAGGGCTGAACATGAGCCATGGGAGCTTTCCCAATGCCTTACCTGTTCAAATGTGTAAACACTTGCTTTTGCTAGTAAAGTTATACTAGTAGCACTGAATTCAACAGAGAGCACACCTTCAAGGCCCATTTTTTTCAAGGTTGTTGTTGCCTAGCTTTTTGCTTAAATCAGTATAGCAGAAGCCCACTTTAGCAGGTGTGTGTGCTAAATGCCCCTGGAGCCAGAAGTGTCAAACGTCTCCCACATTCAAGGAGTCTCTCTTGACTGGTGCAGTCTCAGGTGGCTGTGCAGAAGTTCAGTACAAAATAGTGCCTGCAAGAAAGAGGAGTCTAACCCAAAACTGAGCACCAGCTGCAGGGAAGGTCCTGGCTTTTGGTCTGGGCTCCAGACTTCATTATATCAGATGACTTTTATCTGCTGCTGGGAGCCGGGGAAAGAGTTATGTCTAGTTCAGTTTTAACACTACTACTGAGAGGAAGTATCTTCTAGAGCAGGGTGTTGTTTTTTTTTTTAACCTCTGTGCTTCCCTTTTGCCTCCTTGCTCATAAGGAGATGAATGAAAAGATTTGAATTTAAAATAACTTCCTTATTTTGGGTTTATTTTTAACCTAGCTCAGTTCACTGGTCTGCTTTATTCTTTGGCCCACAAACAAGTGGGTCAACTTGACTAGGAGGCAGGAGGAAGAGAAAACTCTTAGGCCATTAATGACTTCTATAACTTTTTTTTTTAAACATTCCCAAGACCTTTTATTTGACACCTGGGCCTGTCTCTCCCAAGAAATGCATTGCAGGGTTGTAACAAAGTTCCGAGGGTATAAAAGCCAAGCTTACAGAGCTCTTAGTGCAGACATATGGTTTTACCATTATAAAAATTGAATGTTGTTCAGATGCAAACCACTTCTGGGGATGAAATTGTTCCCATTACAGGTCTTCTTCTGGATGTCTTAATTTCTGTTGCCTTTTTTACCCCCCCTCACAAGGGTATTCCTTGTAGCTTAATATAGTCTCTTACATTTTCCAACTTTGAGACGCATCTGAAGGATCTTCAGCTTTCTCGCCTGTACTAAGTGGGTTACTATTTTCTGACTTTAGTACATACTAAAACGTCAAACATTTACCTCAAATCATAATCTAAATGCATTTGTGGGGGCTTTAGCATCCAAACTGGCTTTTCTTGTGATATTTTCAGCGCAGGGATAAAAATTTCCAGGTTGCATTCAGACCTGGGGTTGATGCTGCTGCAGCTGTTCGATTCGCCAAGCTTTCTGGCTGCACTGTAATGGTCCTAATTTAAACAGGGGACACTGATTTCTGGAATGTGATTGGATCATATAGGTTTTAGCAGGTCTGTTAAAAGCAGTTTCAGAGTTGACCTGATTCCTGATCTGGAAAGTTTACAGAAAATGATGTGTGAATTTGATGTGGTCACTTTGAATTCAGCTTAAAGTATACCTATTGCTATTAGCATCACATTCACAGGTTAGACCTAAGAATGTAAAACTGGCTTAGTACCGACAGGCTTAATGCTAGACAGGGTCTAGTGAGTGTAACTGGAGCCAAATACTGGCAGAGATGAAATGGGCTAATGCTAATTTTTGATCTCTGATTTTTAATATACCTTGAAATGCACCTTAACCACGTCAGATGCATGCTTTATTAAATCAAAGCATAGGTGTACAATAAAAGTATTTAAATTTTTTGGCAGGATACAGCTTTGTAAATACATATTTGTGTTTTATGAAGTTAAGAAATTTTTTTAAGTAAGTGGAGTTGTTGAGCAATTATGGTTCATTTCTACCCTAAATAGGAACAGTTGCATACTGTGTAAAGCTAGTTAAAGTCTTGGTGTTGTAAACCTGTTGTTGGTGGTAGTGTGCAATTTTGATTACTACATCATGCTCAGAAGTTTGGGAAGGGGTTATTAATTTGGTAACTTGCTTCTCCAGTGGAGGTGTTTTGCACTCCATAGCCCTGGGACGTGCCAGGCCAGTTGATCTGGCCACTGCCCTGTTCCTGGCAGCACTCTTTCCTAGGCAGAGATCTCCCAGCTGGGTGACCTCTTGTGGGGATGGCAGAAGGCTGCTTTGTCTTTCCCAGATGAGGGTGCACCACAGGTAGAGGAAGGGGTGTCTTGGGAGGAGAAGCTTTGATAGTAGATCACTGCTTCCAAAAGAACCTACTGGTGCGGTTCAGAAGAGCACCTGGAGAAGTGGACAGCTGGGAAGAGTGCCTGGTTCTTGGTTGCAGTCTTGTCAAGATGCTCTTTGGACTTGAGCAGAGGAGGGGCTGAAGGGATATCTGCTTCTTTTACCCTGCTGCCCCTGAGAAGGTGGTGTGTTAAGTGCCTTCCAGGCAGGGAGTGGTGCCAGTGCTCAAATAGATTGCATGGAATTGCTAGTGGTGTATGTTAACTTCAGAAGATCAGCGTATATTCAAAAGATAGCTGCAAACTTGGTTATGTTTAGTGGGCTTGGATTTCCTGGGGCCTGGAATGCGTAGCTCACCCTACTGTTCCCCATTCCAACGTTAATTCACTCACTGGGATCTGTAACTGGAAGTTGTGTGTCGTGGCTGAGTGTATGCAGCTGCCTTCTGGATCTGCAGAGAAATTTGGACTGTCTGTAATTTATTCAGCAGCAAAAACTCTTATAAGTTGCTATTTTAATGGTAGTTGTGCACCTGGTTATACCTGAATAATTTAATTTGTAGCCTATCCGGATGGTTTAACCACTTGCTTTTGCTGTAAGATTTAGGAGAAAATACAAACTGCTGTAGATAAGACATAGGTATGGGAAACACCTTCACCTTTCCACAGAGCTTAATCAGTTCTTTCAGATGTTTTCTTCAAGCAATGATCAAGTATAAGGAGTGGAGTTAAATTGTGGAGCTATACTGAAATGCACATTTACCATTATAAAAAGTTTAAAAAGCACCAGTGCAGAAAGCAGGACCCAGCAGTGGCAGGAGCAGCTCTGCAGTGAACACCATGTACCTGCCATTTGTGTACGCCGTGTACCTGCCGTGGTCTTCACTGATCCTCTCTGTACTCCTGAACATAACTCAAATGCAGGCTAGCCTTGAGAATCCTTAATGACCTAGAACTCATGCTTTTTTGTCTGCTGTTTCTCTTTTCGGTTTCCACCTGAAGATAAAGCATCATGAGGATTGTGAAACTGTGTAAACACAGATTCTGGTTGTTGGATGTTGAGAACTGTGTTGCTAGCACTTGAATTGCTGGTCTAGGTGTGAGATCTGGCCAAACCAAGTGCACTAGTATATGAAATAAAGTGTAGGATTGTTTCTTTGATCCCAGATAAAAAGTATTTATGTAAATTGACTTACAATAGTAGTGTCAGTAATATTAAAATAGTACTAAGTTCTATAAATAATACCAATACTACTGTTTCTGATTTAGTCCTTATTTATGGAACAGAAAGTGTGAAAGCTGTATCTTGTTTGAGGCCGTCTATTTGCATACTTGTTAAAATTGATAACAAAAATAACATGGGAACTTTGCATGTCCAGCAGGCTTTTTTATATTCAAAATGCCTTTCTCTAAAAACTTACGCATTTGTACATTTAAGAATTAAGTGGAAAATAAGGTGTAAAACTGTCCCTGGAACAGTCGTTGTACAGGCAGTTAATGCAGGGCAGGCAATGCTGTCTTGTAACAGGTGTTTGTCACTCAGGGCAGGTTCTTAACCTCCACTGCAGAGGGATGCCAGGGTTCTGCTTGGGATACCAGTGTCTTGAGTCTCCATTTGCATGTGTGCAAATGCATGGGGAGGGAGCATGTACTGGTGGCTGCGGAATGTTTCCTTTTCCCCCAGTACCTGGAGCTCAACATGCAAGTGGACGTTCCCTGTACAGCTTAGCAGGGTGAGTTCAGAATCGTGCCTGAGAAAAAAGGTTGCAGGGATTGGGAGCGTGCTTGGACTTCGAGTGCTGGATTGTATTAAGTGAGGGAATAAGCACTGTTGGCATTGAAATTCTTATATTTACGGCCCTTCTATTTGCTTGTGAAATTCGTGGAGTTGGTTGCTAATAGGATTTGCAGAAAATACTGAAAGTACCCTTCTCTCCGACGTTAAAAACAAATTTGGCTGTGAACACTGCATTGTTAGGCAGGTATGATGGCAGAAGCACTAGTAAAAGCTAAACCCAGGTGCCTGTAAGTTATGTTGAAAGGTGTTTCTCTTTGTTCTGGGGTTATTTATTCTGTGTCAACACTTAGAAGTAAGTATTTTAATTCTGAAAGAAGAGAGGGTGGAATTTGCAGTGTTTTGTACAATGAAGGAACAGCTTTTTGTCTTGCATTGTGCAACCCAGCAGCAGTGGATGTGGTATTTCCTCTGTGTGTGCAGCCTGGTCTCTGGGGTGCATTTCTCCTCCTGCCATACAGCTGCAAGTGGCTTAAATCCCAGGGCCTTGCCTGGAGAAGGACAGTATGGGGAGATCCTACAGCTTGATAGAAGTTCTCTGATAAAATCTCAGAGATCTCTAGCATCCCACACATTATCATCTGGATGTTTTACTGAAGTATCTTTTTTACCCGGACTGTCCAAGCCAAAGTGAGACAGACATGTACTCACCCTATCCCTTCTCTGTATTTCTCTGGTTTTGGTCTTGTGGGGTTTCTTTGATGTTAAAGTGTGCAGAAAATGCATCAATAATAAAACATCCACAGGGACATTAAAATACCTGAGTTTGGCCTTATGAATTAGACCAAATCAAAATATCTATGTTTATTTTAACATTTTTATAGTCAAAGGATGTAGTGGGGGGAAAATCTGTGAGGTAATAATCTAGGCAATGTATTGTGTCTGATGGGGTTTTTGAACAAGCTTAAACAGGTAAAGACTCTTGTGTTACATGTGGGCAGATAAATTTCCTTTTGTGTAGCTTAGCTGTTAGAAGTATGCCAGTGTCCTGTTACCAGCCAGGTAAACTCAACACATTGCCACTTGTAGCCACCTGGGTTTTGTAGGTGAAATAACTGAATATTGTTTCAAAGGGTTGGTTTGGTTCCTTTGCTGGTCTGAGTGCTGTGTTGCAGAAAGCAACTTCTCCCTGATAAATTTCAGCAAAATAACCATTAAAATAACCATTCTCTTTTCAGTACCTGTCTATTTTGTCTTTGTGTTTTTTTTCTAGTCCTTTATATCTCTTCTTATTCTTTATTGCAAAGGCACAGCATGTCCCTTCTGTTCTTTCAGAAAAAACGTTTGCCCTTCCAGAAAGAATAGCAGTTGCAGTTATATTATTACTGTCCCTAGTAATTTTTAAATCCTGACTTTGACCAGTAATATCTGGATCCTGTTTCAGGTTTGGGTCAGACCTGACTGTAGTGGTATTTAAATTGCAGCTCTCTGCTTCAATTCTGTCAGTTTAATGTACTAAAAAATTAGTGACTTTTAGATTAAAAACTTGAAAATAATGCACATTAATTGCAGGTACTTTTTTCTGTATGTTTTCCTATTTCTTAAGCAAGATCTCTTCAGTTGTGTCCTCTCTGCTGCTTAAAGGAGAAACATCCTTATGGCTTCTTAATTGAATTTTTTTTGGTGAAAAAGGTTTGGAGCTGAGGAAGTGCCAGGAATTACATACTAGCCAGTTTGTGGTGTACCTCTGTGCTTGGATTTATTTTTCTCTCCTCCCCTGTGATCCACTGCCATGCACTGTCCCTGGCTCACACCCCTTCAAGGAAAAACAGCAGTTTTAAGGTCCTGGAAAAGTAGTCCAAGAAGAAGAGAGGAAATGAGATAAGGATCCAGTAATGGGGAGGACTGACAAAAAAATAATCTGCTTTTGTATTCTCTGGGAATATACTCAAAACTGTGAGAGCATTTGTGGGATACAAATTGTATCAGGAAATGTAAGTGGAGTAGCTAGAGCAAAAGAAGTGAGTAGTGAGGGTTTCCATCCCAGCTGTGTGTGAGTTTGTAGTGGCTGAGGATGACACAGATCACAAATGCTGCAATATTGGAGAGAAAAATAACAGGGTGTGGGGAAAACTTAAGGGACTTTCGGTTTCCCTGAGACAAAGGAAGAATCTTTCATCATCAATAGAATAAGGAATTTGAGCTACAGCTTAGTTCGGTGGTGGTGTTTATACCAGCTCCTAGCCAGAGGCAAGGCAGGAAGGCAGTAATTAATTTTGGAAGTCCTCAAAATTTGCTTCAAATGAGTGGCGCTAGCAGTGGAGCAAAAATAGAAGTAGTTGGGAAGATTAGCCAGAAAGAATAGAGTATTGAGATTGGGAGTGTATTTCTGGAATGAGGGTGTTCTGCAAAGCATAAGAAAGATGTAATTCACTGGGTGACACGCAACAGTCAGCTGTTTTAAAATGCATTTGCAAGTCTGTTTTGTTGCCTTTATGCTCTAAGAATAGTTGACCAGAAACCTATTGAAATACTGTCTGAGGATTTGGCTCATGAAACAAAAAAAAATGTAATATGTAGTAAAAAAGTAAATATGCAACAAGCATGTGAGCAGTGAAGTACAATTTCCTCTTCATAATCCCTCCACCCTTGCCAGCTGTAAGATGGAATCTAAATTATGGAGGTGTGGCGTCTCATTTCTTGAATGAGTCTCTCAAATTTCTGTTTCTGAGGTAGTTGTTTGCATGAGCTGTGTAGTTTTGAAGTTTGCAGGTGCAAATGTTTCTGTATGATGGGTTCAAGAAGCTCTGTGATAAAGAACAGTTTTTAAAAATTGCTGTTTTACAGGTGTTCCAGTGTTTATCAGCAGGTTCTTTTTTATTGCTTGTATTCCAAGTAGCCTGGTTTCGGAGACCTGAATGTGGGTGTTCATAGGGGTACACAGCAGCTTTTTTGCCTCATGGATTTCGGTGCATTTGTGTTAGGATTTGGAAAAGCAAGTTTGCCTCAAAATGTGTGTATTGTTGGCCTTTTTTGTGTATATATTGTTTTATCTAGAATACAGACTATAACTTCATTTTTGATTGTGATTGCTTAGCTAATACATGGACCTGGTTTCATGGTCCATTGGCAACCTGTTTGGTACCAGAATAGTTAAACGAGAGAAGCTTTTTTTAGTTGCTTAAAAGTTTTCTTTTTTTTTTTTTCTCAGTTTAAAAAAAAAAAAGTCTACTTAAAATTGCTGACAAGAAGAGATAAAATTTTCAGTGGAGTGCTTAACTGAGGATTATAAAGTTCTTGTTCTGTGTTCTTTTAAGAATTCCTTGATAAACAGTGGAGGCTAACACCCAAGATTCCATCCAGAACAGCTTTTCAGCTGTTATTTGTTTGAAGAGGGTTGTTCACCATATAGACAGTATTAAATAATTAACACAGTTTAGTGCTAATTTTGGTGTCTGCTATCATTCGGTTGGTTTTGGTACATAACTTTCATCTTCAAAGCAGTAAAGTGAACTTGATCTTCAGAGCATTTTACAACAATAATCGGCTCTTCTCAGAGCCTAAATAATTATTTCCCTGCATTAACACTTGGGGGTAGAAAGGTTGCTGTCAAAAGGAAAAAGGACAATAAAAGTTAAATCTTATTTAAAAGTGAAAGCTGAAGAAAGCATTCTTTGGGATTTAATGGTTCTCTTGTAAAGACTAAGGAAACTCTTGCTTCAGTCAAGGGTTTTACAATCATTTTAATGATTGCTAATATTCATTCTACAGAATAGAAGGCAGAGTAGCCACCTGGCAGATGCTTCAGTAAATTAAGGCTGGCCAGAAATTTCATAGCTGTGGTTTCTTGTGAGTGTTCCAGACCCCAAAATCTTCATGGAGACTCCAGTCAAAATGGGGACACTGATGTGGGGAAGGGATTTCAGTGCCACATGGGAGCTGGATGGGGTAAATCACCCCACAGCCTCTGCTCCCTGTGGCACCAGCACTGAGCCTTTGGCCTGTTCAAGCCAGGGAAATCACCAAATTCCCCCGTCCAGCTGGGCAGTCCTGTGACATTCCCTCCTTCCTCCTCAGTGAAAGGTTTGGAGAACATGGGGCAGTGCTTACAGATGAGGCTGGAAGGCTGAGCTTGTTAAGTAACAACCTCAAAAATTGCTGGGAACTATATCTCAGGAATTTGGGAGACTTGTTGTGAATAGAAGACTGAAATCTGTGTCTTACAGAACAAGAAGGCAGCAGCACCTTCTTTTCTAGCCCATTATAAAGCATCCCATTTGAAAAAGGAATGTTTTTTGTTTTGCTGTTTTTGCAGTTGTTAATTTTAGGTGAGAGCATAATTACTTCTTGTTAATTACAGGGAAAACAAATGGTAAAATTATCCAGAAGTGTAGATTTTTAAAAATTAGTTGGAATCTCTTAAAAATAATGGTTTACTATTATGCTTGAAACGTATCTGTTACCGAACATAATAAAAAGTGAATTTCAGCAGAAAATAATGATTTTGTCAGCAGTGCTCCTCGTGTCACTGGCAGGAAGCTGTGACTGTCCCTGTGTTGCCGCGCACGTGTGACTGTGTGTCAGTTCACATAAAGGACTTAACAACAACAACAACAAGAAACCACCAAAACCCAACAAACCTCAAACCCTGAATGGTTTAATTGTTGTTGTCGTTTTCCCCACGGTTAATCTACACTTGTAAAAGCGACCCTGACGTGAGGTTAGGATTTATCAGCGCCGGGCAGCCCGCGCTAATTGGTTCAGCTCTGCCCTTCCCGCCGCGGCCGCCGCGCTGGTTGCTCGCAGCAGTTCCGGGAGCGGCGCCCTCAAACAGCAGCAAAGGCTCAGAAGCGCCGCCGCTGCCGCTCCCAGCCCCGCCGGGATGCTCCGCAGCAATTGGGAGTGTTTGTCTTGGAGTGGAAGGGAAGCACGACATGAGGCTGCTCTTACTTTGAGTTAAAAGCGATGAACACTTGGGCAATAGGCATTTTTTTTCCCCCTAGTTTTATAGATGGTGCAAAACTGTGGTTTTGTTTTTTTTTTTCTTAAACTTTAGGCTCATAACAGGTTTTTCAATATGAATGTCTAAAAGCTTTTTATGGAAACCCTGAGTATTTGCATAAGATTAACCACCCTGGATTGAGCAAAAATTGTTTAAGCTGGTCTCTTGAGGTCTGTCAGCAGCAGATGCTGATGTTAAACGTGAGTGCAGGGGAGGTATGGTGAGTTCCCTTCCCTGCTGTGCACACCCCGAGGGTGTCTGAGCCTGGCCGCACTGCCTCTGTGCCTTTTCACTGCTCCTCATAGAGTCTTCTTCCATTTGCTGCTTTGCCTTTGGAAGTGAACTGGGAATAATGTATTCTTTGTGTAAGTTCACTGTGCTTCTGCATCCTGAACGCTGAGCGCAGCCTGATTTCCCTCCTCCATCTTAAATAGGTGTAGGAGAAGTAAAGAAGTTACGACCAAGAAAGTAAAGATGATAAAAGGTATCAAATGGCTGCTGTAGCCATAATGACTAAGTAGGGAAGGGTCTGTCCAGCCCTGGTGTCCTGGATAACTGAGGAAAGATGTGCTAAAGGTCTGGAAAGCAGAGTTTGTGTCTTTAAACTTGCATTCTGGTAATTTAATGTAAAGCCCCTTGGGTATTTTAAGTAGTAGAAAATCCTGTACCTAGTCGCCTTTTCTCTGAGGCAAATGCATCCAGTCTGTTTTCTCGGTCCTCACTCTTAATCTGTTAATGTGTCACATGAAGAAGCCAAACCAGCACACACAACAGGCTTTATTTGCAGTTGTTCTGTACAAACAATATCTTCCTGCTTCCATGTTACAGTTCAGGTTGCTTCAGTACTTGGTGCGCTGTGCTAATTAGAGCTTGTAGTGGTTCTTCATTATAGAATTCCCCTTCAAGAATGATGTACTCAGATACTGTGCTTAGGAAGTCCTAAAATCTTCCAGTTGTGCATCCCAGCTGGGCAGTGTATACACCCAGTGGCATGGGATAGATCACCACCCTTTGTAAACTCAAGGACACAGTTTTTGCGTTTTTCTACATTCACCATAGGACTGCCAGAGCAAGTTTGAAGATGATTGTCTGATTTGAAGATGATGGTCTGTGATTTCATGGTCCTTTGCTGTAGCAGCCACCCTTGAAACAGGTTCCATAGTTATCCTAAAAGAAGTAATTTCTTGTGGGCATATTTGATTTAGATTCCTTTACTATGAAGCAAAGAAGCCCAAATTTAAACTCATTTGTGCTGTCAAATGAGGAGGAAATACTGTTAACTTTGCTTGCTTTTTCTCAGTTGCATGCAGTTTTTAATGTTATTTTCCTGAATCTGATATATCTGCCTTTTCCTCTTCTCACCAAATCCTAGTCTCAGAACTACTGCTCACTTGTAACCACTGAGTCAAATCCCTGTGAACCTGCTTTATATATCTGTCCATTTCTCTGCACAGCAAGAAGAAGAAAGAAGAAGTAAAACAAGATAAAGGAAGACTTTTAAAAGCATTACTAAAAATAACAGGAAAAAATGCTGAAGGTGTAAGATCCCCAAATGTGAGGTTTCTGTGCACATTGCACAAGTTTCTCTGGGTTGGAGTGATCTTTCTGTTTAAAGGTAAATTAAAGGATGGGGCTTAAATAGGTGGTTTTTTTGGTGGGTTTTTTTCCTCCTAGTGTCCATAAAATTAATTTTAGTACAAATCCATATTATTATCCAGCATTGTTCTTTGCTGGGAAATAATTTAATATATTCCTGCTGCCTTTCCACGCTGCTCCAAAGCTTAGCGTGCTTCAAGGTTGAGTTCAGGAGTGAGCAGTGCAATTAGCATTTGCTGTAAGGATGAATCTGGTCTCAAACAGAATTGCAGAATCTGAAATAATGGTGAGTAATATTTTGACTTTGTAGCAAAGTAACTGCGCAGAAGCAGTGTTCCTACAAGGCTAGTTTGGGCAAGTGGTGTGTGTGATCATACCCGTGTAAGGCAACGTTTTATGCTACTGTTAAATGTCCAAAACCTTTCTGCTGCTTAAGCATATAGCAAGTGTTCACCTATAGTGTTTGCTTTAGTGTATGTACCCCAAAACTTGCTGAAACAGTGGACTGCACTCATCCAAAATGATACAGAAATCAGTGCTGAAAGTTTATGTATCTGAGTAATAAAAATTGTGCTGGTCCAGGTAGTGAAGCTGAGTACCTTCTAGACTTTCACAAGGAAAGAGGGAGGTGCTAGTGGGAGCAGAATCACCAATTTCATAATGTGATCATATTATTATCCTAATAAACCCGTTTTAATTGCTCTTTAATTGTCTTTTTTAAAACACCAAGAACATGTCCACAGTGCTGAGTATTAGTGTCATGCACAGACATCAATGCTCTGTGGCCCTTGGACTGCCCTGGCTCCAGCTGAGTGTGCATCCTTTTCTTCCCTCTGTCAGAACTTCATTTTGATGTGAGTAGCTTTTCAGCCTCTGTAGTGATGCTGCAGAGCTCAGCCTTTGTTGTTGCAGTAGAGAAATCCATTACTCAGTAGAGCAGTAAAACATAAAGAGGGGTGTGATACTGAAAAAACACATTGTTTAGGGCGTGTTCAGTAGGTTGGGACCAAGTGCCCAGTCTTCAGCAGAGATGTAATCACACTGCCATCTCTGGAATGTGTGGAGACAAGACATGACGAGTTAGGGGAGTTGCTTCTGTAGCCTTGCTGCTCTAGATACAGCAAAGAGAAGGTAGTGCAAGCCCAGGAACTGTTGCCGTAATAAGTCATGACACTTCTTGATGTTTCAGCCTTTCCTTATCATGAAAGAAAATAATTTGTCTTGTCAACTGTTCTAGTTACTCTTTTTTTGAGTATTACAGGGTAGCCAGAAGCAGTTTTCCTGCCTTTCTTCCTGATCTGATAGTTTTCTAGAAACATTACCTAAGCTAACAAAGCTCTTCAGATTAAAAAAAAGGAACTGTGAAAGATTTTTCAGCAGACCTCCTCTTGTCCTGGTGCCTGCCAAGAAGTTGTGACACTGCGTAGTGGGTAAAGCCAGGTTAGTGAGACCGGCAGGTTGTTGTCTTCCCGAAAAATAATTTCACTGTGCTGAAGAAAAACTCATCCTGGTGCTGCTGTCTACCCCAGTTATTAAACACCTGGAGCTTAAAACACATTTGAAAGATTCCTTAAAATGGGAAGGCTGTCTATACAAAGTCCTTCGGCAGGAGTGTAAAGTTGTAAATTAGTTGGGTAATTACAGGTGTGTTGTTGGTGTCCAAACTGAGCTCTGGTTCATGCAGTCTCTCGTCTAACACTGAATTATTTGTAAAGCAGTGGATTAAACTGCTGAAAGCAGATGGCAATTTAGTCACTGTTTGTTTTAGTAAATTTTTGGGGTGACCTTGTAAATGGCAGCTTTAAGTCCACTGAGTAATTTTACTGGTAATACTGTAAATGATTTATATGTGTCTATAAGAAGTTAATCACATTTTTAAGACTTAAAGTTTTGTTTTGTAGTGTTGCCAGACTGCTTCTCTTTTTGAAGAAGTTAAATGAGTTGCAGTAGCAGACTGCCCAATTTATGGGGCAGGTTCTGTGTAGGCTATTTTTTCTCAGCTATTTTTCAATCCATAAAGTTACATTGTACCTTCCTTTTACTTTCACATGGAGATAACTGTCTCAGTGGGGTGGAGTTTCTGATACTATTTACCTTATGGACTGCTGTCTTTTGTGCATGTTGCGCAGTGTTCAGGAGTATAACTGCTTTGTTTTATCTAAGAACAGACATGTAATCTATTAATAAAATTTTCCCCCGCCATTCATTAGTTACATTGGCATGATTAAAAACCAGTCTGGCCGTCCTGTGGTTTGCCAAAATGTCCTCTTTGGCCAGGCAGACATAGTGATGGGAATGCGGGCAGCAGCAATTTAGTGATTGATCGGTGTAATAAGTGATGGCTGCACTGTTACTGTCTGTCTAGTCATTGCCACATGTTTTGTAGGCATGACAGGGATGATGAATCTGCTTCTAGGAAGTTGTCCTATCCCAGTTCTTCATTTGCTGTCTCGTGTAGCATCTCCTTCTGTGGGGAATTTGGAATTCCCAGTCAATAATGCCATAATTACTTTTTTCAGATGACAATTAGAGAGCAAGAGACTTCCGTATAATACTGTTTCTTTTAAGATTTAATGTTGTCTACTTGCTCTTTACTAAACAAATGTCTTTTCTCCTTTCCTTCTAAATTTGCTAAGGCAAATTTTGAAAGCACTGAAGGTCTTTAAACCTTGTTTCTCTAGCTAGAAGTCTGCTTACTTCCTATGCTTGTAACACTTCTCTCCCCAAGTCTGTAAGCTTGGCTCTTGCCTCTTGATACTTCTCTGGAAGCCTTTTCCCTTTGAGGCTTGGTCATTGTGCTTCATAATTTTCTTGTTCAGGGTCCTGCGTTGCTGGATACGCTTTTTGGCACCGGATCAAGTAATGAACCATGAAGGAAGAAAAGTAATAAATGAAACCAAAGCAAATTAATGAGAGAATCAACTTCTAACTGTAAAGATAAATTACATGATATTTGCATGTTTTTGATAGCAGTTATATACACTTAGACATCAGTTCTGGGATCAACTGACTTTATGTACGTCCCTTTAGCTTCTTCCCATTCTACTGGCCAAATTAATCTGTTACTGTTTCATCCCTTTACAATGTTTTAGGTGAACTGCTTTGGTTTTGGATGTCATTGGAAAGGCTGCCACATTACAGAAAGTGCTTGATAACCTCTTTGGGTTTTTCATTACAGCAACTAGGACTGTCTTGGAAAAATGAAACTGCGTATAACACTTTTCATTTCATTCCTTTTCTCGAATCCCTTTGTTGTGCAATAAGTGATGTTTTTATTTTAACTGCAGGTGAGGATTAGAGGCCAAATAGTTTCTCCTTAGAAAGCTGAGTTCTTTCAGAGCAAGTGTGAGGAATTTTTTCCTTTGAACATTTCTGGTAGTTCAAAGATTGACTACTGTAACTTAATTTCATTCAGATCATGGAGTTGGGAGCTTGTTTGGCTAATTTTGGTGTGTGTGGTCGTTTTGGTTTCATTTTTTGGTTTGAATTTCTGTTATTTTGTTTGAGTTTTGTTTGGATTTTTTTAAAAGCCTGCCTCCTGGGAGTATTGCCTCTTCATCTGGCTTTAGTGGCAGTGGTTTTCAGACTTTGGGAGAAGAAAAAAGCTGTTATAGCCACATTAAAAAAGTTCCACTGGTTCTCTGGAGTGCCTGCAGCCACATACAGGCGCGGTCTGAGGAGTCCTTGCTACAGAATTACGAAGTAACTTGCTCCCATTGCTGTTTCCAGCTACAGACAGGCTTTTGTTCTTCACATTATTCTAAGTTTCCTGTTTGCTTTCAAGAATATTCTTGCTTTAAGGTTTTCTGAACGAGTCCCATCGGTGTCTTCTTTGCACCACCACAGTTGGGTAACTGCTCTGGAGTGCACGGCATTTACTGCTTGCTTTAGGAATTTCTCAATTATGTATTTTGATGTGCTGCCTAACAGTTACAACAGCAAAGGCCAACTTCGTGGTAAAAGAGGGGATATTTATTATAGCAGTTGAAGGCACTGAATGTTCATTCATTGTGATTTCTAGCAATGGTAATTTTTAATTTTTTTTTTTTATTATTTTTAATTTTTGTGCTATTATCAATGTCAGTCTGGAATTCTATCTTATGCACTGAAGTACACTTTTAGAGGTTTATTTGACTTACTTAAAATACCAGTGCATTGAAAAAAAATTTACTTTTTTTTAAACTTTGAAGGGATCCTGGTTTGTTCCACAGTTGAGGAGATGTTTGGGGTGAGTGCTGATGAGCAGCAGCTCTGCTGGGCTGCCCCAGGGTGGTGTTACAGCTTTGAGTTCTGACACTGAGGTGCAAAGCTGGACCTGCAGTGGATATCCTTTGATGCTCATGTAATTTGACTGCTACAGGATGGAGTTGACTCATTTTTCAGTGAGTTTTGCATTCTCTGACTTCATTTTTGTCTCCTGCCACCCTGTATTTTTGCTCACTGCGTCCTTTTTCTTCATGTTTATTGCAGGTTCACTCATACACTAGAATTTGCACCCCCACCCCCACCCCCCCCC
>VWZG01002665.1:773830-836763 GCA_013396735.1 Grallaria varia
TACTGTTATTTTTATATATTTTTTTAAAAATGTATTAAAAAACCCTTTAAAAACTTTTATGAAGGCTTTGATCTTGGGATGTCCATTTAATCCAGCAGCAGAGGAAAAAGTCCTGCGTTTTCAGCTTTCTCCCTCTGAGAACCCTGCAAATGAAGTGTGGATCATCATATTCTCCAAGCTGCTGCCAGCAGTGAATGAGTGACTTCCCTTGGGGCTGCTGGTGCAACTGCCCTATTCTTTATGGGATGACTGTGGCAATTCTGGTGGAAGTCTATGTAAAAAACTGCCTGTAGGGACTGTAAAAGCCCTTGGCACTGGCCATTTCCACTGTGAGGCGGATGTGTGTGATAACTGTAACCAAGTTTTTAGTATCACTATTACTCCTCCGCTGTGGTCTCTTTAACCTCAAAAAGGAAACAAATGTTTCATAACCTGCTAAGGAGACTGCTTCAGTTTCTCTATGGCTCCTGAAGCTAATGACAGACATCACAGATAATCTTTCAGACTTTGCCTACTTGGTGTGATATGACTCATGACTGAAAGCTAGTAAAGTTAGTGGTTCCTTGTCATCATTGTTAAAATAGTGATAGTTTGTGCCATAGTTGAATTGCTGCTGTTGTGGAGTCATTCTGTAGCCTTTGTCCACTTGTGACTGCAAGCACGTATTTGCTGCTGAGCAACTGTATCCTCCACCTTGAGGAGGGATCCCATTCTCCGGTGCTCCTGTCTGATAACAGGATTTAAGTTCTGCTGAAAGGCACATGATCTTGACAAAATCTTCTTTGCTTTCTCATTAATAGGAAAAAAAAGTAGCAAATTCTGAGATTCCTTCATTGTAGATTTGAATTATTGCAAATGGTAGAACAACAGTGCAACGTATCTATCTTTCAGTGACACTGAGTTCATCTTACCAAACAGGCTGAATCCATTGCAACAGCTTTTTTTGAATACAGTCTTTTTAAAGCATTGGTACTATTTTTATTCTGATTGCTTAACAATATGAGTATTTGAATATGATAATGTTGAGGTCATAGTCCATAACAAGGAGATAATTTTTTTTTTTTTAGTCCTTTCTCTAAGGTCTGTCATTGCATAGCAAGATTGTAGTTTCAGAGAATTTAGGGTTGTTTTTTTTAACTTCTCCCCTGCAGCAATTGCAAAAACTGTTTTATTTTCAGTCTTTCATCTCAACACTTCAGTGACAGACTTAGTTAATGAGTGATGAGGAGTGTGCACCTGCAGAGTCACTTATATATGATCCAGTAATTTGTCTGTGTAAGGTGACTGACACTTCTTACCAGCTTCTCAATCTGTGTAGTCGTGTTCCTGTTCCATTCTGGTTGCATACCTCAGTGTTTAGGCTTGATTTCATTTTAGCATTCATGATCTTTCAGTAAATAAGTGACAGCTCCTTTTTTTGCACAAACTCACTAGTATCTGAAATGTTTCTTCTTGGAAGTTGTCTTTATTGCCAAAGTCAAGAGACCCGCTTTAAACTCTTCAAGATGTATTTTTTGTTCATAATGCAGTGGCATGAGCAGAGAGAAAATGTTAAATGTTTCAGAATAAATTGTCATCACTGTTTTTCATGTTGTGTTGCATTCCCTTTTGTAATGAAAGAATATCTACAATGTTTTATGTGTTGCATTTTAGGGAGGTAGAAAACAACTTGAATGCTTTTCACCAAGCAGTCTGACAGTGTCAAAAAGTTTGCTGTTGAAAGCTGTGTTTATTTCATACTTTTCAGTAGTGTATTTTTAAGGAGTTAAAAACATTCATAAGGTTTCTTCATAACATTCGTCATGCTTTGTTGTGATACTTCTTTAATTGATGTGCTTTGTGTTAACCTTCAGTTGATTAATGGACTGCATCTCTAATTTATTCCAAGGATGTGATTAAAACTGGGTATTCTGGTCTGGGAATGGACAGGTGACATGACTGAGGTGATGTTGACACAGTGTTTTAAGCTGCATTAAAGGGAGCGGTGTATTAACTAGTATGTTTGGTAGGATGGTTTTCCTGGCCAGTGTGGACAGATATTTTTTTCTCTTTCTTTAACCTGTAGTGTATAATTTGAATAATTCTTTGGCATTGCCTCTGCTTGAGGCAAAGTAAAACAGATTTCTTAATTAAATCTTAGTATGTTTTTACAATTCTTTCCTATGAGCTCTTGAGGGCAACAGAGGAAAGCATACATTACTGGTTTTCAATGCTGTAGTAGAAAATATATTTTGTCATACTGCTTGCTAGTACATCTATCGGAAAGGGATTGTATTTTGTTTGTGTAAAGGATTTGCTGTAGTAGTTGAATTTTATTAGCTGTTAAAAAACTTCCTTTGTTCATAGAAGCCAGAAACGTTGACTAGTGTTATCTGGATTCCATATCTGAAAGCTGTATCACAAACCGAGTGTCGATGTATGTCAGGAAAAGCAGCAGGGGCATTCATCATGGCTCATTTGTCTTATCACTGAATAATATCTCTCAGAAGCTGCCTCTGTTCAAGTTGCTTGCTTTGCTATGATCTGTTCTGCATTTTCTGTCTCCTCTGCTAACCATTCATACTTCTGGAGAACGTAGAGTGGTATCTCGTAGAAAGCTCTGTTTTCGTAGTTAGGAACTGTTTTTTCCTCGCAAAACATGGTATCAACATTTAAATCCACGGTTAAAAGGAAACCTTCAACGAGCTTTTAGTGAAGGACTGAAGTATTCCTCAGGTGTTTGCTTCAGTTTGTTTCTAGATACTAAGTTGCATTGATGATAACTTTAAAAAGGAAAACAAAATTAAGCAGTGTAACCTTAATTTAGTGGAAGCAACTGTTGCATTGCTGAGGACATGCTGTGTGCTTCTGAATAGCAGTGACCCCGAGGACAGCTTCCTGTGCCGAGCAGCGTCGTTCTGCTCAAAGGTTAAAATGTGGCAAAAAAAAAAAAAAAANGTATGGAAATAAACTTGGGGATCTTTCCTTCCTTTCTTTTTGTCACTTTTCCTGCTCTTGAGTTGCAGCAGTTCAAACGTGTTCTCCCCACAACTTTGTTGTAGTTAATCTTTATTTCAACTTGCCGTTCTGCCGTGTTGCAGCATTGTCAGTGCCCATCACTGTTGGTGGACACTCCTGCAGCTTTTATCGCGCAGGAGGCAATCTTCTGTAAACATTTTCTAACAAAATCAAAACTTTAAGTCATTCTTGATTTTGCTTTTGTTCTAATTCTGAGGCATGAGAAAGGTGCGCATGTTGTCATGGGTGCTGCATATTGCACACTTCAAAACATCCCTTTCTCTCATGCCTTGGTGAGATCAGCTGCACCCTGGTAAGCTCCAAAAGCTGTTTTGGAGCACTGAGTTCATGATCTGCATAGCTCTAATCCAGAAGTAAGTCTATAACCTGATCTGTTTCTGTTTGTGGTGAGGGCAGAGGTTACTAGTTCTGCGGATTTGCTAGAAGAGTAAACAAATCAGAATAGTGCTGGGTGTGAAAGGTATTTTCTTGTGTGCTGTGAATTGGAATGAGGCTGCAAAAGCTTGTTGTGTTTTAAGGAGAGGGAAGACTGTGAAGCAACTGGTGGCTGATCCCACTACACTTCTCCCATGGCTTATCCTAGTCTTTGCGCGCGCTCCCTGGCTGTTAAAGGGCTTCAGTGGTGAGGTGATCACACAGCGATTCCTCTTGTCGCTTGTGCTTGTCCCTTGTGTACAGGAGAAATTCAGTTGCAATGCAGTAGAAGACAAAGGCCGAGGCTTCTTGGTGGTCCCTGCAAATAGCTGGGCATCCCCGGTCCCCGGCCGTCCTTGCGCTCCCGGCGGCGGGAGCGGCTCTGTCCAGGGTGCTGATGGGCCAGGGCACGGCCAGGCCGGGGCTGCGATCACACTGTGTCCCCTGGGAGCCCTTACCTGCATTTTGGGTATAAAACTGTTATTAATTACAGAAATCAGTGACCTTGGGGCTTCCGAGGGGTAGCAGAATATACAAGTTAATAGCAGGAGTAGTACAGCAATAAGAAACTTATCAGCCCCTTTAAATTACAGTGTCTTTTGAGTAGTGCTTTGTCCTTGAGATGGTTGCAAGGGGTTGTAGACTTTACAGTTTGATGATAAAACCCAGTTTATCCAGGAATATATCCACTTCCCTGTCATCATGCTGAAACTATCCATAGGCTTTCGGTGTGCAAATGGGAGGAGGCATTGTTTGGTTGTTGGATGAATCAGGAAGATGCTGTTTCAGTCAAGGCAATGCATCTTTAAAATAGTGGGGGTTTAGTTCATCGAGTTGCCTCATATCTCTTGGTTCACTGGCATTTGTGTATGTTTTAAATGGTCACTATAGAAAAACTTAATAGTGGAAAATGTTGTATCTAAAGTGTTCCTTAATCCTAAAGGTTTTCCCTCCCAGTTTTCTCCAAATAACATTTATATATTACCATTACATTTGGTTAAAGGTTTAGGTTTTTTCTTAATAAAACAGTAGCAATCAAGAAGTCTTAAAGTAGATTGTAGTTAGTAGTTTAAAAGGTGTGCTATTAGGAACTTGTATCTGTGTAAAAATGCAGGACACCAGAAAAAGTAATTTAAGTTTTTATTTCATGAGACTTGATTATGCAAGGCTGACTGTAAGGCCATTTGGAAACTTGAAAATCAATTTATGATCTTTGTATCCCACATTAATGTGCACTTTTTTCTTCATCCATAAATATTCGTCTATTTGCAGAATTTTGGTTAGACACATACCAGTACAATTAAAGTAGATACTGTTCTGTGCAAGTGTGCAGCATTGATGTGTCTTATAAGTGCTACCTGAGACAAAAAATGTTATTTAGTTAATTCTTACATACTTTTTTTCCTTAGCTGGAGATACAGATGATCCTCCAAGAATTACTCAAAATCCTGTCATTAATGGGAATGTAGCGATGGCTGACGGGCATAACAACACTGAAGAAGATATGGAAGATGGTAAGTAAATATTTGATAAACACATGGTGTGTTTTGCTTCTTTACTGTTACGATTTTGAGGAGAAAATGGTCCATATCTTACCTATGTCCTGAATTGCAGCTCATTAAAAAAATGAAACCTTCTGTAGTTATGGCTGCTGGTATTCTGTATAGGCATCCTTTTAAAATACTGTACAATAGGATTAGACTTCTGAGTGCTTGGGATTTTTTTCTCATACTCTTTCTAGGTACTCATTTTAAAATTGCTGAAAGTGCTACTGTCAATTGTTATGCTTTGTGAGCATCCCTTTAAAAGTGCTGTAGCTGAGGCTTTGCTGAAGAGTAATTTTGCCAGTTAGGCAATTCCTTCAGGATGTTCAGAATCCTTATCTGTCCTGCTCTCTTGTCAGGTGGCAGCTGTGCTCTGGTTTTGTCTATCTATGGTAAGTCAGTGATGACTATTCCATTGATGACCATCTTTTCTTCTCAGTTCTGTTGTTCTTTTACTTGCAGATGTAAAGGAAGAAATAAGTATTGATGTCCTGTTAATAAAAGGGGACATGTTTCTAAAGTCTTTTTGCTGGTTGATTAAATGAAAATAAGGGTGTGCAAGTTTTTTTCTGGTACAGGCTAAAATAGTTATAAGTAGATATGTCGGGGTTTATATGAAGAAAGGTAACAAATTTGTTTAGTCTGTATAGTGAGGAAAATGCACAATGATACTTCTTTTTATAGGAGAGGATATGGATGGGGACTGCTCATTTTGACAAAGTAAATAAAATTACGTTGGGAGGCGATAGGCAACATATGAGTGGGGTTTGTTCCACTCTAATTTCATATTCCATGTTGTCTTGTGAGATACATTCAGAACAAGGCATAAACGTTTAGTTAGATTTGTGCAGAAATGAGAAGAATTTTTTTGAGAAAAATCAGTGTTTGAGGTTAAAGGTCAGAAACGTGCTTATATTCTTGTATGCAAAGAATATAGAATACTAATACACATGATGCTTCATGAAGAGAATAGGATTTAAGTTCAGGACAAATGCACCTCATAGTTGAATCACCTCTGTATCATTGGCAAAGATAAAGTTTCCTATGATCAGAGTCTCACAATATAATAAGAATGAGTTCTGCTTAGCCTATGAATTTTATTTGTGTGATTACCTAATCTCATTTATAGGGCTTTGATATATTGCTCAGAGTAACTAGCTGAGACTGAAACGGAGAATTCTGTTCTTGTCAAAAGCTGTTACAAAAGATGTTAAATGTCTTTGTCAGGCCATGGTATTTGGAGGGTGGCAAGAGAAGATCATGTGGGTTGGCACTGACTGGCAAGAACAGCTCTGTTTAGCTTATATTCTAAGTAGTGATGTTTATAGGTAGAAAGCCTGATAGTATTTGCTCTTGATGGCCAGTATATAACACATTGGTCAATTAGCAAAAAAAATCTGCCCAGTAGTTGGTCTGTATATACTTTTACACATTAGGCAAAAGGGACTTAGCCTACAGAAATAGCTGATGAAACTGAGACTATATCAGGGCTGTCAGTCAGATATACACCTCTTCCTTCAGAATAACATGGACTTTTTCACCCAAGAAGCCATTTAAAGCAGTTTATCAGTTGCCTACTCTTTGACTCCTTTCAGAACTGGATGTGAAGGTAGGGAGAAGTATTTGAAGGTATTTGATGAAAGGCCTGTGAGGGCTTCTCATGCCATTGTGGACTTTCAACCTGCTGGGAGCTTTGGCCCATTCTGCTGAGGGATATCATTCAGTGTTAAAATGTGATTATTAAGCAATACTCTTAATAGTTCCTCATTATCATATTTGAATAAGGAGTGTCTGGCTACATCTTGGTGCTGTTATAGCTGCGCATCGACACAGATAGAAAGTGGTGCTATTGCAAAACTTTAGTTGCAAAAACATTCCTGAAGACTTGCATCACGTAAGTGGATGATGCCTCTTTTCCACGTCCTGTAAATCAGATTAGTTGCTTGCTGATGCATTATTTACCCATCAGTGCAATTGCTCTCTTGCTGTTTGTGCTCTTGCTAACCTGGTTTGCAGCATGATGTGCGTGTGCAATGGACAGCTTGGAGATTCAAAAGATAGGAAAAACTGGGAGACGTCGGCTTCTCTGATAAACATGCAGGGTTTTTTGCTGTTATTCATAGCAAGGGATGTCAATCTGAGCTGATACAGAATGCATGAAGAGAATTTAGACACCGTCTGAGTGAAATTAATGAGCTTAATGGTTCCTGCGAAGAGGTGAACAGTAAGATGAAAGGTTGATGCTTCCAGCTGGATCATAGAAACCAGCTTTCTGATGTTTTTTTGAGTTCAAGAAACTTTTGAGGTGATTTTGTTCCTCAGTTTAGCACATAAAGAAATGATTGATAAGATTGGGGGAAAAAAAGGTGCAGCTCTCATCCCCTTTATTTGGCAACCAGTCACAGGCATTGTGAGGGAACAGGGGCAGCACTGGACCACCAGCAGGACATTCAGATAAGGCTGTATTCTCTCAAACACAGGGACTCCTACCTGTTATTGCTCTGTATGATGTCTTGGCAATTAAAAAGAACCATCTAAAGGAATGTGGTGTGCTTTGTAAGGAGAGTGACTTAATGAACCAGGCTTTATGGGCTGGAATAGCAGCTTCTACAGCTAAAGGGAAAAATAATAAAAACAAGGTTCTACTCGAATTTTGTTTACAAGTGCATCAGTATTCGAAGCAGCACACAGAATAAATTCTCTTAGAAGTTAAAGTTCAAACAGAAGGTCCCAAACTAAACATAAACTCACAGCTTTGCAATTACCTCCTGAAGCCTCATTTCTGTGAAAAATTGCAGAGGCTAGGAGGCCTTCAGAAGCATCAGTCTTGGCCATATGCTGGTATTGCATGCTGTGTTTGGATCATTATTAAAATATTCATGGAATATTCAGTCAGTTTCCTCATTAATAATTCAGATTCAGAATATTTTAATAACCTCAGTGCACTTTAAAGGTAACAAAATTTACTAATAGAATAAAGAAATATGCTTTTCTCAAAAGTATAAACATTTAAGTAGGTGCGTCAGTCTTAAAATGGATCATATTCAGTATTTGGATCTCTGATTTAAAGGATCTTTGTTGTATCAAGGTGCTGGTTGTGGCATTTATCTCATCAGTGAAAAAATCTTTTCCACGTAGCAAATACAATGTGTTGCATGTAACTTCCTCAAGCACTGTCAGCTGGGTGTGTTCTTTTTACCGTGTGTTCAGGATCATGTGTTGTATTTGTAGTTCAGGGATTTATAGAAGTCTTGCTTGCCATTCACTACTAAATTATCCTGCTGCCAATTGCAGTCTTTTACTGGAAACTGGTAGACATGTTTGTGAAGGCAAAAAAAAGTTTGTTATTGATGTGCTCAGAATAATTGTCACATTTGTTATGTAAACTGCATTTTGTTATGTAATTAATTTTAAAGCAATTATACTTGCTTAAAAAATGGGCTTTCTGGAAGGAAAAGAAGGTTGTTATTTTTAAAGAAACTTCTGTTTTAGGGTCGGCCTGTGTTATGAGGCTGCATTTTTGTGGAGTAGTTACTAGTGATTGCTGTAATATTTTACAGAGAAGAGTGTTCTTCCCTGGTCGAGCTCTCGTGCACAGGTTTTCCTGAAAAGAAATCAAGAAATCCAGGCAGACTTTCTCTGAAGCATCTGCAGATGCTGCGTGGGCTGCATTTTTTAGCTGACGCTGTAGCAGCACTGCTGCATCCTTGTACTGAAGTGCTCTGAAAGCTGCATCAAAGGAGGCAGAAACCAAACTTGGCTCATATTTTGGGAGCTTAGACTGAGCCCAGAAGCACTGATCTTCCTGTGAGTAGGGAGGAGGACTTGAGCTGGTTTGAGATACACGTGATGGAAGACTGATTTTAAAATTGTAAAGCATGTTACAGATTTGTATTATCCTGCCTACAAATCAAGTTTGAGAGTATACAGCTCCCCTGGCTGCAGTTTGTCTGGCTTTTGGTTGTAGACCACCAGCTCTCTACTCTGTCAACAGACAGTGAGTAGTGAAAATGGGTACAGAACACTTTCTAAGTGAGTCATAGACTTCTAGTTAACTACACTTAACTGTAGGGAAAAAAGGGAGAGTAACCCTTTGGATGCTTGTATTACTGTGGAAACTGACAGCACTGAGGTAACACGAAGGCAAGTCATTGCAGATCTAGAGGGGAGAGTAAGCTGGTCTGGGCTGTACTACTGTCAGGAGACAGTCAGGGACACTTAGGACTGTCAGGCCATGCACAAATTAGATCAACTGGGCTGCCATTCAGAAGTAGGACAACTGCTTGAAAACTGTTTCGCAAGGGAGAAGAATGAAATCTGTTCCCTGGCACCTGTGAATAAAACTTGTTAATTTTCTGTATTGAACAGTGTAATCTTTACACGATTGCATGTCATATTCAAGAGTGTTTCATTTTTCGAGTAAGGTAATGGCCAGGACTCACCTGTTTTTTGAAAATAGGGTTCAACACTGTCTCTGATGCAGTGCCAAGCTAAGTGAACTACTGCTGTCCATGCACAGAAAGAACACACTGGTTGTACAGTGTGTCCCTTGTCACAATTTCATGATCTTTTTTCTGGTTTGGTGGTGGTGTACCTCAGTGCTTTGAGATTTTGGGTGTCACTGCCTGTGTGACGCATCTCCAGTTCTGCATCCCCGTGGGTGGCGTGAGAACAGCATAGTGACCATGGGTGCTGTCTGCTGCCCTCTGTGCTACTGGGACCTCCTCACATCCAGCAGCAAACCAAACCATATCACACGAGTGGCAGGCTGGAACCACGGAAGAGGAGGGGAGTGTCCTCTGCATCCCTGCCCTGTAGAACTGCTGGGATCAGTTGGAGTTATCTCTTCCCTGTGTACGACATGAGGCATGTCACAAGAAAGCCCAGCCCTGTGCCAAAGCTGTTGCAGTCTCCAGCACCCTGTTATAGCTGTATACAACAGATTGTGGTATATGAAGGACTGGCTACGTGGGAAGAAGGCAAACTTACTTTAATTGTGTGTGTCAAAATAAGCTCTTAAAAAAAAAAGTCTCATCTAACTTTGTTTTAGACCATTAAAAATCTTTAAGGCTTTGCCTACCACAGAGAATACAGGATCCTACTCTTGAGCTGTTCTTCAGCAAACTGGTATGAGATTTCAAAAAAAATCCAGCAGCCAACTTGTGGGGTTCATCTGTTTTGAAAATATATTGTTGCAAGCCTAAAAGAACTAAATGGTGACTTGTATCAACAAGGCCTTTGAATAGATTGTGAAAATCCTTTGTGCCTGTGTGTTCATGCAGGGAGCTGATTTAAACTGGGCTGTGGAGATGCTACACAAAAAGAGTTAAGAGTGGGCTGTGGTTTAGTTGTAAAGCATTTGATGTCTCCGTCTGGCTGCATCTGCTGCTTTAGAAGAAGCCCAAGTGGTAACAAATTCTAGTGCTAAAGAAGTATTAAAAGAAATAATGTACATAAAGTACATGTCTTTCAGTACTCTGATTGCCTGAATGGTGTTACAGTGTTTTTCAAAATGAAAAAATTGAAACTTAAGTAATAAAGTCACTCAGTGCCTCTCTGGTATGGGGATGTTTTTGTTGCTTCCAATATCCCACTATATGAAACTTGCATGATTTTTGAAAATGGCATTTTGGAGTGAAAAACATCAGGTTTTTCAAATTACTGTCTGTGTGTTACAGATACAAGTTGGCGATCAGAAGCAACATTTCAGTTTACAGTTGAACGCTTCAACAGATTGAGCGAGTCAGTTCTCAGTCCTCCCTGCTTTGTACGGAATTTGCCATGGAAAATCATGGTTATGCCACGACTGTACCCGGACAGACCACACCAAAAAAGTGTAGGATTCTTCCTTCAATGCAATGCTGAATCCGATTCCACGTAAGACCCTTTTGTTATTGGACAAGTCCTCATATGGTACTGGTTAATCTATTGCAAGAAATACAAACATGTACAAAAAGTGTTTTACCTAGCTTTCTGCAAGAGGAAAGAATTCCTGCCAAGGTTTGAGTCCTCTTGTCCCCCCACCTTTCTAAATCTCAAAGCATAAGAGTAATCCCCTCTTTAGGATGAGCTGAAAGTAGCTTCTGTAGCAAGAAGTTTGTGGTAAAATTTAGATACATTTTTGTTTGATTGCTGAGGGGAAGTCCTTGACTGACAGTTTTCTTGGCATGGGAAACGTTCTGGGTGGAAGTGGAACTGGTGCTTCTCTAACCCTGCCGAGCTATAAATCCTACCCTGCAAAGTGT
This sequence comes from Grallaria varia, assembly GCA_013396735.1. Taxonomy (NCBI): domain Eukaryota; kingdom Metazoa; phylum Chordata; class Aves; order Passeriformes; family Formicariidae; genus Grallaria; species Grallaria varia. Next base: position 785,052 of record VWZG01002665.1, read on the forward strand.
GTCAGCAGGTAACTGCTACCAGTGGAGGCTGAGCAGGGTGTAAGTGGAGCTAATCTCTCATCAAGAGGGGCACTAACACATACGTGTTCTTGGAGTCCTGCATACAAATCAAAATTGCTTATCTTTCAATGCTTTTGTAAATAATACAAAAATTTTAAAAGAGAACTATAAATTTCTGGGTCATTCCTGCAGCTTATCCTGCTATAGTGCAGACCGCCCAGGTGTCCTTTCCAGTAGGGTAACTCCATGCTTGCACTGAATCTCACAAAGCTTGGTGTTCACTCTGAATAACAAGTTGCTCTTTTTCATGGTTTTTGTAATTTAGGAGGTGAGTGCTCAGTGCAGAACATAAAGAAAAAAGTTGCAAGTCTGTAAAAGCAACAGGAGAAGTGATTCATGTGCAAGTAGTCACAGTAAAAGGATAATGTGATCTTCAGATATATCAACCAAGGTGCAGTTGGTGGAGCTAAACACGCAGTAATGCCACTGCGTGAGTCAGTGACAGGACCTTGTCTGAGCTGATATTCAGGCTTCTGATTGTCTTGCAGAAATAGGGTTATTTTGAACAGAAATGGTCATAAAGAAGTGCTGGTGAGACAATTGATGTTGGGGACTTTATCTTGTGGGAGGGAGGGTAGAACCACCTGTTCCTTTGCTTGGCCAGAGGCTGATACACCACCCTGTGTAGACACCAAGAGCACTTTGAGTTGGCTCATCCATCTGTGTTAACGCAGATCAGAACCAGCTCACCTTGGAGGGCAGACAGCTTCTGAAACCTGTTACCTGCAATTGCCTGACAGTACTTTCTTAACAACACTGTTGCCCTAAGAAAAATTTCCATTCCAAGTTCACATTCATAATCTGGCTTCAGAAAGCCCCAGAGGTTCATGCTTTCAATAACAATTAACCAAATCTTAACATCTAATAAGGAAAAAAAATTCCAGTGTGTGAAAGTAATGTACCAAAAATCCTTAACAAAAAAAATTATGCTAATGACTATAATAAGCTTGGTTTTGAATGGGTTTCAAGTGTTTCTTTTGTATTTATAGGTCATGGTCCTGTCATGCACAAGCAGTTCTCAAGATAATAAACTACAAGGATGATGAAAAATCATTCAGTCGTCGTATTAGTCACTTGTTCTTTCATAAGGAGAATGACTGGGGCTTTTCCAACTTCATGGCCTGGAGTGTAAGTAATTGGACATGTATTAATCTTTTGCTAGTTAAGAGCAGTGTTGTGCTTGTATTCCTGCATACTGAGATGCCAATTAAAAAGGGTATTTTTTCCAAGCTGTTATTTTTTCTATCATTGCTGAAGTTTGCTTTTCAATTTCTTAAAAATTCCTGTACTAAGTTTTTGTAGAGTGCTTTTACGTGTAATTTAAATATTCCCTCATTATTTTCTGCATATCTGAATGCTTGTGTTTTGTTTCCACTATGTGATAGTCGATGACATTCCGAAGCAACATCAATTTGTTTGCCTTTCCATGTGTTGTCTGTATATGTGCATGGATATTTAGTATGATAGTAATACTACTAAGGTTTATCTTGTTTTGTGACAGCTTTTTGAGCATTTGCAAAGGTTCTGAAATATTATCCAGAGGAAGCAGAACATTTGATTACCAACTCGTGTATCAGCGAAAACTGAAAAACTACAGCAAAATCTTAAAAGGCAGGAACAAATTTCCTGTATTGAGACACTAAAAAAGGATTAAAATATATTAAGCTGAAAAACAGCTGTTTAGGTATCCTTCAGTTTTTCTTTTGTTATTACTGATAGCTCAGGCTTGGAAATTAGAAAGTGATGTCTAACTGGATGCTTTTCTACAGTTACAAGCTGCACTTTTCATGTTCCTGTGTCATTCCTGTTTTACAGGAAGTTACTGATCCTGAAAAAGGCTTTATAGAAGAGGACAAAGTTACTTTTGAAGTCTATGTTCAAGCAGATGCTCCACATGGAGTGGCGTAAGTACTTTTGATTAAAAACAAATAAAATTTATATTTCTAATATTTTTATGTGCTTGACGTTGTTCAAGTATTTTGTCTTATTACCATTTGTAGCTCTCATCAGTCATTCTCACTTTGTCACTTCTAACTGATGAATTCTCATGTGGCGATATTTTCATAGTCACATAGAGATTTTTGTATAGCTTAAATTTGTTTGCATGAGTCAGCATAACATTGTGGAACCTCCACTCCTGTGTGAGCTGATTTCTGGTTTAACACCTCTGCAATTCTGGCTTCAGTATTTGTGATCTTCCAGCTGATGAGAGTGTCAGATGCAATTGAGTGGCTTTGCTGTCTTAACTTGCCTTGGTTGCAGCTGTTGTCAAACTTCTTCATCTGAGTTGTTCTACTTCTTGGCACTTGTAAGCAAAGTGGTTGTACTGAAATGGAAGCTTGCCCTTAAAAGTACAACTCTGGGTTCCAGTACACTTGCATGGCACATAATTTTTCTTCCATACAGAACATTTAAAAAAAAAAAGCTGACAAAATTGCAAAGCATTTATTTGCAAAGACTGCTGTTACTGGCAGGCAGTAATGAAATGTAGTTTATTTGAACCTTCAGTAGCAGTGAAGAGTAGCTGATACCTGCCAGCAGCACTACCTTAGAACAAGTACTCTTTATTATCATTATTACAGAACTATCTGGTTTTTAACCACTAACTGTTTTCTAGGTGGGATTCAAAGAAGCACACAGGATATGTTGGCTTAAAGAACCAGGGAGCAACTTGTTACATGAACAGTTTGTTACAGACTTTATTTTTCACAAATCAGTTACGAAAGGTAAGCAGCATGAAAGAAAATGAGATTGCTAATTGAAATAGCCAATGTCATAAGTGCTTTAAGTGTTCCTTTTGCCTGCTTTATGCTTTTGGAAGAGTTGCAGCTTTCATGGTGATGCACATCTTCCTGGAGGCTGAGTACAGGAATTTTGCAATTTGGGGAACATAAGCTGTTGTCTTTTGTGGAAGCAGACAGAGCACCTGGGGAAGACCTGAGTTTAAGGGGTGTTTCTTTGACTGTATTTTATGCTAATGTTGCTAGAAACTGCTGGGGGAAGGGCAGGGGGATAACTCTGCATCTTGCAGATGAAAGTTGGAAGTAATTTCCCTTTTTTTGAAATAGTTAAAGTAGGGAAGTCAGTTATGGCTTCTTAGCCCATAAACAGTGTAAAAAGATACACCCGCATGACACTTGTTCGGTCTTGTAATTTATATTACGCAGCTCAATTTTCTGTTACAGTTAGCATCTTTGTAGTGACGGGAGGCATTATAGTTTCAGTAGTTTAATTTTTTCTTTGCTATATTGTTATTTTTTATTTACTGTAGATGTTGTTTGTTTTCTGGAGACCATTCCTTTAAATATTGTTGTAATAAATATGTCATCCAAACCCAGGATAAAATATACTAGGTGATGTATCATTTTAAAACCAGGCAGTACCCTTAATGGGATTGAAAATATAAGTGATGACTTGATATTGGAAATGATTATCTAGAAGAGGGGCTATACTTGGTAAAAAAAAGTAACTTAGCACTGTTTAGTTTATTGGAGTGTCCTATTGATCTGAATTCACCTTCTGTCCATTTCTGCACTTACTGTATATCTCTTAGTGAAAATTAACTGTTCTAATTTAGGCTTTCTTTTGCGTAGACTAGTTATGTTTTGATTAAAATTTCTGTTCCCTTTTTGATGTACCTGCTTTCCACTGTCTTAAATTTCCCACTATCTTATTATTCATATCACTGGCCCGCAAGTGTCCTGGTTGGCATTTCTTTTTTCTCTTTTGCAATGTGATGTTTACTCTGAAATGCTGCAATAAATAGCACTTCAAACTCCAGTAGACTCTGATATCCTACCAATGCCATGGACAGGAAATAAATACTGGACTCTTTTTACATGATGCCCCTGTTTCTTTTTTATAGGACGTATAATTCACTTGTTCAGTTTTTCATTCATTGTAATGCCTGTTCTTTTTGCTTGGCTCATAACTCAGTGTTTGTGCATTTTATGGTTTTGGGCAACTTCACTTTCCTATTCAGAGAAAAAAGTGTTTTTGTAATGACTCCATCTAATCCAATTGAGTAGTTTGTTTTAACACTGTCTTGTAGTCAGTAAATCAATATGTACTGTGAAGTGATCTTGTTCGGTGAAGAAGAAGAAATTCCTTTTGTGATACAGATTTGTTTCAAGTGAACTAATCTTTTCAGGCATTCCCCTACACTTCCCTCTCAGCCCCAAAATAAATAGCAGCTTTACAGAATGTTAATATCTGGATAGTGGCCATATGAAAAAGCTTGATTTACTAGCTGGTAGCTGCAGCTTCCTTTATGGAAGTGTTCCTGAACATCAGCTGGAATACTGCTAGTACAGATTAAGAAGAATCAGTGGTTGTCTTGTCTGAAAAAAGTACTTTTTACATTTTGTTTTCATTTTGAGCAAACTTGTTCCTCTTAAAACCGAGTAAAATAAAATTGAAACATCCTCAGCTTGCTTCTCACCATATCCATAATTTCTGTGAATCCTCGTTGCTCAGAAGAAATAAGAATTTCTGTTGCTGGCACTTAGAGCTTTGTTCTCAGAGAAGCTGCTGTCAGAAGCAGAGCTGAGGAAGCAATGAACAATAGCAAAGGGAAGCAGGTACCTATGGAAAGTGAGACCCTGGGGAAGCGTGGGGGAGGATTGATGGAGAGGTCCTTTTTTCTTTGCTCTCCCTCCAGCTGATAGGTTCTTGGGTGTTGGAAATGAGACCTCCCTTTTAAGCAACCAAGCAGCTTCAGTGGTAGAGAATAAAGCAAAGGAACTTTCTCTTCTGAGTATATCTCTATTTGTCCGTTTGTGACTGATAAATATGTGCTAGTCTAGGTAGGCAAGGAGCAGTGGTAACTTCCCAAATGGGGCTGGGTTTGACCTTTGACTGTTACAGGAGTTGTCCCAGAACTGTCATTAGTGCCTCCAACCCGTCAGTGCTTATGGCTCCATCCAGTCCATTTTGAAACTTTTTGGTGTTCCCTGGAAAAACTCCCTACAATTCATGAGAATATTGCAGGGTGTTCATATAACTACACTAAAATAATAACTACTGCTCCAGTGCATTTCTCCTTGATCCGGCTCTCCTCAAGTTATCCCGTATATTTCAGCCAACATTGGAATTTCATACACAGTATTTTCTTCTCTTCTTCAAGTAATTCTTGGCTTTAAGCAAGGTGTTCAAGGTTATCTGTAGCATTCTTTTATTATGTAAATATCTAAAATTTTTCTCATATCTGTCTGTTGCTTGTAGCCATTGCCTATACATGTCCCTATTTCTCTTTTGTGCTCATTTCCCGAGGGAACTTCTCAGGTGTTAAATAAGGGATTCTGCTTTTTGAAGTGGATCACAATGCCTTACTCCTTGATCTTCAGGTCAAGCTTTCAGAATTTGGGAGGGTAAGGCATAAAAATAAAGATTTGTGGGGGATAATTTTTGAAAAGTGGTTTGTTTTAGCCAGGAGAAACACTCTAAGCTTAGAGAAATGAGCTTCAAAACTAAACGGGATGGAGAACCAAGAAAGGCTGTGTTAAATGTTTGGTCTGTAGTAACGTGTAGAATTCGAGAAGAAATACAGCCAATGTTTTTATTCAATGACATCTGGAATGTAGGAATTATAAGTAAATTGTGAATAACTAGTTTAATATTACTTGGGAGATACAGGAAAGGAATTGTCCAGATGGTACATGAGGAAAACAAATAAGAACTAAATGCAAAGGATTTGATTAATTAACAAGGTATTCTGAACACCAATTCATGCAATTTTGATGGAAGAGTCAAACACAAGTTTCACTTTTAACCTGCCATTGGCTTACCATTTTAATATTTATTTTTTGAAAATGTATCAGTGCTGACTGTATTTTTTCATTACTTGATTTGTGTACCTTGTTTCTATTTGTTTAAACATAGCAAGTAACTTAATGTATATTTGGTTTTTAAAAAGCATTTATAAGATGTTTAAAAAAATTAGTAGGGCTTCCTTAGAGAGATTTGGAAGATTTAAGATGGTCATTCAACTATTTCTGCTTCTACCTTTAGCCAGTGACACCCATTTATAAAAGGGTTCATAAACTGGGGGGCAGGGAGAGGTTTTAAGTTAACTCTGTGAGATGCCGTTCATACTTTAAAGCAAGAAATAACTTTTACTTGTAAAATGAAAGGTATAATTCTAGCTGTTCATGTTTGAATTGGTAGTTTGCCCAGATACCCCTGTTTAACTGCAACTCTGCATTTGGATGCTAAAGAGATAGCAATTTAAAATGATTCTCTTTATTAGCTTTTTCAAATTATTCTGAAATTGAATATTCTGACCTTAGGGAAGAAATTTACATAATCAGGGTGGTCCAGGTTTTCAGTGGGATGTGTGGAGAGGTTGTGGGGTCTCTGCTGCTGGAGGTGCTCAGAACTCAGCTGGATCTGATCCTGAGCAGCTGGACCCGTCTTTGAACTTGGCATCTCCGTGGGCAGGAACAGGGTTCAGAACCTACAGAGTTCTCCTTCAGAATGCATCACTATAAACTCTTAAAGCAGTGCTTAACTCGTTAGAAAAGTTGAAGGATTATCAAGTTTCAACAGTTAAAACCTGTTGCTGATGATAAAATCGAAGACACAATTTTATCCAATTTATAAAATTTATGAAAGCAGTTTAAGCAAATCTCAATAAAATGGTGCAAAGGAAGACTTTTTTGTTGCCATTAGGGTGAGGCTGGGCTGTTGTTCTTAAAATTACCCTCACAAAGAGTTCTGTTGGCTGTCCTTCAGCAAAAAGTTGATAAGCTTCAGCTAATTTCTATGCATGGTTTCCCTTTTATATGTGTAAAGACTAACTATGTAGCTTGCAACTAAGTAAACCATGAAATTTGGAGATCACTATTTTTCATGATTCTGCTTTAGGTCATCTCTGTTCACTGTTAACTTTTGAAAATTGAGTTAGAAGTTTCAAATATATGGTCATGAATTATCATGTTGCTTTACGATTGCATAATTAACAGTGCTTTTCTGTCAGAATATAACAGGGTTTGCTTTCTTTATGAAATTGTTTTTATTATTTCATTTTATTACTATAGCTATTCTGGTGATAGTTTATTTTTTTGAAGTATTTTATCAGATGCTGCTTAATATTGGAGTCTTTGGTTTCATTTGTTGTTACCTAATCTCCTTCTAGGGTTGACTGTTTTCTTATGTTTATGCTTCTTAAATGAACATCTCACTGTAAACACCTTTTGTTTGCTCTTCCTCTTCGCCATTGATGTACACCTTTTAAAAAGTGAATCTCATTTCAGTTCCTGTTGAACTCTCCTAATCCTTGTTTGGTCTATTTGTGTCATTTCTTTGTTCTCAATCCTTCCCAGATCAGTATAATCAGTGAATGAATTGTTAAGCTGTTTATTTGCTGGACAGTGATGACGTTAAATAGGAATGAATGAGTGTATCAGGGAATCTCAAAGCTTCCTCTGACATCTTTCTCCATGTGGACCCTTTCTGTTTTTGTTCACTTGTTGTCCTTTATGGTTTCCTGTGGTTGCTTTTTCAAAAAATGAGCTATTTTCAAAAGCCTGTAGTATTGACCAGTGTATCTGTTCCTGGTGTGATGATTGCATAGACATACCAGATGTGATAAGTGGTTTGAAGGTGTTAAATGCATTAGTGCATTTACTGTTCTAGGGTGGAATAAGGGAGCTATTTAGATGAAATAACCATGAATGAAATCTGTTGTTCACATCTTTCTAACCACTGTGCTCTAAGAGACATTCCAGACAATTAACATTTTTACACTATGGCACAAGATTTTTTTCAGGCTGTTTTGAAGTGATGATTAGATTGAGTTCTACAAAGGAAGTCACCAAAGAGGAAAGAATGCATTAAACAATATGAGCAATAAACTTTTCCTTAGATGCTAATTGGACTAAATGCTTTTTCAGGCTGTGTACATGATGCCCACAGAAGGAGATGATTCATCCAAAAGTGTTCCTTTAGCATTGCAAAGAGTGTTTTATGAGCTGCAACATAGTGACAAACCAGTTGGGACGAAAAAGTTAACAAAATCATTTGGGTAAGTTTCAGAAATGTTGACTATTTATTGGATTTTTACAGGCCTTGTAAAGCTTTTCTTTAAAAAGATTCTATTTAAATTAGGTTATTTTTAGAGGCACAGAGAAGTCTTAATATAACTGTTAACTGTTAACTTTTCATAGTTTACTTGTATAGGTTTTTTTTTATAAGCAGTACTAAAGCCAGGTGATCCAAAAGTCAGATTTTTTTTCGGAAGGGGAATGGTACACAAACACAGCTGTCAGTAGCAGGATTATAATTTACCTGTTACCTGAAAATTGTGTGACGCATTTGGCTTAAGCGAAATTCTGAATAATGTAATGGTTGAAACATTGCAGTTGATGCATTGTTAATGTCTTTTTAAAAAAATTGATTCTGTTTTAAGTTTAGGGAATAGCAGTAATTTGCATTTCTGTGTTGTTAGTTCTGCACTGAGGGCTGCTGTAACACAATTTAGAACCATTTCATGCTGTGTTCTGTGCGGTGTTTTAAAGCTTAACAGGAGTATCAACTGCATGAAGTAAAGGTGTCTTTGCATTTCCTCATTCTAGCACCCTCTTTTCCTCCAGAGACCAGCCACAAAAGGGCTTGCTTCTTATTTTCTTTTTAGCCCAATATCCAGTTGACTGACTGGTATTTTTTTCCAGCCTGGTCCTATTTCTCGTGAGATGGTGTTAGAGGATGTAATTGTAAATCTGGAGTATCTAGACAGAGGATTATACAATATAGCTGAATTGAGTGTGGGATTTTCTTTTTGTTTTACTAGCTCGATGTTTTAGTTGAGCACACGCTAGGACAGAAAGATTAAGATTAGCATAACCTTTACAAGCCTTCTTTTTGCAAATTGTATAAGCATAGAGTAGGATTTTATTAAAATGTATTCTTAAGTACTGTATTGTGCATTCCTTTGTTCTACTGTATTTGTAGACTAGTGGTAATATTAACAAGCACTTTTTTATTTAAAAAGACGTTAGGCGGTTTGTATCATCTTTTTCACACAGCTGTCCTGGTGTTCATCCTGCATCTGCTGCTAAAGCTTATGGTGGTGCTCTGCCCTGATAAGACTCTTTGTAACCCCTGTCTTTGCAACCTTTACTTTTCATCTTTTTGGGGAATTTTAAGATGAAATCAGTAACCTCAGTGTTGTATGTTTATCTGGTCGTACCCTCTTCCTACCAGCACACTGTATATTTAGTGTATCAGTGCTCCTGCTCTCCTGTTACATTGGAAGAACTTGGTGAAAGTGTAACTATTTCATCTTGAATTAAGATCCCAGCTATGTCATCTTCAGTAGCATGAAGAGACCTTTCCCAAGGGTGTTGCAGATGCTTAATTTTGTATCTGAGAGCAAGGTTTTTTTAAAAATGTGTTCATGCCTGCTTTCATTTTCCAGAAAAAATTTTTGAATGTGTTTCCAGATCTGGGTTTCCCCCTTCCCTCACTGTTGCATCAGAGAGAGATGTCTGACCTTGTGAGCCCTACCTAGGTGCTCTTTAGGGTGTTACTTTTTAGTGGGTGTTGTGAGTTTCTAACTAAGTTTGACTTTCTTTCAGTAGAAAGTGATGGCATGTCTGAAGGAGCCCTTTAATCCTAATTTTAGTATGTGACCTTTTCTTTGTTTTGTCCTTTAAGCTGGTTAGTATTTAAAGCCTAGGGAGTCGGGACATTATTTTCCATTCTTAATTATCTGACAGGTCACTTCATTCAGCTTTTTTAAGTGGGGACCCCCACACACTTTTGAGATTAGTGCGCTGCCTTGTGACAGTGGGGATGAGTCACGGGGAGGAGAGTGGGAGGGAAGATAAAGTCAGGAGTGCTCCTGATAGCCCCGTGTGCTGGTGCCTTCCAGGGCTGGGGTGGAACATCACGCTGAAGCTGGTGCCTACAGCCAGCAGAGCTTATTTCATACGGTTAGGAGGGGGGGCTGCTGCAAAAAGTGTTGTCAGAGACTTAAAAACTCAAAAGTGTTCTTGAGTTGAAGTTAGAGCTCACAGGACAAAGTATTTCATGCTGGAACCAGAAGCATTTTCTGTTTCTTGTTTTGTTGAAGGCAGTAATGCTGAGTGCATTTAGGCACTGCTGCTCTCTCCCTTTCTTTCACACGAGTGTGTTTGCACATGGACAGGTCAGAAAGCTGAAGGCCTCTGTGGAGTTACTGTGTGCCCAGGACTAACTGTTTAGATGAGCACAAAGGAGCCAATATTTCCTATAAATCAGTTTCCTGCCTTTCATGTGCTGCAATAATCCCTGAACGCTCCTTGACTGTACCTGAAGGGCCCTCAGAAGAGAGGCAGCTTGAAACATGCTGAGGAAACTGTTCTGACAGCATTGAATTGCTCCCAGGCCTTTTCTTAAGAGTGTTTTTGGCATGAACTGAGACTGGGTTGTAGACTGGGGGAATTCTCCTGCCTCTCCAGCTGGCTCCGGCTGCCTTCCCGGTCCCTGTCCCCAGTCCCACAGAGGAGAAGGCAGGTGGGCACAGAACGGCTGCCAGAACGTCTCACGAGTTCAATGCCCCTCCTTCCTGCCAAGGAAATCCTACAGAGCTAGAGAACCTGTGCTTCAGCCAGTACTGAGTCTCAGTCTTCACCTCTTGCTGTGTATTGCATTCTGGATCTGCAAAGAAATAAAAAAAAATGTCTTTTGAGCTGTAAGTTTTCTTCATAACCAGTAATGTTGTATTTGTTTGCCTTACAAAGGTGGGAAACTTTAGACAGCTTCATGCAACATGATGTCCAGGAATTATGTCGAGTGGTATGTTGATACTATTTCTTTCTGATCTGTGATGTAGAATGTTTTCTTGTTGTATTTTGATACGGTGTAATATGTGATAAAATCTACTAACCATCTGAGTAATAGTGGCTTTGATTAATTTAAATTAGGTTTTGAACACAGAGTTTTTGCATTTGTTTATTTCTCTTTAGGAATGAAATTGCTTGGTGGCCTTTTGGGGGCGAGGAATTTGTAAAGAATAGGGGAGCTTGAAAGTGACTGGAACATGTGCTAGTGGTGCTTTTATAGCCATGGAGAGAAATGCAATTTTGAAGATGTAAATACATTGTAACATCTATGGGGTTTTCCAGACACAAAGGAATGTAGCTGGAGTAGTCCTCAGTGCAGTTTTTAGGGGGAAAAGGAGGATTTAAAGGACTAGAAAGGAGATACTAGTGAAAACAGACTAACATTTCATTTTTATCTAAGTGATGCAGAGTCTGATCAGTGAAGTAATCTGTATGTTATGAATAAATGAAAAACCTGTAAATTCATCTTACGTAAAAACTAATTTTTCTTTCAGCTGCTTGATAATGTGGAAAATAAAATGAAAGGCACATGTGTAGAAGGCACTATTCCTAAATTGTTCAGAGGAAAGATGGTGGTATGTATTTAATACTTCTTAAAAAGATAATTGAATTTGTTCTGTTACTTGTATACTTTGAAATTCCGTAGGTGTATACATTGAAATTCTGTGGGTTTTTGTTTTTGTTTACAGTCTTATATCCAATGCAAGCACGTAGACTATCGATCTGAACGAATAGAAGATTATTATGACATCCAGCTAAGTATAAAGGGAAAGAAAAATAGTAAGTGATACGTTGTTATATGCACCAATTAAATCCTTCAACATGTTGGACTTCAGTGCCTGATGATTTCAAATGGCTTTGCTGTTGCACAGCAATTCCAAAATCTTTGCTTCAAGACACCTCACTGAAAATAGTTTCTGCAGAAGATGTTTTTGCCTATGTTACTTTTTTTTATCCCATTTCCCTTCCCTGCTCCTTCCTCCCTAATTCTCTCACTGGTATCTTTCCAAAAAACTCTACGAACTTAAGGAGTTTTCCTGATACCATAAAACTGCATACTGTGCCATGGTGACAGCAGTGTTGTCACAGTAGGTAATAATTTATATATAAAAATGAACTTGGAGGAAATAGACTCTTATTTTGATCTGACCATAGTAATAACCAAATTAAAAGAATGAACTAATCAGAACGTAACAGTGGTCCCTTGTCATCTCTTTACTGAGTACTTGGTATACAAGATGTGAAAAGGGATGTGTAAGAGTCCAGCAAACAGTCACCTTGCTTGATGCTTAACAGCTGCAAAGTGAGGAGTAGTAAATATTTACAGTTGTAAATACCTGATTTTTAAATCTGTTGATATCCTTATGTGTGCCCCTATAATTTGGTGCACTTCTGGACATTATTAAGCAATATAAAACTTTTGATAGTAAAGACAGAAATATGCAAATACGAACTGTCATGTCCTAATATGTTTTTTGATAATACATTGCAGGCTGGAGTAAACTTCCTTTTTTTCTTCCTCCTTTTGTAAAATTCCCCAAACTTTTTTCATTTAGTTTTTGAGTCCTTCATTGACTACGTTGCAGTGGAACAGTTGGATGGTGATAACAAGTATGATGCAGGAGAACATGGCTTGCAGGTATTTTTCTTTTTTTTTTATTATGCTTTTGAATACTATTCCTTTATCCTTTATGAAATAACTAGCAAAAAAATGTTGCACAACCCATTCCAGGTTGTATTAACTGATTTTGGTGATGTTTCTTCCTAGATGAGCTTTTACGTAGCTCCTCTTAATTATTGTTAGGTTTCTTAAAATGGGGCATGGATTTTGTAGCAATCTAATTAGGAGTGAGTTTTATAGATCCAAGTCTTTCAGTTACTACAATGGTTCACTTTTCTAGCAGTCTCAAGACTGACGAGTTCTTCATCTGAGTAAGTCTGTTCTTCCATGTTTCAAGTAGAAAAGCAGCATAGCTCCAGAAGTAACTTTGGAGAGCTCATGTTTGTATCATCAGCAAGAACACCAAATGAACCCTGGAATTTTAAACATTTATGTGTATGCACATGTTTCTGAGCTTTTCAGTTTTACTTTGCTGCACCCACTGGAGGAAGCTGAAGTTCTGTATAATTAATGTTTTACTAAAGCTTATTTCTGCAGCTTCGATATACCAGATTTTGTCAGGAACATTCTATATATTCTTTTGCTGTTCTTAGGAAGGTGCAGCATAGTGGCCAAATAGTTGTTGACAGGATACAATGGACATGAAATTCTTAATTGATCAAAAATGAGTGTTTGCCTTCATATTCTTTTTTTTTTAAATTTTATTTATACTGGTAACTCGCTTTTAATGCAGTGAGATGTCCACGTGTGCTCGTATGAATGACATAAATTTAAATTATCTGAGTTCTTGTGTTACTGTCGTAGCTCATGGGAAGGTTGGTGCAGAACTGTGGTAGTTAACTTGTACCCAAGTTTTGAACCCTTCTTTGATGCTGGTGCCCATCAAGCTTATGAAAGTCCATAAGGAGAGTGTCTGCAGCAAACAAGTACTTTGAGTTGCTAAAAATCTTCCAATTTCAACCCTCTATTTCCTTTAAAATGTCTAGGAGGCAGAGAAAGGTGTGAAGTTCCTGACACTGCCGCCAGTATTACACCTACAGCTCATGAGGTTTATGTATGATCCTCAAACTGACCAAAACATCAAGATAAATGATAGGTAAGTTGGTTGGTTGGTTTAGTCTGTGGTGGGGCTTTTTTTGGTTGGTTGGGTTTTTTTTTTATTGTAGAATTTGGACCTGGGAATGCATTTTACCAAAAATTATTTGGAAAATACTGTTTTTGATTTAACTCTGAGAAGCAGGTGTGGTGCAGTCACACATAGTGGAGGTCCCCAAGAGGTTGAATGTTAAAGTTCTGAATGACAAATTAAATGCTTGGTAATTTGTAGTGGCTGTCTTGACTGTGAAACAAATGACCACATCTTTTAACACATTGTGCGACGTTCTTTGTGTTGTGTATGGATAGGCTGCCATGAGAGTAAGTAGGATGAGTGAATAGTTATCTGCTTTCCCTCCATCCCTTTCCATAGATGGAGGGAGAGCCATTTCTCCCCTCACTGTAAGTAAAGGCTGATAATTTCTCAAGGACGTACGTTGTTGGTTGTCAACTAAATCTGTACTGCAGTGATTTCAGCCTCACCAAGGTGAAACTGCAGCAGCTGTATGGCATTTCAAAATAATATTCCAGTACCTGTGCTAGGAAAGCTGTATTTGTCTACTAGAAAATAACAGGTTTTAAAGCTTTTACCTTGACACAGTGAGTTCAGATCAGCCCTATTTCAGTTAAAGTGCTCTTGTCCTTGTTACCGAGGGCATGTTTTTCCAGAGGTGCTTGCAAAGATGATTTTTATTCCATATTAAAGCAGTATGAATTCTGCCACTGTATATGGTATGTCCTGGACAGAAATAGCATTGTAACAGCAACGTGTTCAATTTTTTCAACTTGCTTTAGGAGTACATACAACACTCCGTAATAGTGGATAATAATGTGTGTCTGTCTTAACTACAAATACAATTACCTTAATTCTTTTCAAAACTAGGTTTGAATTTCCTGAACAGCTGCCTCTAGATGAATTTTTGCAAAAAACAGACCCTAAAGATCCTGCGAATTACATTCTCCACGCAGTTCTAGTACACAGTGGAGATAACCATGGTGGACATTACGTTGTTTACTTAAATCCAAAGGGCGATGGCAAAGTGAGTATTGAAAAGCACCTAAACATACGTGTATGTTGCAAATACATACATGGACTTTTCATAATGAGCAAATCTGGAATTTTCGTACTCTTAAGCATCTGCTGAGACGATTTTTAGCAAAAGGGGAAATCCTTCATTTGTGTGTATGTGTTGAAGTTCTACTGCAAAACAAATTTTATCCAGCATTTTTTTAGGCTGACTTTGAAGCAAATACAAACACTTCAAATGTTTCTGAGACTCAGAAGTTCAGCATGTTTGCTTGTCCCACTGTTGCAGGTTTAGGTGATTTGATTGGATCAGACGTTTATAGGTCAGGTGCTTCTTCCCTTGAGTTGACTGCTTTTGTGTGTACATGACTGTTCACAGTAAAAACAGAAGTCAGATTTTATTGTTAATTTGTTGCTATTTGTCATTTATTCTTAATTGGCTTTACTGTTTTAGTTTAAAATATTACGTAAATTGCTCTAAATATACAGCTACCGGATGTCTTGTGCATCACTGCTTGTTATTTTATTCTACAACAAATAAGGTTAGTTTTCTGTTTCGTACAGAAATACTTGATATTTGAATAACAGTCCGAGGACAAGCTTCTGATATTCAGTGTAAAATGTTACAATACTTTGGTAACGGTTTGGTATTTATGGAATCCGTTTTACTGAGCAGAAAGAGCAGGTAACACAAATTACACTGAACTAGATTTTTTATTTTTTTTAAGTCACTTACTTCAAGTAGCTGAAAGGCATGCCAGAAATAGGATTAATTTATCAGTCAAGAACATGATTTTATGTGCAAAATCATATTTATATAAAATTTTCTCTCCAGTGGTGTAAGTTTGATGATGATGTTGTCTCGAGATGCACGAAGGAGGAAGCGATTGAGCACAACTATGGGGGTCATGACGATGACCTGTCTGTGCGGCACTGCACCAACGCCTACATGCTGGTCTACATCAGGGAGTCCAAACTGAGTACGTGTCCTCTGGGTGTGCATACAGTGATTTAGGGCTGTATTTTACTCCTGAGAGATCCCATGGGATCTGCCAGCCTTTCTCTCACTTTTGGAAAGCATGTGCTAATCTAGTATTGTCTTCACAGACACCCAGCCCTGCCTTACCATGCTAAAAGTGCTTCAACCTTGGTTGTTTTGTAGGGTGGAAAACTTAGTAAGCTAACTTCACTAATGGAATCTAAATCAAACTGATGATAAATATGTAGATGTATGTATAAAAAAAATAGAGCAGTGATAAATATTTTTTTATTTCTGAGCTGACTGTTTAATTCAGAGGTCTGTGATACATATTTCATGGAAGTAGTGCGTTTTGGCTTGGGATAGAAAAAGCTTCTTTTGCCAAAGTATGATGATATCAAACCATGTTTCTAATTATCAGATACAGAAGGCTGGTTTTGACTTCAAATCAGAGCAAAGTCAAGTGTATATGAAAAAACCCGCTGTTTGATGTAAATCTTGAAATGACATCATAAAATCTGCTTTGTAGGTGAAGTTTTGCAGCCTGTCACCGACCATGATATTCCTCAACAACTGGTAGAAAGGCTACAAGAAGAGAAAAGGATAGAAGCTCAGAAGAGGAAGGAGAGGCAGGAGGCTCACCTCTATATGCAAGTGCAGGTCAGCTTTTGAAACAGATTAAGTTGCAACTGCCTTACCATGAGAACTCAAAATATTGAGCCACCCAAGGCAAATCTTGATTTTCCTTCTTTCCCCTCACCCCTTATTTTTTTAAAAATTTGTGTTCTGAAGTAGCGTTGAAGTGAAATTATGATTTTAGTTCTTGTAAATATATGTACTTATGCAGCGAATCCTAATGAAACACACAGTACTGTGTATTATAGACATTTCTGTTTCCATTAGAATATATGTGCTTTTAAGTAAAAATAGTAAGTTCAGGTGAAAGGAAAAGGACCAGGTTATTTCAAATGGCTGCCCTGCCACTGCACTTTTATCTCCTTCAGGAATTATTTTCTAAAATTAGAATGTATCTAGCCATAGGCTGCAAGCCTGGACTTCTGCCAAACTGAGCTCATCAAGTAGGAGCAGAAGGAGAGAGTGCTTATATTTGCAATTATCTTTTTGGAAAAGCCAGATGGACTAGATTGTTATGAATTGCCTTAAGGAACCCTGTTTATGGCTCTTTCCAGAGCCCATCTGGCACAGGAAAATAGAACCCATTTTCCATTTGCCTCCATATTTCCTTGCATCTTCTTTCTGGTGTGTTCATAAGTAGAGACACTGGTGAAGTTTAGCTTGTTCTGCACCCTGTTTGCACTAGAGCTGTTTCCAGTGGGGAGAGTGGCAGTGCTTGTATTCTGTTAGCAAAGAGTGCAGGGAGGCTCTGGGAAATACAGGAGAAAGTTTAGGCAGCCTCCTTGCATTACACTGCGAAATAATTAATGTAGCCTTTTTCTCTAAGTGCCAAGATTGTTAGAGCACGTTTCCAAGACTGGGATCTAAGCACAACTGGTTTTTAATTGTTGGGGATTTGTAAGAATTAGTGTATTTTAATTACTTGCACTGATGTGACTATCAGTCACATTTTTTAAATTTGATTATAATCGGTGTGTTTGCAAATTTTCTTCATGGAAATACAAATACTGTTAGCACTCTGCCACCAGCCAAGGAGCCAGGGAGGTTGCATGGTAAAGCATCTTGAGAAGGTGCAGCTGAGCTACTGTGAGTAGTAACCTTTAAATGTCATTTTTCAGATAGTGGCAGAGGATCAGTTCTGTGGCCACCAAGGCAATGATATGTACGATGAAGAAAAAGTGAAATACACTGTTTTCAAAGTATTAAAAAACTCCACGCTCACAGAATTTGTTCAAAACCTCTCTCAAACGATGGTAAGTTTTCCGTAGCTGAATACCTGCATTTATTTATTTCATGACATTATGGTTGTTTTATAGCCCTTATTTTCTCCAGTTATTGGCAGTAGTCATAATATAGACCTTTTAACACAAAAGGTCTCTTTGGGTGTCATAAAAATATTTTAGCCTTTTTTTCCCTCTTTCTGTCTTAGTTTCCTGTCACATTTTTTATTTATTTTAGGGATTTCCCCAGGATCAAATCAGATTATGGCCAATGCAAGCAAGAAGTAATGGAACAAAAAGACCTGCAATGTTAGATAATGAAGCAGATGGCAATAAAACGGTAAATAGTCATTGATAGGTGTTATTTCTGTGTATCATTCATGATTTTTAGTTCTCTTAAAAGTGTCTAAGTTTGGGACATCAGTTCTTTCAGGATTTTAATTTAAAATTAATTTCACTGTCTCTGGTGAAGTTTGATACTTAAAAAGATTTGAGATTTAATTGATTAATTTGGATAGGAGGCAGGAATGTGATGCATGATTTTTCTTTCATGAAAAAAAAGTGTGATCATGATTTTTTAGGTTTAAAAATGTGTTTTTGAGTCCTCAAGTATTTGGTCAAAAATTCTGGATTTACTGCAATGTGTTGCTTGAAATATAAAACAATGTGTCTAGATACCACAAAAAACAGTGATTAGTTTCTGTCCTGTCACTGTCATGTTACTTCTAAAATGGAATAATGTTCTTGTCTCATAGTAAAGGTAGCTGTAGGTACATTTTTAGATGAAAAAGAGGTGGGGTTATTTTCAATAAAACCAATTGTTAGTGCTTTGTTTAACTTTTGGTTGGTTTATATTTGTATTTGTTTCTCTTAATAAACTTCATAAACTGCCTTTAACACAATTTTTAAAAAAGCAAAACTCTCCCACACATAGAATGTCATAAAGTTCTTGTATCTGATTAAAATGCAGATACCAGTTTGTATTACGTTCTCCAGAGACCTTTTTTTTATTTCTTTCCCCTCTTTCTACATAGATGATTGAGCTCAGTGACAATGAGAATCCATGGACAATATTTTTGGAAACAGTAGATCCAGAGATGGCTGCTACTGGAGCAACATTACCCAAGTTTGATAAAGATCGTAAGCATATGGGTGAAGTCTTTCCTAAATACAAATTACTTTTATTTTGGGCACATCTCCAAAAACATTGTGCACTCCTTTTTTCAAGGATGTCATTGATGTATCCATCAAACTACTACAATGCTGAATTAGTTTTTCTCATACAGTTTTTCCTGCATTTATCTTGAAGTGTAAGACACGCTTTGCATGATTTAGACTTAGTGAATAAACTTTTATGTGTATATGTATACATGTATACATAGAGATACATATATATATTTAAGGGCATCAAATTAATAAAGACACATCTAGGCTATCTCCTTCCCCACTTCCTACCCCAAGCCTTACTTAATTTTAAGTCTTGTTTCTGAATTTGTAGATGATGTAATGTTGTTTCTGAAGATGTATGATCCGAAGACTCGGAGTTTGAATTATTGTGGACATATCTACACGCCTATATCCTGTAAAATACGTGAGTTCTGAAATTCAATTTCATTGTTATAATTGCAAACTTTTAAAGACGGCAGGTTGCACGTATTTTTTCTTTTAATAATGCTTCTATCACTGAAACTAAGGTACACCACAGAAACAAATTCTTATTTAACCCAGAACCTGGCACTTTTCTTCCCCGTTCTGTCAGTGGCACTTGCTGTAGGACTGAACATGTTGTCTTAAGTCACTGTTGGTGTTCAGCTGATCGTTGGTTACAGGTTTGCTGTACTTACCAGGTATTACTGAACCTAAACAGCTGCTTCAAACTTGTTGTAAAGCTTTGTGATCTGATACTGCTCTCCAGTTTGGTTTTTTCCCTTCTATTTCAAGGATTTTTGTGGAATATCCTCCTGCAATAATTTTTAAAGTTGCTCTTCTGCAATCTTCCACTATGGCAGCCTGAGCAGCTTTTCAGGCTGGATTGGGTGTAAGCCTTGATTTTCATATGGGTCCATTTAACGAATTCAGCAAATGTCCACTGAGTACAAATAATTCAGTTTTTCATTTTGAATGTCTCATTTGGTTGACTTGTGCATGCTTTCTACTTTTGTATTT
Organism: Grallaria varia; assembly: GCA_013396735.1. Taxonomy (NCBI): domain Eukaryota; kingdom Metazoa; phylum Chordata; class Aves; order Passeriformes; family Formicariidae; genus Grallaria; species Grallaria varia. Next base: position 804,679 of record VWZG01002665.1, read on the forward strand.
TCTCTGTCATAATTTATTTTTTCAAAAGATATTAAACTTTTTCTCTGGGGAAGGAGCATCTCGTGAAATTTCAGTGGTCTTGCACGTATTTTTGTTGTTAAAATGAAGTGGAAGGAAACCTTAAAATATGTCTCTGGATTGAATGTCAACAAGGAAGGCTCCTTCTTAGGCATTGTGCAACTGCCTCTCCAGGGTGGAAAAATAGGTTATCTCCTTTCTGTGGTTGCCCTTGTTTGCAGTTACTGCAATGCGTTTCACATTCCTTTCTTTTTTCCAATAGGTGACTTGCTTCCAGTTATGTGTGAGAGAGCAGGATTTCCACAAGAAACTGACCTTATCCTCTATGAGGTTTGCACTGACAGACTTTTTCTAACTTCAAGTTAGAAAAGAGAAAGAAGCTTCATTCATTAAGAAAGTTGCTCACGACAATAGTAATTTATAAATCTTCAGCACTGTAACCTGTAGCTTTGAAGTCTGTAGAGTACCAGCAGATAGTTAACTTCGAAACAGATTTAATGTTGAACAGCTAGAAGTGTGAGGCTTTAAAAACCAAAAAAAATCTCTCCAGTACCCCCCTTAGACAATGAAGTTGAGAAAATGCTGCATCTTCTCCTTCCTTTCTTCCCTAAGTCAGAAGCCAGCAAACAAAATCCTTAATCTGCTAGCAAGTTTCTGCCCAAATGCACAAATGGTAAATCTTCATAACTGCTACATTTATTGAGCACTGAAGATGCAGATGTTGCCAAGTCAAAGTCCTGGCTCGAGTAAGAACAAGGAACTGGGCTTTTATTGAGAAGTTTGTTAGCAGTCCTGCTGCTCTCTCTGGTGGTTCCAGGGCAGCACACACTGCCATCCTAAAGAGCAAAACTGTCGGGTGTTCCTGCTCTCTGCAGGGCAGGGTTACAGTTTGATTCCAGTTTGCTTAGACAGGTGCTTTTATCCCAAGAGCTCAGCCTACAAGTATAAATATGTAATATGCATATAGATATTTTATAACACAGGCATTTTTATTATGGTTTTGTTTGGGCTTTTTTTTTNGATAACTGAGTGAGGTGCCAAAAGTAAAAATAAGCAGCCAGTTTTATCAACAGCACTTAGATCTATCTGGATCCTAGCTAAAATTGCTTTTAATTTGTTTATGTATATACACACATTTGTTTAAGTTAAAAGAAGATACAGGTTACCTTAGATGAAGATTTCACTATTGTGACCTTTATTTTTGTCTTTTATTTATTCGGTCATCAATAATTTTTGTTCTTTATTGCAGGAAGTTAAACCCAATTTAACAGAAAGGATTCAAGACTATGATGTATCTCTTGATAAAGCTCTGGATGAACTCATGGATGGCGACATCATAGTGTTTCAGAAGTATGTATTTTAAGGGGGCAGGTTATCATTGCAATTAAATCACCTGTTCCACTTTGAAAGCAGAACTTCCTTTAACTAAGCATTTTTAACAAGAGTAAAGTATTATGTTCCAACAGCAGTTCTCATTTGTTTATTCAGAGAGGAAATGAAAAAATACTGGTAATTCTTTAATTACCACATACCATATTATTTAAGGAAAAGAAGGTTTCATCCTAGTTTAGAAAACTAATAACCTGAAATAGGTCCTAATGTTACCAGAGAGTGGTTCAGCAATGCATTTGCTGTGTGCAGCTTCTTAGTGGAGCCACTGTAACTCAGACAGTGAAGAGCCTTCCAGCATTTCAGGTCTCAGGCTCACTACCATGGCCACTGTACAAGGCTCTTGACTTGGAGCTCCTTTCATCTTAGAACTGAACTGCTTTCCCTTTTTCCCTTTTACTTACGCTCACAGTAAGTTCCTTACTGGTGTACCGATCTGTGGTGATGAGATGCTCCCAGTTTGCCCAACTTGCAGGTGTACTGATGTTTCTTCTGGAGTTTTCTCCAAGGCAGAAGGGGAACTCCTGCTTCTTGTATCCATTAAAGGGATGTTTCATAATCTTGTCAGGGCTACAAATCAGGATTTCTATGCTCTCACTCCTGATGGTCACACCCAACTGTGTTGCTGTGTTTCTCTCCATGGGCTGACAGTGGGTGGAAGCCAGCTAGTCTATCTTCAGCACTCTTACCCCAGATTTTGTGAGATGAATGTATTTCTCATGTCATGCCTTGGAACTCGCATTCCCAGTTGACCCAGTTGGTGTTATGCACCCTTGGCTGGCTGCTGACTCCTGGGTAAGTGCACAGCTTGTACCCTGGTGCTGTTTCTCTGCTGAGAAGTTGGGGTACCAGTCAGGAGTGACCCAAACCAGCCTCTGTGCCCACTGCTCTGCCTCAGTGGGCCAAGGAACGCTGTTGTACGTCTGGCCTCTGTGCAAAGCAGTTGATATGGGACATATGGAAAGCTGTGCAGCAGTACTACAGACACACAGTGATGGGCCAGGGTGGGAGGGAGGGATGGCTCCTGCTGGAATGGTGCTGTGGACCCAGAGGATCCAGGGTACAGCCAGACTGCCAAGTGAGGGCGATGGGCCTTGCACTGCACAGGGCTCTGGGTCACTACTGACTGCATTAGTCCTACTGTGTACAAGTGGTGGCTCTCTAAAAAGGTTTCTGAACTTTATTTCTGTGTCTCTTAACTGTTGCTGACTTACTGTAGAACATGGTTTTAAAAGCCGGAACTGTTGTGTGTGTAACAATGTGATATGTGATGGTTATCATTTGTTTGTTCTTGTAGGGATGACCCAGAAAATGATAACAGCGAACTACCAACAGCTAAGGAATACTTCCGAGACCTCTACCATCGTGTGGATGTCATTTTCTGTGATAAAACCATCCCAAATGACCCAGGCTTTGTTGTTACTTTATCCAATAGGATGAATTACTTTCAGGTATGTGTCCTGTTTCTCTGCTTTTCTTCCCTTGTTCTGAAAGTAACTTTTGCACTGCTTCAGAAGTGCACTTGTACACTTTTGCATTGTGGTAATGAAAAATTTAAGGAAGCCATTAAGGCTTGTGAGAAGAAAATACTTTATTCTCCACAGTTTTATTATTGAGTTATTTGATAATATGATTTGTTCTTGGTAGGCTCTTCTGCACTGTCAGGGAAATGATATTCAATGAGTTTATGCATTTGCTTTTAAAGTGACATGTGAAATTTAGCTATTAGAAGCTATTTTTGTGCTTGTAGTATCACAATAATATTAATTTTTTAGACCAAACTGTATTGCTTTCTTCACACAATGCAGTTTAATGCTCAGTGACACTAACAGATCAAACCTGTTGTGTTCACAAAGAGTGGCATGGGGTGTTAAGATGAGGAAAACTGGATATTGAAACTTTAAAAAAAAAAAAAAGTTAAATGAAGTTGGTCTGTGTGTATGGCCTGAGTAGATTTGGCTCCCTACAGTTCTCCTGCAGTTGCTCTTGTCAGACTCAAATCATCGCTTAAAACCAGTTTATTTTCTGTCCCCAAGGGCAGAAACTTTGAGTACCTGCATACACAGGGGAGAGTCAGAGATGACTTTTGCTATCCTGTTCTCATCATCTGCTTTTTGGCCAATTGTTCTCTTATTCTCTTTCCACTTGACATGTAAGGTCTTTATAGTTTGGAGGTTTTTTGGTAAGGCAAAAACAGGCAGAATGCCTATGCCTTCTGTAAGGCAGTGCTTTGAAATATACCTGTGGAATAATGTGGTGATTTAATTCACTCCAAGGAAGGTAACTTACTTTGAGTGAATTAAAGGAGTGGAAATCTTCAAAGAGTGAGTCCTACTTACTTCCCAAAATAAACCAACAGCAAAAAGCAACCAAACAACAAAATCAACCAAACAAGCAAAAGAGGAATAGGGCTATTGTTGTGGATTTTGTGGCCTTTCGGTGACAATGATTTATTGTAATAAAACTGTTTCCTCTTTTTTTTTCTTGGTATATCTTACTCTGTGTCAACCATTCAGAAGCTGACAATACTAGTTTATTTAGCCTTGGTGGAGTAGACAGTGGGTTTCTCTCAGATTTTCAGTAGCATAATGTTCTTGTTATGGGAATGTATGATTGTGGAGCAATGTCATAACTGTCTGAAATAATTCAGAACTTACCAAAAATTTACTTTCAGGTTGCAAAGACAGTCGCACAAAGGCTTAACACGGATCCAATGCTATTACAGTTTTTCAAGTCCCAAGGGTAAGATGAATTCCTTAGTGTTCTGTGTCTAAACTATTCCTTAAAATATTTAGCCCAGATATAGGTAGATAGCAGTTACTCTATAGCCTTTTCCAGGTTATTAACTAATTCTTTCCCAGTAAGATGTCAGTGTTCTGGCATGCGCTGCAGGTTGCAGAGGCACTTTGAATATTGCAGTGTGTGGCTCCAGAACCTCAAAGATTTGCATGTTTTAGAAGAGTTCTAGAAAGTATCATTGAAAAAATCAGTAGTTACTTCAAAGCCTTATGCTATGGGATAAATTACTAAGCTAATGCAAGTGCTGTTTCAGTGAGTGCAGAGTTCTAGAATGGAGGAGACAAGAAACAAGTACACATAAAAGCAATATTCTTGCTGATTTTACAAGTTTAAATGCAGGAGGTGGTGATTTCCCCCCTCCTCCCTCAATGTCTGCAAATGAAGTTTTCTGAAGATGACAATCTTAACAAGTTCATGGGTATTCAAAGGGATAGTTCTGGTTAAAATGGTGTTCTTAGGCACAGTTGTGTAAAACTGGCAGGAAACAGTGTGTTCATGGCTACCTGTATGTGCTGCAGGAATAATGCACCCACAAAGCTTACGTATTTTTGTATTCATGTAAGTGTAGATTGCTCTTTAGTTACCTGAGGGTATCTCCCTTCATCATCATCCAGACCTGGAATTTGAGTAGCTCTTTGTAGTTTACAGTGCTGTGGTCACCCTGGAATGTGCTGTGTCATGTGGCTCCAAAATTAACCTTTCACAATCTAAAGCATGTGCTGCTATACCGGTAATTTCAGAGGAATGCAGGTCTGCCACCCTGCAGCACTGACAGTCAGCTTGTAAACATCCAGAAGAGTTAACACACACTGAAGGGCTTTTCTGTTCCCACAGCTCAGCTGTGTTTAAAAACCACTAAAGCTCTGTATGTTGTGCTGCGTAGGGTGTGTTAGCAATTATGTGAAACTGGGAGCCAGTATTAAAAGTGTTCTTGGTGCTTCTATTTACTGAGCTGTGATGGATTTTGGAGAGATGGATTGTAAAAACACATTCATGTTTTTCCTCTTTCCTTCTCTAGTTATAGGGATGGCCCTGGTAATCCTCTTAGACATAATTATGAAGGTACTTTAAGAGATCTTCTGCAGTTCTTCAAGCCTAGGCAACCGAAAAAACTCTACTATCAGCAGGTAAGAGTCTTTTATTTTTGTTGGTGTGAGTTTAAAAAAATAATTCTGCCCTATTCAAAGTATGCCTAAAGTGTTTTTCTTTTCTTTCTTAAGCTCAAGATGAAAATAACTGATTTTGAAAACAGAAGAAGTTTTAAATGCATATGGCTAAATAGCCAGTTTAGGGAAGAGGTGAGTGAGGTGTTACACACTTGCTATTGTTTCTGTGTCAAAGCTGGAATGTTTGTGGTTATCAGTCACAGACTCTGTCCCCAAATAACACAAATTTACAGCAAAGTTGTACCTTATGTAAAAAAACCCTAACCAAAAAACAAGAAAAAAAACACAAAGAAAAAAAATAAAATATAAAATTGTCTGTTAAGAAAAGTTTTGAAGATAACATAGGTGTTGACTTTAGTGGTTATCTTTTACAGATGAAATTAGATGTGCTTTAATTTATTTATTTTTCTAACATTTTTGGATTTTCTAACAATTTCTATGTTTTCAAATTCCCCAGGAAATAACAGTATATCCAGATAAGCATGGGTGTGTGCGGGACCTGTTAGACGAATGTAAAAAAGTTGTAGAACTCTCTGAAAAAGGTTCAGGGAAATTAAGGTAAAGCTGGTGGATTTTGATTTCTTTTTTGTGATTGTGTGGATTTTACTGGAGAAACCATTGGTATCAAATTAAGTCTAATACTGTGTTAAAAACAAAAACCTTTCAGATTTCCACTTTTAAAATGAGTTCTTATTAATGATGAATATATACATTTTATACAATTATTTGTTTTGTATTTCATAGTGTTATATCCTTGAGATGCAGAAGTTTCATCAGTTGTATTTGTTAATTTAATACTTGTTTCCAATTCAAGCATTTCATTCTGTTCACTTCTTGGGAGTTACAGGAGTTAAAAGGGAGGTCGTGTAAAGAGAATTTTAGAAGCAGTCTATATTAGAAAGCTTTGGTTTGTAATGACACATAGTGGCTTTTTTGCCATGAGCCAGAAATAAGTTAACCTCTTGTAGCTGCACTGCTTAATTTTAACTGAAGACAGAATTTAAAGTTATACAAATACAACAGTAGAATCACTTTACATCCCAACTTCACTAATTATTCTCAAGGTTTGAGAAAAAAATGTTGCATTGAATTTTTTTTTTTTTTAAATTTACTTCTTAAAAATGCTTTTCCTTTTTGTTTATTTTGAAGGCTGCTAGAAATTGTAAGTTACAAAATAATCGGTGTCCATCAGGAAGATGAGCTGTTAGAGTGTTTGTCACCTGCCACAAGTCGAACGTTTCGAATAGAGGTAAATATTCTCTTAAAGGAACTTTGAAACTTGACTTTGAGAGGAAACTCTCTCAAGTGGTAATTCTCTTCGGGGTTCTGATTTTCAAATACTGTAATGCCTGCAGGGAGTTAAGATTACATGATAATATGTATGTGTATTTTTAAAGGTAGGCCTTCTAAAAGGATCCTCCTTTGTTCCATCTGCTTCCCTGTAGTGATTTCTTTCTTTAATTTTTTATATATGCTTATTGCAACAATACATGAGGGCTGTGCAAGGGCCTGTCCATAGGACATTTGCTGTCTTAGAATTATTATTCCACAGTTTGTTTGAGGGCTCAGGATATAACTGTTTATTCTTAGAACCCACTTTCATACTCTAAACTTAAATATTCTAGAAGACTTTGTTTGCTTTTCAGTTACGTTTGAGCTTCTTGAGCCAAATTTTGATACTTATTGTGTGTTTTTTGTTTCTGAACATCATTCAGATCTGTTAACTTGCCTCAAAGATCAGAAATTAAAACCAAAATGTTTCCAATGTAGATGGTAATGAAGACTCTTGAAAAAGACTCTATCAAACAACATGGTTCTTTTAATTGCTTTTAAATAGAATTGTTTTACACCAGTAGCAGTACATCAATAATGCTTTTAGTTACTTAATAAGGTACTTTGGGGGGAAGTTTAGCTGATTGCAGTCCTAATTCTGTGTCTGGATCTAGGAAATTCCTCTGGACCAGGTAGATATAGATAAAGAAAATGAGATGTTAATCACAGTGGCACATTTCCACAAAGAGGTTTTTGGGACATTTGGAATTCCATTCTTGCTGAGGATACACCAGGTACAGCATGCCTCCCTTTTTCTCCCTTGTTAAAGTCGTGTCAAAGAAATGGAGTAGTGTAACAAGTGTGTAGGGAAATACAGCTCCCATGTAAAAGGTTCTGCCCTCTCTCTGCCTTTTTATGGTTAAATCATTTACCATCTCAGTTCTCTTTTGCATATAGAGATTGTTTAGTGTTTCAGTGAGCCTGTGCAACATCCAGAAAGGAGATATTTGGTCTCAGACAGACTTTTAATGCTGTCAAATCAGTACTACTACTAACTAAAGTTCCTTAATTTATGGCAAGTTACCTGCTGTTGTTTCATATTGTAGTGAATTATGTTGATGTTTGTGTAAGTTTGTAAATAATAGAGAGATTAGGGCAATGTATTTCATTGAAGCTTGAAGCAGGAAAGAATAATAACAGCTCCACTTTTGTTTCCTAGATTTTTTTTTTTACATTAAAAATCTTGTTGTGGTTATTAGGGTGAACACTTCAGAGAGGTTATGAAGCGGATCCAGACAATGCTGGACATACAAGAAAAAGAATTTGAAAAGGTAATTTCAAGTTAGGAGAGTTTTTGCTGCTGCCTGTAGACCCTGAGTTTATTTTAGTAAGTTGGCAAACCAGAGACTTGGGATAAATGTAGGTTTTGATTGGTGAAACAGTTTCTTGACTGAAATAATGCTTTTTCTAAGAATAATTAGGTAGGATGGGTAGGAGTATTATTTCAGTACTGCATTAAGAGAGATACTCAGCAAAACATTAAAGTGACCCAGAAAAGTATAGCTGGTATAGGACCTCTGGAGGCCACCCCCACATCATGTCCCTGCTTGAAGCAGAACTTGTGAGGTTGTGCAGGCTTTTACCTCGTGGCACTTTGTGAACTCCCAAGGACGGGAATTCTGCCACATCCTGGGCACTATTTTAGAGCACTACCACCATCATTGTGAAGACTTTTTTTCTTTTCTTACATGTAATCAGAATATTTCATTTTGCAATTTGGGATGGTCACCTCTGTGCAGCTTTTTGAGAAGGGTCTGCTCCTGTGTACCCTCCTTCAGGTGCTGGAAAATTAGACACCCTGTCAACCTTTTCTTCTCCAGACCAAACCAACCCACCTCCCAGAGCTTCTTGTATGTCAGACCCCAGTCCTCTCATGGTCTTGCTGGACCCTTGCTGCAGCTTGTTGCAGCTTGTTGCCACCTCTTTTTCCCTGTAGGACCTGAACCTGGACACAGCACTCCAGATGTGCGTTCTTATTTCCCCAGCGTTCATTTTGTCCCATTATTCAGGTTGTTGGTGAGAGTTTTAAACAGGATTGGCCTTTTACCACCTCTGAAGAATGTTACTTACAAGCAGCTGCAAGTTAGACTATGACCATAGACTTGAAGCTTTGTTTCAGTGTGGTGTCTTACCAGTTGGTGTTTGTTTTTTTTCTTTTCATAGTTTAAATTTGCCATTGTAATGATGGGCCGACACCAATATCTCAATGAAGATGAGTATGAAGTGAACTTGAAAGATTTTGAGTCCCAACCTGGTAAGTTGTTAGACAACCTTGCCATTGTTTTGACCTGCTGGAGTTGCTCTGCCAGTTGCTAAAATGTGATCATGTAGCTCAGGATGAAGAAAGTTTGTTGTTTGTACATGGCATACATTATATGTAGTAACTAAACAAGTATTTATATACACTAGTGTGCACACTGAGCAGTGTTAACTGTAGTTTCAGGATATGTATTTTACAGGCGTATAAATAACTAGTCTGTTTCCTTGTGGGTTACAAGATTGCATTTCTATGACCAGATGGGTCAAATACCAGTTTAACAGACTTTACAGCAGTGAATTACTGCATCTGCTCTCTTGTACATTTGATCCTTGTGGAAGGATACTTCTTGTTCATTCTTGATGTTTTCAATGAATCTGAAGAACCTAACACGAACATTACCTATGTGAATAAGATCCTGTTCAGATTTTATATTCTTGTGAGGTATTCCCCAAGCTACAAATGCAGCTCTGATCTAAATTTGTCTGTGGACGGTCTAGCATCTTGTTTACTTGACTGATATTTAAAGATCTGTTCTCTGAGGAATTTACACATGGGACAAACCAGGTTAATCCTTCAGGAGTTCCACCACGACAGTCTTTTCATAGAATCATAGAATGGTTTGGACTGGAAGGGGCGTTAAAGACCATCTAGTTCCAGCTCCTCTGCTGTGGGCAGAGATGCCACCCACCAGACCAGGCTGCTCATCCTAACCTGTAACACTTCCAGGGATGGGGCATCCACAGCATCTCTGGGCACCCTGAATAAACAATTTCTTCCTGACATTTAATCTAAATCTCTCATTTTCCTCTTATAAGAGTTACAGTTGGGAAGGGCTCCTTTGAATGCACAGAGATCCATTGAAAGCCTTGAATTCATGGGGATTTTTTGTCCCAGCTTAGCCGAGTGTTCTTTATGAGCTGCTCTGTCGAGTAGGAACAAGTTTGAGGACAACTTACTGTCTGCAGTTCTGTTTCTCTGACAGTTAGGAACTGTTTTTTGTTGGTAGGTTTTCTAGGGTCAGTCTTTCACTGATCTCTTTCCAGCTGTGCTCTGGGTTTATGTGGCAGTTTTAAAGAAATCCTATAACTGTCCATTTATTTCAAAATCTGCAGAGGGTTAGACCTGTGCTATTATTGAGTACTTTGCAGAAACCTAGCAAAAAGTCCTCTTGTTGTGTCGCACAGCTGGATTTGTGGCTGTGGCTGTGATGGGATTTGCCAGAACTGGGAGTTCCCCCAGCTGCACGAGTTGTGTGAGCCTAGGAGTGTGTCACTGGAGGGGCCTCTCTCCCTACCATAGCTGGGAAGGGTCTCTGGATGTCAAACTCAGAGGTGACATTTCTCCGTGGACAGATAAACTCTTTCTTGTGCTCTCCGAGCCGGCAGAGTCCTGATTGTATTCTCGGAGTCATCTCTTTAGGGTCGGAGAGGGAAAGGCAATAGTCTGAAATGAGCTGTCAGACTTTGTGAGCAAGGCAGAGCCAGGATTGCCAAATCAGTGCAAAAAACTAACCAGGTAACCAGGCCAGAAAGGGGAAAAGGGAGAACTTGGACTGTTTGTAGGATTGCAGGGAATGTAAAAGTGAAAGGTTTTAATTCTGGAGTTCACTGGAAGTTGCCCTTTTGTTATAATACACTTGGATAGAATTAATTTCTACAAATACCAAATTTTAACACATGCTGGACTGACGGAACCAGAGTTCTGGCATTTCTCATTCTGATTGACATAGCTAATGTCAGTAGCATTCCTCTGCTTTTGCCAAGGTACACTATAGAAATCGTTGTGCTGGCACTAACTGTGTAGGACTTAATTTCTCTCTCTAAAAACATACATGTGATCTCAGTAAGATTGGCAGTTCTCTTTTTATTTGACATTGACCATTATGTTAAACAAAAAAAACCAAGTAATTTTGATTGAAGAAAACCTATCCCAAAATGCAGATGCAGGCAACCAACAAGGTCAAGTGTTTTATGCTTTAGTGGTTGCAGTTGATGGCTTTGAATGTACGAGTGTGCTTTTCTTGCTGAGGGGCTCTTTAGTTTCTGCCTTTATCATTTCACTTCAAAGAACATTTGATGCTCTGAATTGAGGACATCTTAGAGTATTTCTCCCATTTGCAAGAAGTATGTGGGCTGTGGCTTTTTGTGAAAACTGGCGGTAGAATAAATCATATTGGGTTGAACAAGTGAAAAATCTGTATATATTCTTTGCAATCTAAATTTGCCTTTTTTTTATTATTTCTCAGAAAACAAAGAGGAGGGTCAGTTACATGTTTTCTTAATTAGCATTATTTGCATTTGACATGAATTTAACAAATTCCTGCTTCAGCCAGGTCATAGGTATAGCTTAAAACAGCAGAGGTAACAGTGAATGCTGTAGGTTGCCACATTTTGATGACGGAAACCTCCCTGTTTGAAACAGGTTCAGCACTGTGGTGAAAGCTGGTACTTCTGTGTCCCTGTGGCCATAAGTTGTAACAGTAGTTTTCTTGGTTTAGCACACACTTCATGGCTGCAAACTCCTGTAAGTGACTGAGGAAGGGACAAACCAGCTACCCAATCCAGAAACAGCTGTAAAATGTGTTGTTGGAAGGAAAGAGTGGTCAGGAAAGTGCCCTGTTGGCTGTGGACTGCAGGGCTGTTCTTTAGCCTCCTTCCCTCCCCCTGTGATTCCCACCAAACTGTGAACGGGGTGCACAGGGATAGTTTGTGTAATGGAAAAGTTCCAATTTAGTCTTAAAACTTCATTATTTTTTTTTTCTCTTTTCTTTTCTAGGCAACATGTCTCATCCAAGGCCATGGCTAGGGCTTGACCATTTCAATAAAGCCCCAAAGAGAAGTCGCTACACTTACCTTGAAAAAGCTATTAAAATCCATAACTGACTTACTTAACCAGATTGTCAAGGCAAGGGACAAAAATAAGTGTGTGTGTGCACCTTTTTAACAACTGTAGAACTTTGGTACACGTGCACTATATCTGAAGTCTTCAGCAAGAGGATTTGCTGCTGATGTTAATTTTATTTTGTTGAGGCTGTTCAGTTTGGCTTCTCTGTATCTATTGACTGCCCTTTTTGAGCAAAATGAAGGTGTTTTTATAAAAGCTTGGATGCCAATGAGAGTTATTTTATGGTAAACGTAATGCAAGGCAATTGTCAGCATAATGAGGGAAGAGTTTAGTAGAACAGTTGACATTGGCAAAATTATTTGTCTGTAGTACGTTTATAGATGGCATAAGCTGACTGGCTGCCCTTCCCAGTGTGGTGTTCACCATCACTGCAGCTAGTAAGTCTTATGTTTAGACTCACATCAGATTTATTTCCTTCAGTTATACTTTAAATGACATTTTTGTGCATTTGTAAATGCAAAAAGAAAACTCACATCATCAATAAATAGCAATCTCTACTTCATTGTGTACATTGTTGGCACTTATTCGGGATTTTTGTCTCCTCCAGCTTCATAGAATCTTTTTTAATAAACTAGTTTTCATTTAATTTAGTCAATACTTTGCATCCCGTTTTGCCAAGTGGATGCCCTGAGTCCTAAAAAGAGATATTTGGGTCTTTTTATGAAATTTTCAAACCATTGGTAAATATTGTTGCAATTTATTATGCCATCTTCTGGCAAACAGAATTACACTCAAAAGTTGGCAAAAGCAAGTGAAAAGATTATAAATACCATTAATTTAGTTATCATGGGAAGAGATGGGGAAAACACAAGAACTAGCCTTTTAGCACAGAGGGCATGCTCACTAGTGTTTTAGTAAGCTGTTGACTTTGTATAAAAAAGGAGGAAAAAAAAAGAAAAAAGAAGAAAAAAAAGAAAAAAGAAATTGTATATTTAATGAATGAACATGTACAATTTAACACTTGGAGGTTAATTTTATTGGGTGAGTCTGCAAGTGAATTTCACTGATGTTGATATTCATTGTGTGTAGTTTTATTTCAGTCCCCAGACTGCTTCCTTTTCTTTTGGAGCTAATGCCAGCCGCGTGTCTAGTTTTGAGTGCAGTAAAGATAGAATCAGCAATTCACACTTAATTTTACATTCTTTTTCAGTATTTTATTTTGTTTCTGTAGCCGCAGTGTACAACTCCTCTTCCTGTATATTGCCTTTTTTTGCTGGAAAATGTTGTATGTTGAATAAAATTTTCTATAAAATTTTTTTTGATGAGTGATGACATGGACATTGAAGATTTCTCCTCTCCTTGGAAATAGTTTTGGGAAACATTTTCATTCATGAGATTTTGCTAAAGGTGTGGTTTTTTTTCCTTAAGTGTTGACAATTGTATAATCCTCATTGATTGTTTTGGGGAAACTTTGTGGGGTTTTCTGTCTAATAGTTTAGGGGTTTGGAGGTTTTTTTGGGGTTTGGTTTTTTTGCCTCCTAACTAGTCACATTTGAGCTTAAGAAATAAAAGGTTTTCCAGGAAGGAGCCATGTACACATAAGACAAATGGAAAAATTATTTTACTAGTTTGTTTGTAAAGCTTGTAGTAGAGTCTTTGTGGTAGACTGGACTCTGCCTGCCTGTACAAAATTTTGTGGTCCAGATTCTCAAGTCTAATAATATAAATGGTGTAAAGTGAAATCTGGAGTCTCTAAAGGTAAGGTCTCTTCATAGAGTAATAGGTTCCCTCCGTATTGTGTTCCCTGTATTCATAACCAAAACAGAAAGTGCAAGTTTTAGGTATGTTTGATTTTCTTTTTAGTTTGTATCTTGCAGTGGTTTTAACTGTTTCTTATTTCCAGTCAAAGCAAACTAGTTGTTTACTTTCTTTTGTCTCTGAGTGTGTAGGTTAGCGATAGAGGGAAGTGCTTGACTGGCATGCCTTAAGTGGAGAAAGTTTTCCTTTGGTTTGTATTTCCATCAAGCTGGTGAGAATTACACCATCCAAGTGGTGTTTTTACTGGTAGTTGGATTGTCTCTACAGGCTTTCAGTAAATGTCAGGATTTGTTTTCAGACTGTTTCTGTGAAATCAGAGGCTCTGGTCAGCAGCAGTAAGCCCCAGTTATATTTTGTAATTTAGTGTTACAGTAGACTGATATAAAATTGAGCTTATATATGAATGTCACTAAGTTTTCACATTAATTTACGGGATGTTGGCAGCTTTTAGGGAATATCCTAGGAAATCACAATCCTTCCTATTTCAGAAGAAAATGCCACTAACAAATTAGATTTTGGGTGCCTTTTGGTTTTTAGATGACTGGATTTTATGTGCTGCAGTATTTGTGCTATGCCCACACTAGTTTGAAGAAGTCAATACTTTGAGGCATTCCATATGCAGTTTTCAATAACTGAAGGATTTTATGAAAAAAAAAAATTTTTGGAGCACAAGTAAACTTGTTATTCAGATGTGGAAACACACCTATGAAGAGAAGAGGAAGACAGGAGGTTTTCTCAGGTGCGGTATGTTTGGTTCATTCTAAAAAATTTACAAGAACACAGCCTTCAAAATTGCCGTGCTTTTCATTTCCTTATTCAGATTCTGGAATTATCTGGATAATAGAGAGTGAGTGCATTAAATTAAGCTAATGGTAATATAAGTGTTAAGCAATAAGGATGTAATTTCATGGTACACAGCATCAGAGCAACATGATGGTAATGACCCATCTTGAATCCTCCCTCCCCAAATAGCGAGCGTTGTTCCTGTAGATTTCCATAGTGCCTTTTATCCTAAAGGAGTCCAAAGCATTCTGTGAAATCTGAGCAAATCACACCAGTGACATAGTTGCTGACTAGGGAGTGACAGCCAGCTCAAGCACCCTTTGTATGACGACGACGAGGCTTGCGTGGCCCCACCGGGACAAGGCAGTGCTGCCGCAGGACGCGTCCGAGGGCCCGGCCGATGAGCAGAGCGCGAGTGCCTCCCGCATATGGATCTACCTCAGCTGCTGCCCCTCTGGAGCTGATGTGCCAGCATCCCGCCCGGCATCCCACCCAGCATCCTGCCCAGCATCCCACCGGAGCTCGGAGCAGCCTGAGGCGCCACGCTGGCTGCAGGTGCCAGTGCCCAGAGCTAAGCTACGCCGTGGTTTTGCTATTTAATATCCTCTGTGAGAAGTCGTTTTCTGTAGGAACTTGTATATATTGTAAATAAAATAGCCTAGGGTATACACTGCATTGGTGTCTTGGCCCTTCATTTTGGAAAAGGTTGGGAGTGATTGGTGATGTCATGGTGATTTTTGGTTAGATCAAGTAGATAAATTTTGCAAAATTCAGACAAATTGTGTGTCAGGAGACACAAATAGTGTAGGGAGAGCCTGGCTGGAAGGGAAATGCTGACTTGCATGTCAGTTTCCAGGCTTTGAACCCTCCTTTTTTCTCACAGGAACTAAAACATTTGTGTATTGAAGTGGAGAGTGTTGATGTTTGGTGTGTGAGCAGTGAGGTGTCATTTACTGTAAAACCACCTGGTTTTTAGGGTCAGAAAAGGGGGAAATGTTCACGTGTTATATCAGAATCTGGCTTCCAGTCTGCATTCAGCTTAATTTCTGTCCCAAGTGATGTTGAAGTTTGCTGTGTACCAAGGACAGCAGGAAATTAAATTTGCTAACCTCCAGACTGTGGCTGGAAGCCTTTATGTTTTATTAAATACTGGTGTAAACTATTGTACCTGTAAATAGTGGTGTAAAAATGTCCTAACTACTTCTGTTAAATACCTCCTGCACATCTTAAATCATATATATATGTAATGTATTTGTATATTCATGTGAGTTTGAGTTTTTCACTCTTCCTGGTAAATGTTACTGACTTCATGCGTTATGTACCACTACTTAACAGCAAAGCTTGCTATTCACAGCCAGATTTTTAAACGGAGAAAAATCTTAACATCTTTAAAAAAACGTGTGAAACGGTACAGAACCTGTTGGGCTGCCATCTGTGTGGCTGCCTGTGGAGGTAATGGTTGTGGTGGTGTTATTTTCCATCTGGTCACAGTAGGTTGGGTGACCAGAGGAGGGAATGTCACTGTGGTACGGAGTGAAAGCTGGGACAGCTGCTCTGGGAATCTCCTGGGCTGAGGAGGCTGCAGGATGTTGGCTCTGGATGTCATGTAGGGCTGGGAAAATAGTTGTTGAATAATTCTTACTTATGTTGATACAGGCATGCTTTTTTCACATCTCACCATCTGAAGACTTGAGTTCTTATAGTCTAAGGCTGCAGTTCTGTTGGAGCAAAAAGCAGTGTACATGCCCACCCTAGTTTAGCTAAAATGTGGGACCAGCTCAGAGGTCTCACATTTTGTCCATTCTGAGAGGTGGGAGCAGTTTTGTACAGGCAGTTTGCAATGCAGGTGGTGCTGGGTGGTTTTCAATGACAGGTCTGGTGGGCAGTGCCATTCCTGGAGCTCATTTCTGTGGCCACCTTCACGCCCACAGTGTCCCAGAGCCGGTGCCTGTCTGGTCCTAGAGCCTGCTGAGTCCTGGCGTGGGAGATGATGCACTGCAGTGGGAGGGCAAGAAGGGAAAATGAGGGCCTTGTATTGTGGTTGTGACTCTTTTCAAGATGTGCTTGCTGATTTTTCTTCTTTGTGTTTTGCTTTTGGACCTTGATTTGTTATTGTAAATGGTGTCAATGTATGACCTGCATCCCTGCTCTGGGTGCAGCAGGTCATGGAAGCAATGCAGACAGGAGATGTTTTGCCAGTATTGTTAGCAGTAACAGGTTTATTTTCTTATCTGTAACAGAGTAAAGACAGTCTCATAACTTAGTGGTTTGTTAATAAATAATCAGCTACACTGTACCACGCAACAGCCCTGCAGGGGGAGGTCCTGTACGAACAAGAGCAGAGAGAAGTGAAATCCCAACCAGTCGGTTCCAGTGTGTAGGAGGTAAGTGCTTCTCTAAAAGGTGCATGTCCAAACCTCTGTTACTGGTGGGTTGGAAGGTCCAGAGTATTCTGTGTCCAACTGGGTCAGAGATTTGGGAGGAGTAGTGCTGAGGTGCTCAATAGCTGGTAACTTCACAGCTCAGGGCAGCGAATCAAGTAGAGAGTAAATTCAAGTGATGCTGTAAATTGGTCTTCAAGGCTTTTTGTTTTAAAGTCAGTTCAACTATGTTGTGGTAAACTGGATTTTACTGTGATTTATTCTGAAAACTGGAGTTTACCATGTGGATTCACCAGCAGTGGAGCTGCAGGACCTAGGCATACTCCTGTATGTTTTCTAATAGTAGTTTTTACGTGTAGAACCTTGTGCCATTAGGAAATGGACACTTTACAGCATCTGGTTGCATCAACTTCATTTCTATAGTCTTTTGTATCTATAAATGTGAAATTGGCAGTACGGGCAGCAATGGTCTGCGTCCTTGAAGATCTTCACACAGCAAGGTATGAAGCAGCATCCGAAACAGCACCTACAGCCAAAGGGGAGATGGACATGCATGGAATGATTTACTGGCTTTTCTTCCTGCTGGCCATATCTGTGCTTTTTCTCTGCCTTATTCTGTCTGTCTTTTCACAGTGTGAATCCGCTCCTCTCCCAAGTCTGTTAATGTTTAAAATATCTTCCAAAAATTTAATCTGCTTCACCACTGATATTTTATGCATTAATCTGATTCTGAACCTGATTCTAAATTACAGTAGGGAATTAGATAATGTTGTACTAATTTTTGCTTGTCTTTTGAAAACTAGTAATGTACTGGGTTAAATTTAGCAAGTTTACATCCTCTGTAGCCGTGATAACTGTGTCTAGAATGGACAGAGTGACTTCTTATCAAGTAGAGAAGGGCAAACTGTCTGTGTAAGCACTAGCTAGAACTTTTATTTTTTCATGACTCTTTTTTAGTTTTCATGACTCGTTTAGCCTTCTGAATCTGCAAAATGTCTGTGAAAGCTTACCCAACCAAGCACAGGCTGGTGCACAGGAGGCAGGACAGCTTTCCCGGTCTGTAGGTGACCTGGGTGGTGATGTGCTGGCGGCAGGAAGGGCATATTGTGGGTGTTGGTTTGCTCGAGAAGATCCCTGCTACGATGATCGGGGGCTGAGACACCAAGTAAACTTGGTTCAAGAGGAAATGAGAAGCAGCAAAATTAGAAGCACGAGAAATATTTTACAAGATACAAAGTCTCACTTGGAGAATGTAGGTTCTTAATGTGGCTTAATGCAGCACCCACATTACTGTTGTTGATTTCAGGTATATTCCTAAGAGCCACTGTACTGCTTGTTCTGAGGATCCCAATATGCTGCTTCTGAAGGCAGCCAGTATTTACTTGGATAAGGCCACATACAGGGAATTGCCAATGGATAATCCCCATAGTCAGGCAGTTTCCACCCCCACCCGCTGGTAGATGTGCTC
Source organism: Grallaria varia (assembly GCA_013396735.1). Lineage (NCBI taxonomy): Eukaryota > Metazoa > Chordata > Aves > Passeriformes > Formicariidae > Grallaria > Grallaria varia. The sequence goes on from VWZG01002665.1 coordinate 822,937, forward strand.
TCACATTGAGAGATTTCTGATGTTTAAAATAATTTGAAAATGCATGTTTTCTCTGAAGAAGAGATTTGAAGGGTATAGAAGAACTTTCTGGATCAACTTTTCAGTAGTTAATAACAAATTCATCAAAGCAGCTACTCTTAATATATGAATGTCATCAGTCAGGTGCTGGTGCTGTCCCCAGTTAGAGAAGTCTCTAGCTCATGTTTTTTCATTCTGAACTTGACTGTGATATTCCCTGAGGGGCATGGCCCTTGTAGGTATGTGAAGGATACTTTTTCAGAAATATTTTCAGTAAAAAGATATTTTAATGATCTAAACAAGTTTAGGTCACAACTTCACACTATAGCCTGAGGCAAAACTTGAGGAGTGGGAAGGTATCTTCTGTTAGATAGATAGGCTATAGCATGTGAGTTTAATTGCCTTCTGGTCTTAGGGACTTTTAAAAATGTATGTCTTCTTTCCTCTTCTTATTGACTGTTCTTTGAAGTCTTTCCTCAGCATCTCCTTTGAGCTTCTCCACTTCCACAAAGGTGACTAGAACAGGAGCACTGGACTTAAAATGATTTATTCTGAAACTCCTGGCTTCTAGATGGTTTTTAAAAAAATGGGTACTTCTGTAGATGGCCCAATGCTGGAAAACCAAGGCTGAGTTTCTCACCTGAGTTTATATTCCACAATTTCTAGGGGAATTTTCAAGCTTCTTAGATTGTGATTGAATCAGAAACCTCCCATCTTCTGTGTTGATTTTCAAACTGAAGCTTTTTCACTTTGGTTAGCACACAGAACCACAGGCGTGGTCAGAAATGCACTTACCTGGTTGCTCAATGGTGGTTGTTTCTCGACAGGAGTACGGTGGGGGACAAGGATACTCACAACCCCCTGTTACGAAAGAAAAGCAGGGCAAAATGTGAAAATGCAAACAGCTTTTGGCTCCCAAAACCTCCCTATGGAATCTGACAAGGAGCTGCACAGGGAGGTGCCAGACATGGAGTGCAGAGTACAGGACAGGGAGAAAAAGCTGCTTAACTGATCCATGGATTTCTAAAGCCAAAAGAGCCTGCAGCAACTACCTGGTCTCACTTTCTGTATAACATAAGCTGAGAAACCAAATAATTTTTTCAGCACAAAGGCAGTAACTGCTTCTATTCCATCGTAACTCCGGAATGATACTTGGTCTTAATTTAAGGACTCCACTGAGAAAGGATCCATGCTACCTTTAACTTTAAGGGATAACTACCCTTGCTATGAGTTTTTAGAACCTTTTTTCTTGTTTGTACTTTATCTGCTCTCAGCTTCCAGCCAAGTAATTGCATCATACTGTTTTTTCTGGGAAAAAGTCCTTTTGTTTTGGGAGAAGAGAAGCTGGTGGCTAAGATACCTCAAGTTTTTGTAGTTCTTTTACTAATCTTACAAATTAAGAATGCGATCAGCCTACCTGAAGTGAAATAAATAACTGTCTTAAAAATGCATTCATGAATGCATTCAAAATAAATTCATGTTAAAAGGTTTGCAGCCTGCTAGCATGGATGTGATATCAAACTACCAGACTGGGCTGGAGTAGGACAGTCCATATGAGAAGTCTTGCTTGGTCAAGCCCACAAGGATACAAAGTGGGATACAAAACTCAAACTTTCCAGAGTGAGACAAAATACAATGGCAAACTTGAAAAAAAGTTAGCAATGTTTTCTTGAATGCCTTGCCAGAAGTGGTAGAGATTTACAAAGGCGTTTGGGTTTCATGGTGGTACTGGGGTGTTCAGTTTTTGGCTTTCAGGGAGCTTTTTCTTTGGGGTTTTTTTTAGGGTGTATTATTTGTGGGGAAAAAAAAATGTAAAAAAAACTGAAGAATTTCCTTCCTCTCTAGAAAAGGAATGTGCTTAGTACGAGGGAGTTGCCACTCAGTGTGTTTGTGTGAAGGACCTGCTTCCTGCACAAAGACAAGACACTGCAGCTTGGGGTGAGATGTGTGCCATGCCTGTCCCTTGACTGAGTAGCTCACAAGTGAGACTTTTCCTCCCCAACTTCTTCCAATCTCTTCTGAGTTTAGAAAGAGGCCAGAGATGTCTTTGAGGACAAAAATATTTACGGAGAGAGCTGATGGGAGTAAAATGCTCTGAAAATTAAGTCAGGTTTAGGCCCAGTATTGATACAGTATTGACCTTTATTAGTCACCACCTGACCTCCCATTCTGGTCCTGTCTGGCAAATGGCAATTCCCTCAACAGCAGAAAGATAACGAAGGCACAATCAGTGATAGATCTGTGTGTCTTTCAATGAGTCTGGGCTCAAAGAGGCAGAAGCAAAAAGAGCTTTCTGAGATACTCGTGTAGGTGTGAAGGCACTGCCTGGTTTCAGAGAGAGGAGCCAACCCAGCAGAGCAGCAGCTGTCGGCACCCTCTGGCAGGCTTTGAGCTGAGCTGTCAGCACTTCCCTCGTGGAGAGGGGTTGTTTCAGCCCCTGGAGGACCTGGGGCAGAACTGAGTCACCAGGGAGGGCAGCTCTGGTCAGCAGGATTGCTTGGGAAAAGGCCAGTCCGCTGGAAAACTGGATGACAACTTAAGCAAGGCACAGCCCATCCATGTACCAAGTTTGCTGGCTGAACATTTGCTCGTTCAGAATATGAAATTATTGTAGAGATAAAGCTGCAATTCCTTTTCCAATAAAGCACGTGTTGTTTGAACAATTATTAACTAAATGAACAAAAATATTTATTGCCATTTTAAGCGATGCTTCTGCCAGGAGGTCCCCCCAGCTTGTCTACCCCAACCCTGGGGTTTATAATTTGGCACAGACCCTTTCTAAACCCATCCTGTCCTGGCGAGGCTGGGCCCAGTATGACCCAGCTCAGCTGTGTGCTGGAAACCAAGGACCAGTTTGCCCCACAGCCCCCCATGGGATGCTCTTTGTAGCCCCCCTGAGAAGCTCCTTACCCTCTTGGCCGCAGAACGGGGGTGCGGAGGGTTCCTGCCTGTAGGGCTCCTGGGGTGACTCATACATAACCACAGGGATTTCCTCGTGTCCCTTCTCGCCGGACATGGCTGCAGTTCACCTGCCAAAAACAGTGCAAATTAAAATCTACGGTCTGTGGCCCTCGGTGCCCTGTATTTGTCAGTGCCTGCTTCTGCAGTTCCTGCTTCTCACACTCAGCTTTTACTTAGAGGCAAATTAGCAGTTCTCATATTCTGGCTTTTTTGTAGACTGAATCATGGAATCATAGAATTGATTGGGTTCGAAAAGTCCTCAGAGATCATCAAGTCCAACCCTTGGTCCAACTCCAGTCAGTTTACTGATCATGGCACTCAGTGCCACGTCCAATCTCAGTTTAAAAACCTCCAGGGACGGTGACTCTCCCACCTCTCTGGGCAGGCCATTCCAATGCCTGATTACTCTCTGTAAAGAATTTTTTTTCTAATATCCAACTTAAATTTCCCCTGGCAGAGCTTAAGCCTGTGCCCCCTTGTCTTGGGAAAAGAGACCAACCCCNTCAGTTCCTGTTATACTTCATGAAGATGGAAAGAGCAGAAAATACCATCTTTACATATTTCTTTGTGCTGGAAAGCTAGATTTGTTCACCTGGAAAACACGCTATTCACAGTGTGTAAACTTGTGACTGAAAGTGTTACCTTTGCAGAAAAGTTTACCTTTTTTTTTTTTTTCCCTTTCTTTTTTTCTTTTAGTAAATTGTCAAAATAATTCAGGAAGGAAGAACAGACTTTGGAGCACCTGTGGAAAACCTTCATGTGTCATTAAGTCCGTGCAATCAGAGGCAATTGAGATCAGTCATTCTTTGGGTTGTTGTGCAACCTTATCGTCCTTGTTATCATGCCTGGTTTTGTTCTGTGAAACTATTGTCTCATCGGTAGGTGACAGGCTTTTGTTGGGAAATGTCATTATTACCTATGACTGCGCTGCCTGAGGCTCTGAACAAGATCAGACCACAAGTTCGTGTTTCGCAGGTGTTAGCAGGAGCTGTTCCTCCCAATAAAGAGCAGGAGGAAGAGGACACAGATGGTGTTGTCTGTTACTGTAAGTGGAAAGGTGTTAATTATTCCTAGCTGTCCCTTGAACCAGTTGATTTCCTACTAACGAGAACTAAAGAGTCCTTTGCAGAAGAAAGTTTCAGCCTTTTGCTCAGGTCAGCAAGGAAAGGCAGTTTGGGGGGAAAGGAGCAGGGATGTTTGTGAGGAGCTGCTCAATGAGCCTGGTGCAGGTTTAGTGGCTGCCAAATGATCTCTACAGAGCTCTTTGCATCCCAGCTAAATATCACCAGTTCAGGACTTGTGCTCTTGTCACCCGTGGTGCAAACTGAGGGCTTATATTGGGGGAGATGCAAATAGACTGTGGAGTTTGGCATCTGGCAAGTGGGCACAACATCTGGCAAGTGGGCACAAGCTGCCCGAATGTGGGAGGTCAAAGCAGAGTAGGACAGGAATTGCTGGACCAGGCAGGATGGTCTCGACAGGTCTGTTTTCAAGGAGTGTTGGAGGGCAATGTATATGGGGAGGATAAAAGAGGGTGGATTAGTAGTGCTGAGATAAAACATCAGTCCTTTAGGGAGGAAGAAAAGGAGGAATTTGAAAATATCACTAGGGAAGAGGTGCTGTAGTTTTCACAAATCTGGATGAATGGAAAGCGATACGGAAAATGGTAGCAGAATGAATAATAAAGGGAATACTTAGGGTGGTGTGGAGGAAAATCTGAATTGCAACATTTGCCATATTAAGGGCAAAGATGCCGGAAAAAATTGCTAATGTATGGGTTGGAGAAGAGGGATGGAGAAAGTTGTGTCTCACTGTGCTTGTTATAAAGGAGCTGAAACAGGTGATTGGGAATGTCAGACGTATGAATAGGACTTTGTGGAAGCTTCATGAGGATCCCACTCCAAGCTGAGAGTCAAGAACTTGGGTAGGATGAAGCTGTGAGAGCCAAGGGGGAGTAATCGTGTACAGAGAGGAACAACAGTGTGTCAATAGTAACTGTGGGTTCAAGAGGGTGGTGATAGGCAATGTTGCATTAGCCAGTGTTGACCAAGAGCTGTTCCCTTGGGACAAGGATTAGTGGGCAAAATTACAGGGAGTTTCCAAGTTTTTTTCTTATTGCTGTCTTGGTACTGAGACACCATACGCTAAATATTGGGTGGTGTCAGTTTGGGTGACACTTGGGCAGAATTCATCTCACTCACTGTGAAACAGGAAAAAGAGGAGCGGGCTTTTGAATTCCCACAGTGGCTGTAGGCCCAGGGAGAAGGCTCAGAGTAGGAGGGAATAATAATAATAATAGTGCCTAACACAGTGAGAGCTTGTCAAGTTAACTGCTGAGTGCAAGCAAACACTGACTAATCCTGGCTCCACCCAGTGAGGTATTAGGATATCACCAGTTAGATGTGTAGGACAAGAGAAGTGAATAAGCAGCAGAGCCGGGAATAGTGTGGGAGTCCCACTGGATACCAGGCTTGTGTTTGATCTATCGGAGCCCCCAAGTACAGAAGTTCTGGGTCACAGGCTGTTGATAAAGTTGGTGCCCTGAATTTGCTCACTTTCAGAATCTTGTTCTGTGCTTCCAATAATGCTGCCAGTAACTCTGTGTGTTGGGGTGGAGGACCTGCCCCAGGGCAGATGAACTGGGAGAGCTGGATGGGCACAGCTGCACCTCAGCTTCTGCAGGAGCCTCTTCAGCCTACCTGGGGGAAAGTACCAGGGGGTTAGATACCCTCTGGGCCTGAATGCTGCAAGTCCAGAGGTCCAGGAAGGCCATTTTCTGGGGTGTTTTATGCAACTCAGTAGACCCTTTAATTTGACACCTAAGTGGTAACTCTCAGTTCTTGGCTGCAACCACATCTGTGATGCTCTTTGGGGCTGTGACCTCCAAACCTGCAAGTGTTGTTGCCATAGATTAGAACTAGAGACTTTTCTCTCTTGCAGATGGGATCATCTGCTGGAGAGGAAGATATGGGAGAGTTCAGTGTTGGTAGCTCTGGAGGAAAAAGTTGTAAGGAGAATTACCAGGCAGTGGTTCCTGAAGAGTAGGAAAATGCCCTATAAACTTCCCTCCAGAAACCAGTAACATCCAGGAGGCTCACCCTTACTAGCCTGGGAGGTGATGTGAATTCTCTCTGCGGTCACACCAAGAAAACAGAGCTCTCTGCAAGGGCAAGGCAGACCCTTGTGTTGTCTCAAACTGGGGCCTTGATTTACCTGAAGCAAATTGACTCAAACTGCTGCAAACCCCTGGTTTTCAGGCAGAAATGTGTAGTGCCAGGGAGACCAAAACAATTCTGTGCCTTCCCTCCTCTGAAGTCTTAGTCTGGATGTAACTGGTTGGGCACTGGCAAATAAAGCTCCCTGTAAGTCCTGTGGAAATTAGTATTTTACAAAAAATAAGCAAATCACTCCCTGAGGTGTACACACAAAGAGCCAACTCAGGGCAAGTAAGGTGCAAATGACAACGCATTTATGTTCCAGCAAGGACATATCCTAGGGAAGAATAGGCAGATAGTTTCCATCATCCTCCTCTGGATTTGCTCCAGGGTCTTGTGTTCTGGTGCGAAGAGCAAGCAAAGCTGATGAACTGTGAAGTTCCCTGGCAGAGCCCCACTCTCCAGCTCTCACCTCTGCATGTTCCCTCCTCAATGCCCCTGATGGCTGAATAGTCACAGCTGGGATTAGTTCAGCCTGCAAAGATGCACAGGCACTGTCAGCTGTGCTTTTAAAGGGGGGTTAGTTTGGAAATCAAAATTCTGGGCAATACTAATTCTTCTCCTTTCAGATTCATATCTGGCTCTCAAGGATGGCAGCCAGGATCCTGGGCAGGACAGCATGCAGTCACTTTAGAGGAAAAGTGTTTAATCTCCGTTCCAGATCCATCTGACTTCATTGTGGGGTTTGCCATTCAGTAAGAGGGTGTTCAGAGTCAGAAAAAAGGGAACATGGAATTTGAGATGAAACATGAAGGGATTCAGGTATTTGAGGAACATAAAGTAATACATTCAAATGTTTTGTATTTTGGAAGATGAACATTAAAACATTATAGTAAAGGATCTTTACATTTCATGGAGGTATAGCAGTTTTCACCAGTGACCTCTGTTGGCTTGTAGGATACTGCTCCAAAGGCTTTCAGTTTGCTCTAATGTGTTCTTTTTCTCCTGTCATCACTAGTCTAATGTTTTCCTGGGCATTTAGCCCTTCCAGCTGTGTTTATGAGACAATTTAAATTTCTAGTATTTTAAAGAGTGACCAGAAAATGCCATTGCTGCCATGAAATTGCATCTGTGGCTTGAATAATATCAAATGCCTATTTTACTTGATTGAAGCAGTTAATTCTAGTTTTTGGCTAGCAATGAAACACTGAATTCCTCAGTGGAGAGATCTTTTCCATTTAGTCCTGGCTGGTCATTTATGGTAACATTCACAATATGCTGAGACTTTTCAGTCATTCAAGGAGTAGTTTCAGTTCTATACAGACAAATACACTCGAGGAGCAGCATTCAGGTATTTGTCTATTTTTGTTTTTAAGATAGAAGTTAAAAGAGATGACTGCTGGCAGCAAATTAGAAGTTGGACATTAAAAAATATTTAGGATGTCTGAAGTGGACAAGCTTTTCAAGGAGATGAAGGATGCTCTGCCAATTATCCATTCTTTACTTCTGAATTTCATTTTTGATACTACAGCTATATAAAGTTACTGTGTAGACACTGCTTTTCCTGCTTTCATGTGGAAAGGGAGATATTTAGGTATAATCAGAGTCCTCATGGCTTAGCTGGAAGTTTAGAGTAAAATGAGTTCAACTATTGTTCACAAAATGATGAGGAAGCATCGACTGAAGAGTGAAATGTTGGTGAACTGAGCTCTACAGAGACAGAAAAGGCTCTTTGCTTTCTTCACCGTGGAGACAACCTTCTCTCCTTCATGGTACTGTAAACGGTGACACAGACACAGATTTGGAAGGTTTGGGGGTTTGTTTTCGTTTGTTTTATCCCGTGCAATCCAGTGTGTGTTTGCTGCGACGTGCACGCAGAGGGCTGGTGTCCTGCTGCCTGGGCTGTGCAGGCAGATCAGCAGCCTGGCCCTGCCTCCCTGCGCTCCCAGGGCTGCTGGATAGGCAGAGCCTGCCTGGATTTTCCCGTCCCGTCCCACGTCAGATGTTTATGCTGCGTTAATCCTTCATGAAGGGAGCTCCGCTCTATAATTCAGTACTTTTACTGCTCGTGTTGCTCTCACCTTAAAGCAATTCAAAGTGCTGTAAACTTTCACAAGCCTCCTAGTCTAAAATTATTAATGGTAGCTTGTTTCTCTGTGTTACTGTACCAGCATCATGCTTTTACAGAAAAACCTTCTCCCCTCCAGACAGCCCAGAGAGCATCCCTGTCCCTTTGCAGCCTTTCCTTCACAGGGCTAAGCAAGGCTTTGAATCCTCATTTCTGTGCAGGGAATTCATCGTTCTTGTCTCTGAGTGGCCAACGAGCTCTGCCTGTAGAGTGGTGTGAATATCATCTCGTGCTTAGTGGCAGTGCTGTCTGTAGAATAATCCAGCAGCACTTCTTCCTTTTCCAGGGCACACGGTGCTGATGCTCTGTATTGATGCTTTGTATTGATGCTGTTCTGAACCAGCTGTGGGTCTGTCTCCTCCGATGTCATTCTGCATTAATGAACTCCCAGCTTGGAGCTGAAATTCCTGATGCACTTTTCTAAGTGCAGCGCTTTGTAGCATTATAATACATACAAATACTGTCACAGCAGGTCTCTGTTCTCTTATTCTGTGTAAGAGATTTTCTGCTTCCATAATTTGTTTCTTGTCATACGTTTTATTAGCCACTCCTATATTTCTGTCAAAGTTATTAATTAAAAGACTGAATAAGATCCATCACTGATTTCTGTGCTAACCTTTGATGCAAACCAGGTCTATCTCTTAAATCTTTTTCCTTAATTTACTGTTTGAGGTATAATCCCTTCTTCCTTTCAGATGACCAACTTCGCATGCATTTAAAGGGTACTTACTCTGAAGGATGAGCACAGCTGAGCCCTGGGATTGCATTAGAACTTGTCCCTCCCTAATTACCATTCCAAAAATAGAGTGCTAACTACTCAAGGGAAGTATTGTCCAGTGGTTTGTGCATTAACCTGGACTGGGGGAAAAAAAATATGGGCTCAGTTCCTGTTCCGCAACACTGATGATGAGCAAATTAATTAGTCTTGGTTTTGCTTAGCTTTGTTGTGTATGGAAATACTGTATCAGGGAGATGCTGTGTCTGTTCTGCACTGCCATGGTCACATTTGGTTATGCCTTAAAAGTTGGGCAAACGGAAGATAGGAAATGCCTAGTTTAGATTCTGCCTTTGTCCTCTGTTGACACAATTTTGTCTTTCACGTTCCCTTTTAGCTGTCAAAATTGAGGGCAGCCTCACACAATTGTTTCCAGCACTTCATCATTGCCTTAAAATTTGATGTTTGCCATCTTTTCATTTAATTCCTTTGTAGACTAATATTCCTGTACTGACAGCTTTGAATCAGGGTAGCCAGCATTTCATTTATACCCTTTTAAAAACAGAGTCCATAACTTGCCCCTCAGTTGAACATGGATAGAACAGCTCAAGTAACGTCTCACACAGCATCTGCAGCTGGTTTAGCAACTCCTACAGAGTTATTATGAATAAACATTCATTTGAAGAGAGCAGGTGTGTGCCCTGCTTTTATGTGTGAGCTAAGCCCTTTCTAATAGGGAAAATAGTTTCATTAGTTTGACTTTCCATTCTTCTTACTGTTCTCATTTCCACCTGATCAGAAAGCTCCTTTTCCTCTTTTCCATCTCTGCTCATATAGGAGAAATATAAAATATCCTGAGAAAAATCCGTGCCTTCGGATTTTAGGAACACAAGAGAAGCTTTTGAGAGTCTGACAATTTAGTCATAATAAGTTATCATTTCCAACAGAGAGCCACAGCTGTCTCAGTCCTTGAGCCCACTGTCTGTTTCAGTCCTTGCCACCTCCCTTTCTTTATTTCCTCAGGAGTAAACATGATATTGATCCCAGGTCATGTGAAAGCTCTTACCTTTACGTAGCTCTGGTGAATCCGGGGAGTGAAGAAGCTTCAGAAGTTGCTGGGTCCCCGCATGTCTCTGTGCTGTGGCTGTGCCAGGGGATGGAGCACACACATGCCCGGTGACATGGCCCTCTGCAGTGGCGCTCCCGCCCCAAGGTGCGACTCCCTCGGTGCTCGGGGTGTAATTACCCCAGTTCTGCTGCACTCCCGGCCCACTGCTCACACCTGCTCTGCCACCAAAGGAATGCCGTGGGACAGCCTTGCACCACAGCTTGTTTTGGTTGTTGGGTTTTTTTTTCTTTTCCCTAATATCCCAGAAATTTTCGTGGTGCTAAGCTGGAAGCTAATGCAGGCAACGAGAAGCAGCACGGCAATAACTGGAGGGCAAAGGGGGGACAAGTGTGTGTGCTCCCCCACTGTGCTGCTCTGCCAACCATGGCAGAGGCTGATGAAGAGCCACACTTGTGTCTGGGGCTCTGATATTGAACACAGAGATCAATGATCACTTTAACTTCGCGTACAATTAAGTGTTCTTAGATCAGCAAAGATACCTGTGCAGGGTGGTAACCATTGATATTTTATCTGGGATCTTCTTGGTAACTAGATTTGTTGCTGAATTGGGTTTTATGTTAAGTATATGCTTTGTCTCTGCGGTGGGTTGCCCTTGGCCAGCTGCCTGACACCCACCCAGACACTCTTGCTCTCCTCCTCAACAGGATGGGGGTGAGAATAATATGGAAATGTTCTTCAGATGAGATAAAGACAGGGGTATTGCTTACCAATTACCATCACAGGCAAACCAGACTCGACTTGAGGAAAATTAATTGAATTTATTGACAATTAAAACATATTTGGATAGTAAGAAACAAAGAGACAAACCCCTACCCCAGATGCCATATATTGGGCACCTCTGAATATAACAGTGGGCAGGTGGCCCTCTTAGTAAGGATCACTCTTGTTTCATCTGAATCTCCTGCAAAACTGTTTCTCCCAAAGACCTTTCTTCTCAAAGGGGGCCCATCCACACTGCTTCTGACAAGAACAGAGCGTGATGCATTGGGACTGCCTGGGAGACTCACAACACCAGTCATAAACATGCTGTTTGCTCCTGGGCAAAGTCTGAGTCAAGAAAGGGCTGCGACGGTGCAGGAAGCCCCATAGCTTGAGAGGTCAGCATTGCACAATAATTAGCAACTCAGAAACTCTTGAAATAGAGACTTTTGTTGCTAATGGATGAGTTGGTGTTCCTGGATGCTGGAACATGGATGTTCCTGGATGCTGGTTCAAAGAACCAGCTCTGGCTGGGTCTTCTTTCATTCATGGCAAAATTTGATAAGGTAGGTTAAAGATGGATTTTAGGATGTATATAACATATGTGCACATATCATATGTGGTTGCATATCAAATTAATATCTCCTTGTGCCAGGATATTACAAGATTATATATATTTTTTCTGAAATACTTGTTTTCTGAACATCTACTAGTTGTTCTGAAGGGCACAGAGTTTAGAGTCACCCAGAGTTCCCCTTTTTGATGTTGACATTGTAAAATGTTAATTTGGTAATTATGTATTGCTTTTGTTATGGAGATGGTAATCACTAGCGCTGAAATCTTTCACTCCTTGCTTTCCAGTCACTGTAACATTGCAGTTGGAGACACAACCCATAAGCAGAAAACCAATCTGTGGGAGAAAGGGCCCATTTCTTTGGGGATGGGAGTCTGTTTTTTTTCCTTGAAGAGCAAAGAAAAAGAAGTGATGAAACCACGAGTGCATGCAGAAGGACTCATGCACGAGAAACTCTTCCTGTGATGCAGGGTGGCTGAAGTGCTTAAATATTTAGAACAGCTGGAATGTATTTAATGGACTGCCAAGCTGACACTTAGGAAAGAACCCACCATTGCTGGAGCTCTGAGGGTTGTTTCCAGGAGCCTGGCACTGGCTGGAGAGCCAGCTGTGTTCCGCCTGCTCCGGGTGGCACTGGGCATGCCCCTGCTCTGTCATCCCCCGCCTTTACTGCGGCTGAGATGAGGGCATGCAAAGACCCTCCTGTCCCCCCCCATACCTGCTTTGCTCCCCGCTGTGGTCACCTGCTGACCTCACTGGGATTCTTCAGCTGGGGGGGAAGTGAGTGATTTTAGACTTTGGTTTACATGCGTATCGTTGGCTCTCTTTTGCAATCTTAATTACACTGTTCGCCCTAGGAGAAATAGTGTGATACTCAGCAAAGGGAAAGATTTTATCAGTCCCCTTGAATCATTGTGCATCATCTATGCTGTCAGAGACAAACAAACAATCATTATAGATCAGTCGATCAAGCTGATTGCTTTTTCTATCATCCCAAAATAATAGCCTCTTGTTGCATGTAGGAGCTGTTCACTATTATTGGTGGCTTCTCTCCTATTTTTGTTTACAGTAGCTCATACGATGGGAAAACTGGATTCAAGAATCTTTTTTATTTTATTTTTTTCCTGTGCGTAGTCAATAGCCCTGGTTCTGACTGTGGATGTTGTAACTGTGGAGTTAAGTTTGGAAGGATCATTGTGTAAATTCCCACCTGGGGATTTTTCTGCATAGTTGTTGGTGGAGCCAGAGCACTGCTGGATAATAAGCCCTGCCTGGGTCCATATGTAAGGCAGTATCCTGGGGAAGATGCCCCAGTGAAAGCTCTGGGAACTTTGGAGCTTGGCTCAGGACAGGACAGAGCAGACAGCAGAGCAGAGAGCCCCTGCTAGGGCAGGGCAGGCTCCTCCCTGGCCAGGTTTTGTTCACCCCTGTGAGATGGAATGGAGCACAGGGGAGGATTTTGTGGCTCTCCATTGACTTTAAGGGGGGGCTCAGCCAACTGGCTCATGCTGTGCTCCTAGCTTGGAGGTGGATGAAATTGGATGTATTTTTTCCCTTTCAAATAGTTCATACGTTCTTTGAAGTCTTTCTTGCTGTTTTGTGTTCAGGTCTAGCCTAATTGAATGAAACCTCTGGTAAAGCATGACAAAAGTGAAGCTGAATTGAGATCTTAGTACAGATAATTCACATTTTGATACAGGTTCTCTGCTACTTGAAAACGAACATTGAATAAAGGTCTTTTCTTAGCAAAGCTTGGAGAAAAAACTGAAGCATTTTCCAGTTATAAAAAGCAGAGGTTTGTGTACACATTTCTTCCCCTGTTTACACCAGCAGGTATTTGTTTGTAGTCAGTGGTTTCCAGAGCTGGAAGTGTTTTATAATTCAAGAAATAGCAGTGCCTATGAATATCCCTACTATTGTCTGCCATAAATATTGTCTATCATAAATATGGTGCAGGTAGAAAAAATTCTTTTCCCGATTAAAATGCCAGTTTAGCATCACCGAACACAGCTCCTATTGACTGGGAACTTGCCTCTCCTGTTTGGTATCTGAATGCAACATATTTCTTAGAACACTGGTTACACAAGAAGATAAGAGTGACTCAAATATGAAACATCATTCTTTTCAGATAAGATCTAGAGATGAATTACTTTAATGTGCAAAGTAAATATTTGAGTGACACGTGGCACTTGGCTCAGAGCAGAAACCACTTCTGTGCAATAGGTTCCAAAAGAAAAATTATCTCCAATATGACAGATTATACATAAGCTTTTTCTAGTAATTTACTTATTGAAATGAGATGTAGCAGCATTTCGTGCAGGAATCTGAAAAATGACTGTACACTCTGCAACTAATCTGGTCTGGGACCCCAGCCTGCTATAGCTGGATTGTGTGCCAAGCCACAGTGGGGATCATTGCTTAGTTTTATTAGAAGAAAAAAGTCATGGT
>VWZG01002665.1:836829-853870 GCA_013396735.1 Grallaria varia
TTTTTTTTTTTTTCTTTTAATATAACAGTTTGAAAATCTCTGAGCCTGATGCCAGGAAGATGGTTGTAGCACTTACATAGTCTTACTCATTGATGATACGAGACAGAAAAAAAATTAACAGTTTAATTCAAAATTAATCATTAAATGAAAGGAAAATGAGAGAATGTTTGCTTTGGTTTTCAAGGAACACATTTATTAATTTTTCTTTTTTTTTTTATGTTGGAAAAAGTCCACAATCCTAACTTGGTGTTTGATAATCATATTTGGTGTTTGATAATCATATTTTTGAAACAGCACATGAAAAAATTCAGTGAGAACATTTCAAAACCGATGAATACTTGATATTTAAAGTATGTTGTTAATTTCTGCTGGTTTTGACCACCTTGGTTGTTAAAAGTTTCCAGTGGGAACCTGTCCTGTTACCCGAGATGTTCTCAACATTAACAACAAACTCTGCTTCTCTGCAAATATACCCCTGCTACCAACAGAAGTGCCTGTGCTTTCAACGTGGCCCTGTTTGGCTTGCACAAGGCAGGCAGGGCTCCAGGGAGTCAGCTGGGAGCTGCAGGGTCACCACTGAGCTCTTCGTGCCTGGGAATGACGGACCACAGCATGAAACACCAGGGAAATGCTGCCAGAGGAATGAAATTGCACCTCGGGGTTATTATCACACCTTAACCACTGCTAGAGCCAGAACTGTGAAGAATTAGACTCACAGGCTGAATAAAAAGTAGACAATTGTGAAATTTCATGCAGGGAGGACAAAGCCCATTGTGCTGACACGACTGCAGTGCTGACACCCCTGATTATGTGCTTGGGCTCTGCTTGACATACCCAAGAGCTGTAAAATGTTCTGCTGGAACTAAAGGGCTTTCTGACTTTTCCAGGCAGTGGGAATCAACAGGATTGCTATCCACAGGATGCATATGACAACATCACCTTGTAGGTCATCCTACCGATCTTGGAAGGAAGAGGAGTGGACCATTAGCCCTGAGAGTCAGTTGGGAAGTTTGTTATCCACAGCCAAGGAATTAACTTCAATAGTGAGGGCTGAGATGCTGGAAAGAGCTGATCGCTAGGGCTGGTTTGCAAGGCAGAGATGTTTCTGATGTAAGAAAGAGTATGTGGTCAGATGTCTGAGTTATTGTCTAATTGTGCCCCTCGGTGCAGGCAGAATAAGTATCTCAGTATTTCTGTTGTCCCTAGAACTCTGTTTTAATTATAACAAGTGGATGATGTGGAAAGGAGATTGAATATAGTTTAAATAGGCCAAAAGTACTTGTTCCTCTGCAAGGACTGGTTGCAGGTGCAATATTTTAGAGGTGGCCACGCACAGGGCAGTCTGTGCACATCTGTCTGGTGCCACAAGGGCATGAAAGGCACAAGCACAGGCTCCCAGTGCCTGACCCCTCTCAGGAGAGGCCCCTGGAGCCAGGAGGGCAAGGGAGGTGTCTACCTGAGGGTGGTTGCCAGAAGCTCTTTTGTCCCCTAATTACGATGCAGTAATTAACCTTAGTCCCAGCGTGGGCCCCTGCACTTGGAAAATGCACCCTTTTGTTAATTTTGAGCATCTATAGCTTATGAATGAAGGTGGATTTGGGGGGAAATTTGTTTTTATTTTTTTATGGCTATGTTTCATATGTTTAGTTTCAGGTGGTCCTATGAGCAGCAGGGAGTTGGCTTTGATGATCCTTATAGGTCCCCTTCAACCTATTCTATAATTCTAATGGTTTCAGCTTCTTGGAAGCAAACAGAATGATCTGAAAATGACTTTTTTTTCCTTTTTCTTTCCAAGAGTATTAACTTTGATCTTGAATGCCTGGACCTTCCTTCAATTTCTTCACTTGAAAGAAGTGGTGGGTTAGAACATCATATCATAAGAAAAAAGACTGAGATAATTCAGCACAGCTGCTATTAGTTGTGATAGATTTATGGCTGAACTACTGACTTAATCAAAGATACAAATCCCAAGCAGTTAACTCCTGGAAAGGCTCAGCACTCTCAAAATTTCTGTGCTGAGATTTCCTCGGAAGATTCAATTGCTCGGTAAGTAGAGAATGACATTGGATAAAAGAACATATTTTCCTTTCTTACAGTTGATCACGTCTTTTTTTTTAGCCCTTTCCCTCGATTGACCTTCCAGAGCACTTAAAAATCTGCCAGGAAAGAGGTTCCACTCAGGGAGATCAGCATTCCCTGAAACCTCTGTATTTGGCGTGAAGAACAAACCGGCTTTTCTGTTTGTCTGGTGTGTTGATGTAGATGGTCACCGAAGAGTAATTTCTGCAATTACTTGCCAGTGTGACCCTCCAGTTGTATGAGATTGTGACCGTAATATGGAGAAAGCAAAGTCATAAGGTCGAACGCTAAAATGCAGATTAGTGTTACGTTAATGAGTAGAACCAAAATTGTATTGAAATGGAGGAATCACACTGAAATCGTGCAGATACCGAAGCATTTGGGGTGTAGGACATGGATTCAAGGCGTACAAACCCCACCGTGACTGCGCTCTGGGTTACAGGATGCTGCCACCTGCAGTCCGCGGGGCTCCGGAGCCCCGGACTGGGGCACTGGCAGGACAAAAGGCACCTCTGTCACCTCTGCTCCTCACTTTCAGAAGCCTCAGGTTTAAATGTGCTCCTATTTGATATCCCGAAATATCTCCCTCTAAGTAATTTTACAGAATAATTACAAAACTGACAGAATTACAAACCCAAACAAAAGTAATAAAAACTCCCACAGTAACAGAGAGTCATCTCCTTAGATCTTTTACACTCTAAAATACAAGGAAAAATTAATATTGCCTATTAATGGTCATTCACAAGTTCTTTAGTCCAGTCTCTCAACTCTTACACGAAGATTACCATTTAAAAGCCATGAATCCTTTCCACCACTGAGTTCAAAGATCTGTGTGGGGACAGGGTGAGGGGATTTTCTTCTCTAGCTGGGGACAGGACGAGGGGATTTTCTTCTATAGCTGAAGTTGGGCCCGAACTACAGTCCTCTGTAATCCTGTTTCTTACCATTTAGGCACCTTTAAAGTTATTTTTAGATTTTCTTCCAGTGCCTTCTCATATCTGAATGACCCTGTTGTTAAGCCTTGAGCAGCAACTGAGGTATCAAGCCCTTACTAATTAAAAAAAAAATAAACCTCTTTCTGTTTTATATGGAGTGTTTTTCTTGATGGAAACAAAAGACAGGACAGGTCACTGTAGAGGAAGTGAAACAATTCTCTGAAACTTGTCCAGCAATGTTCAAATGTTTCTCAGCCTGTGCCTGAAACTATGTCAAGAGGGACTTGTGGAGAGTTAAAGGTGTGCAAATGTAGTACAGGAGATCAGGGAGGGAATTATCCTGAAATGAGCTGTAAGTTGTTAAGGCACTTAGTGTACTGCAGAACTCGCTTAATGCTCTCCTGTCAGGCTGTGGAAACACGTCCTCACATCGGTGCATGGCCCTTCTAAACCTGCAAGTCACTTCTGCTCAGTGGAGTGGTTCGAAGCAAATTTTTGCTGTTTCAGGGCTCAGTCCCAAATAACTGCTGAAATCCCACCCTTTGTAATGCAATCCTTGCTCTGCAGGCCCTGTGAAAAAGCAAACACGTCCCCTGAAGAGGTTGCTGGTCGTGGTCACCATGGTCAAGGGAAAACCAGACTGATCCAGGTTTGTTTGTTTGGCCTAAAGAGGCAAGTGTTCTGTCCCTGCATGGTGTGTACCCTCGTGGGTACTCAGCTGGCTGGGCTGCTGTGTCCTTCACTTGGATTTTCGACTGTTCTGGCTCACTGAGGGAGCAGTGAAACACCCCTTTATTTGATGATAGTAAAACAATTGAAAACCACCCGCCAAAGACCAGGAATGAGACACTGATCAGGCTGGTTAGTCAATAAGTGCAGGAACCATCCCGGCTGTCTGTGTGAGTCTGTGCATTTGTATAGGAAGAAAAAGAGAACACAGAATAGTAAGTCATAGAAAGAGTTACCCTGCTCTAAACTCCTTGGGGTTTTTTGGGTTTGTTTCTGTGGAAGGTCCTTAAAATGTTGACTCCAGCAGATGGAGATAATGCCAGCAGAGCGCAACAACAACTAGCTGGTTTGCAGGAGTGTTGTTAGGAGGCACTGTGGGAAAGAGGATGATGACTTTGTGCCAGCACAGAGTGTCTTGAACACACACTGAATATTTCAGTTGTGCAGTTTAACTTAGCTTTGAAGTCCCTGAAGTTCTGTAATGCCACTTTTAAGTTGGTTTGACTATGAAAGGCTTAAAAAGAAGATACAGAGAACTCCTTCAGCATGAAACTCTGACATGAGTCAGCTGTACTTTACTGGGCGCTGGTTTTAGGAGGATTTCATTGCTGTACATGAGGTGCTCTGTTTGCTTCTCAGATATTTGGACAGACAAGATGCCTGATGATTATGTACTCAAGGATCAAGAGGCACACTGGTGCTTCTAACCAAACGATTTCACTTTCAGAGCATGAGGAACTCATGCAAGTGACAGGTCAGAGAGCAGATTAATTTGAACACAGCATGTTTCTCTCAAGCAGCCCTGCTTGGTGGGGAAGTGTTTCTTCTCGAAAAATAATAATTAAACAAGAGTAAGTTAGATTATGTACCTCTGGAAATGCTTTGCACTGCTCTGACTTTCATTAACTCTTGCAAAATTACTCGTCATAGAAATATATTTTAACTCATCTGTTTCTTGTCACCTCTATCAATTAGGAATGTAATGATGATTTTATGCAAGAAATTAACAGATGATAAAACCTTTCATGGCTGAACCCAGTCTTTTTCCCAGACCCATTTGTCCCGGGCATGCAATTCATTTTATTTCTCAGCAATTGGCCAAATCAGCCGGTGGCATTGCTGTGAAATACGGAGCTTTTCTGCAGAGCAAATGACAGTATTTCTCTTGCTCTGCCGTTGGTTGAGTGCTGTTCTCAGTTGCTTATGGAACAAGAGACAGTAGTTTCCTGAAGCATTCAGACAGGCCAGTGCACTGAGAAGATCAGAAATACTATTTTTTATCTTTTCTTTGTGGTTTTTTGTTGTTGTTATTTTGTTGTTTGTTTTGTTGTTGTTGTCTGTCAGCTGTGACCCTTTCCCCTCTGCCCTTGCAGGCTGTCTCTGGATTGTTGTAACAGCATTAATCAGCAGAATTGACAAAAACCGAATGACGTGACTGATGGCAGAGAAAGACCCAGAGTTGCCTCATCAGTGCTTTTGTATGGGCTGAGCAGTCACATTCTGCCCCAGCCCATCAGGTTGCTGCTCTGCCCTGAATTATTTCTGGGTATTTCAATAGCTCTGGGGGGGAGCAGCTGTTCAGAAGTAGAGTTTGGATTGGGATCCTCCCTCTCCTTCTCTCCTGAGGAGGGGCTGTAACAGGATCTGTAGGCAAGGAGGTGGTCTGTTGGCAAGGAGGTGCTTTCATGGCATTTGTCTGTCTCTCTGACATGCCTTTTGCAGAGGAATTGGCGAAACTAAAGCAGCACATACCCAAACTCACACAAAGAACTGTGCAAAAATATCGCCTTCCCAGTTGATCAGGAAGGATAGTTTATCAGTATCCTGCCCAGCTGGCATCCTCCAAGAACAAAAGTCACTTTCAGGACAAAGTCAGGAAATGTTGATTTAAGACTCTTCCATGTACTCCTGACAAAGCCACCCACCAGGACCACAAAACAAGGGCTGATGCAGAAGGAAAACGCCAGGTTGGATTTCAGCATTGCTGGGACCCTTGGCCCACCATCCTGTCCCCCTTCTGAGCCAGCTTGCTGTGCCAGCCAGCAGTAGTACAGCTTCTCCAGCAAAAATTTGAAACTAGATTTAAACCCATTTGGAGCATTTATTTATTTAATTTTTTGGAGTAATGTCATTATACTGTGATTTAGAGTCTGCAGCCTCTAATCTTGTCCACCCCTTGAAGTTAAGAAGGGTTTTAAGGCGTGGAACTGCAGCATCCCAGTCACTGAAGGATGGCTTGTGTCTAGAACAGACTACACCCGAAGACAAAGCTAAAAGGAAAGGCAGTTTCTAATGATGATATAGGAGAGATAATGTGTTTAGCCTTAATTGTGTTTACTGTAAGTGGAGCCCTTGAGGGAAAACCAATATAAGCAGTTTCTCAGTCGAGAATGGAGCCACCAGACAAGGCTGTTGTTTAAATAAAATTCGCTGCCTGCAAATGAGTTTTAAACCTTTTAGAAGGTGGGAATATGATGTGTGATAGTTGCAGAGTAAATGTTTATCTGTTATGGTGATTCTGACTGCAAAAGACCTGACAGTGGTGTCAGCATTGGCAGCAAAGGGGACATCTTGGCCTGGCTGCTTCCTGGCTCTTCTGACCGGGAAATCGCTGAGCTTTTGGCCCTGGGAGTACGAATTTACACTAACTGATAACATCTTCCTTCTCTGTGCTACCTTTACAAATAGTCCATAGTGTCTCAAATATTTCATATTCCAACACCACAAATTAAGGAATAGTCCATAGTATGCCTGCAGACCACAGGCTGAAGAATGCTGGTAGAGACTAGACACATATAGCAAGATGGGAAGCCCAAAATTAATACCGATATGGCTCCGATACAAGAGCAATTTTTGGGCATCGTGAAAAGAGTAGCCACGTAGTTAATTAGAAAGAGAAAAGGGGAGAGAGGAAACATCCGAGCTGTGAAGCTGCCTTGTCAAAGGGACATTGCTCCTGTGCTCTCTGTCTTTTTACTCCCCAGAAAACACCCTGGCTGTTTTACTCTCCATGCCAAACAACTGGCTGCCTTCAGATTTCCTGCCCGAGAGACAGCACAGTATTTCAAGGGCAGAGAAACGTGTGTAGCTTGGGAAGATGGAAACAATTGCATCAGTCTGGCCGGGGATGTGAGAGGAGGGAGCGTCGCTGTGTGTTCGGCGTGGCTGAGACAATGAGCTGAGAGCCGGCCGGTTCAAACCCTTCTGCTGCTGAGCACAGCTCCGGAGTTCTCCCTCGTGACGGCCTGAAAAGCCGGGATACAGGCTGCACATCCTTACCAAATTCAGGAAGATGGGGACAGGGAGCGCTGCCAGCCACGGCCGTGCAATGTGTCTGTGCGTTCCTGGTTTGGAAGATCAGGTGTTGCTGGGGCAGCTAAACGCTGTCAGGTTTACGTGTCTTCATTTGCAAGCCTGTTTTGTCAGCACGTTTTCCTTTGGTATGAAAACACTTGAATAAATAGTTATGAACTTGAAAATGTAATTAATATCTGGTTTAGGTCTGGGGGGGTTTTTTGTTTACTTTTTTCCTTCTTACATCTATAGATTGTGAATATCTTCCAAAAAGAGTGAGATTTGGGACTGACCAGTTTCTTCAAACAAATGACTAAATCTTCACTGAACAATTTGGTACCTGGTGGCAGCAGAGAGGTAGGACTGAAGGGCTGCTTTTTTCATTGCACAGCCAAGTGAAAAATTGAAAGCAATTTCACACTGAATCAGCCCAAACCAAAACATGGACTGAATTGAAAAATACAGAGGGCACTAAATGGAACATCGTGCTTGGCATAAAGCAGCTTTGCCATGATGCAGTATTTAAGACATTGACAAACTAATAATAAGAATTAAGATGTCTCAGCCAGTTATTGAGGTGGTATTGCCAGAGGCTGTGGAATGATAACATTGATGGAATTGCAGCAGATTTAACATTAGAGTGGGGAATCACCTCATTGCTCACTGAATGTGTTCAGTGAGCACTGTCTGAGTCCATCTGAAGATTTTATTTCTCTCATGTCCACTGCAACATTGTGTCTGGGCAAAGTATTGCACCACATATATAGATTCATATGATTAATAGAAGTGTCCTTCATACAACAAATTCTGGTCTGTTGATCTGGAATTTGAGGCTGCAGGTGGAGGATTAATGGAAAAAGACAAGGTTACTGTCCTTAAAAGGAGAAAATTTTAAAAGGAAACCAAGAGCAGTACTGAATTACTATTGTCACCTGGATATGCCTCTGGTGCCTATAGAAACCCTAAAGAACCAGAGCCCTCTTCTTTCTTTGGTGCTTAGGATGTGTGCTGTTGAATCTCCCGGTGAGAACACTCCTGTATTTACCTCAGCAGAAACTGGAGTCACTCGTGGGATCATCTTAATCTCTAATTGAACCGAGCACAGTGTCAGTCTGAAAAACATCAGAGCTGGTAAGTGCTTCTGCTCCATGTGTACTTTCTGTTTCCCACAGGCTTGAGGATGTGAAACACATCTCAGAGCTGTCTGTCATTAATGCATTCAGAACTGAGTATATATTTGGCTTATCGTTCTTGAACGTTATCATACAGGAGGGCATTTATATTGACTTACTGTGAAATCTTTCCCAGAGTCAAAAGATAATTAGAGATTGGCAGAAAGGAGCTAAACACACAAAGACAGCTGTGTGGCTGCAAATGGAGAGGGATGGATGAGGTGGAAACTGACCTGATGACCTAGTAGGAAGTGTTCAATTGATTTCCTTTTAAAAAATATAATTTATTTCAATCAAGGTATCAGTGGATTTTTTTTTTTTTTTTTAATCTTGAGGAAATATGGCTGATGGAAGGAGAATAAGTACAGAAAATTCCCTGATGGG
This sequence comes from Grallaria varia, assembly GCA_013396735.1. Taxonomy (NCBI): domain Eukaryota; kingdom Metazoa; phylum Chordata; class Aves; order Passeriformes; family Formicariidae; genus Grallaria; species Grallaria varia. The sequence goes on from VWZG01002665.1 coordinate 845,423, forward strand.
AACACCCTTATCTTGGCCCTTTCCTTGTGAACTGCCATGATGTTGGCATAGAACAGTTTTCAATATTCCCTAAAAAAAAAGAAGATACAACATTTTTGCACCGCTGTTTTCAGGTCCTTGAAACTCACCATAGGCAGAAACCACAACTACTTTTAGTCTGCCATCTTTGTGCAAAGATCTTTCTTACTATACCATTCTTTCCCTGTTATATATACTGGTGTTGTACAAATACAAAATTCTTCTATCCTTACATTTGTCATATGAAGAGGATTAATTTTTTTAAGGTTGCATTAATGCCTCCACATTTTCTGAAAAGAACAAGAAATTGTTGGACGGCATTAAACTCGTTGGGTTTTGTTTTCAAAAATACAAAGTCAGGGATTAACTTTCCTCAAAGAACTTATGAAATCAAACACCTGGAATTGTCAGTTACGAGAGTAATTAAAAATGCCATGTCATCTGCTCCTGCACGCCCAGTTCCCACTGTCCAAGGACCCCAGACTGTCACAGCCGAGGGAATATTCACAAACCATTTCTCTGCGCTCTGAGAAACAGCCCTTAGTTAAACGGAAGGAAAGGTTAAAACTACAAGGACCAGATGTTGTGAGCACTCCTGTTTGAACCCTCCTTTTCTCCTGCCCTTTCCCCACCATGAGGGCAGGGGGAGGGAGAACCCGGCGAGGCACTGGAGGCTCGAGCTGCCTGAGGAAGCGAAACCTGAACTTTTGAAGAAGCAATTTTCTTCAAGAGCTCTCTCCCAAAACAGACAGAGGCAGGAAGCAGTGAAATGGATGGCAAAAGGCAGGTGGCTGAGTGTTTCCTCTTTGCTTTGTCTGTCTGAAACAAAAGGGCTGGAAGGCATTTCCTCGTGATGATGAGACAGGGTCATTGCTGGGAAATGGGCTCTGTCTAACAACACCACAAGGGCCTTTCTGGCTAATCAGAGCCCAGAACAACTCTAACCAGCCCGCTCTGCTCCCAAATATTCTAGTAGCTCATTGGTGCTGCTTCTGCACAAAGGAGGTCACAGTAACACAGTGAAATTTGGCAAGAAGCGACCTTTGCAGGCAGCAGCTCAAGTACCTGATTAATTTCCTGCAGGAGCTACAGCACCCTCGCAGTTGTTACAGATCCTTCCCCCAGGGTGACAATGAGGAGCCTCAGTACACATTCATCTAACAGATACGACTCTGCCTGAAAATTTTAAATCTTATTTGCTTATTTATTTAAGGCAACATTTACTTCCTTTATCCTTCAAATTTGTGCAGAGATTTTGATCTGTCCTTGGCTCCCTCCACAAACGTATTTTTGAGCATTTTTTCTGATATTTGAGCTCCCGAAGAAAATTCAAAACACTTTTTCCTCATTTTTTCTGATTGTCAAGTGCTTTGTCAGCTTTTGGTCTTATTAAACACAGACTGGCCGAAAGCATGTTGAATTCTTTGCATCAAGGACTGCTTATGTTTTCCTGTACATTATGGGAATGTTTCTGTCAATATAAGATGGAGAATGAGCCTGTCTGTACCCATGCAGTGCAGTACCTGTGCATTCAACTAAATATTGACTTACAGGTTTAAATGTTTTGTTGTATTGGGACTGTCTGCATACGTTTGGAAGGATTTCCTCTGAGGTGGATGCAGTAGCAGTTTCAGTGGAGAAGTGAGCAGTTACACAAGAAAATGACTATTAATTTCTCCATGCATTTTCCACCCCAGCTCCCTAATACCTCCTTTTGTATCGGGCATCTGATCTATAAAAGTACTCTCTGAGAATTGTGCAGTCACATTTAAACATGTTTACCTTTATCACTCATCCTATTCACCTCTTTGCAAGATGCCGTCAGTTGTCACTCTCTTGGACTTAACCCAAAGGACTGTACAATAGTCATCGTTGTACAGCACTTTGAAATAAAGCACAGCTACATTTTTTCCTGGTCTCTGTTCAGCTGTGCAGTCGAGAAATATGAAGTGCCATAAAAAGAACCTGTGAACATTGTGGAAAGCATAAACAAGCTTCTTTCATAAGGACAAGCTGCACTTAAAAAACAACAGCACCACTCTTTATTGGGTGGGTTTAATAAGCCAGATCAATCCTACTGCTCTGTAAGGGCAGTTTTTTATTTTTTTATACATCATTCTCCCCTGCCTGCAAACCAGCATTCTCACTAAACCTCTTTCAAACCAGATTTGTTTTCTGCTGTTTAGACATGAGTACTCATGATGTATCATCATCTAAGCATCAAATGCAGAGTATAAAACCCTGGGCCCAAAAGAAAGCTGTGCGAATGAACTCTCACAGTTAAATGCCTATCCATAGGGCCAGAAGAGAAATGCGAAGGTAATGAGCACTGTTATCTGTTAACATTTCCATCCTCACACATTTTTTTTTTCTCTAGGTGCTGAATGCATTATGTGCCTTGCTTGGGTTTCCTTGGGAAACAATAGACATTATATTGATGGCTTCAGTTAGAGCAAAATAATTTCTTAGAAACTCTTCCCTGCAATGAAAGATATCCTAAAACTCAGCAGTTCACCAAAGAACTGATGGAAGTGGGGTTTATTCTGTTCTTCTATCTGAATTGATTTGAGTCCACATCAGGAATGCCTGTCTCTTGTGGACCTATGCGGTCTTCAGCCTTGAAGCTCTAATTGGTGCAATTCTTCTTGCTAAGAATAGTCCAAGTTTCATTAATCCAGCTGTGAAGGAATTACAGTATCACCTACTGATGAGGGGAATCTTCTGGATGAGTAGAGTCCAGTACTCAAGACTCTTCTCAGACGACTTGCACATTTTGGCCAAAGAGACCAGTTGAGAGACAGTGAAGAAGTCTTGTCTTCCCTGGGAACTGCCTTATCTGGAGATTCCCACATTCAGCTTGACTTTCCTCACCCTTAAGCTACTAAATAAGGGGGAAAGCACCAATCCTCCTCTGGCTATTGTTTTGCAGAAAGGAATGGGATAAATACTCAGTTCCTGAAGGGAAGGAGGGTTAGGAACCCCTGTCAGAGAAGGAGGAGCAGTTGCCCGAAAGTACCTAAGTTCTTTCCAAAAGATGACTTCAGACACTCTTTTCTGACTGTCATTCTTGTTTTCCACCAGCCCACACATACTCTGTGTGTTTCTAAAACACGAGGTGTAACCCACCTGGGCCAACCCAGCCCCAGGTCCACTATCACATGCACCCACTGCATGGTTTGTGCCAGGTCTATAAGCAGACATCTCTTAGATGTTCTGCATGTGAGGAACTTACACCTGTCCACCGCCTTCCAAGAAAGAATTTTCCTGATTTCAACTTTGTAAAAGTTTCCATTTCATTTAATTCTAAGTAAAAAATTCCACCAACATGAAGGATATAAAGAAAAGGCTTTATGAAATCCGGTTTATCTCAAGGCAATCTACCCTTTTTATGGCTTCAATGCACCTCTAATGGAGCAGGGCAGAGAATTCTGCCTCTCCTATTCATTTCCTAGCAAGTGTAGCTATTGACTGTTTGGTGTGAGAAGCCTCTACAGGTTTCTAGCACTGTCTGATTGCACTTTCTGAGATGCTTCAGACTTGTATCTAAAAAAAGGAATTGATTAGGAGGATGAATGCCATGTCTGATCATTAAATATTTAAACCTGGTAAGCTTTCAAGAGTGGCAAGCTTGCCAGTCTGTGAAAACACCCTTGTGTTGCCATTGTCAGTTTTCAGAAGACTTGAAGTAATGTGTACGTAAGATTTAATATCCAGTGTTTTTTAAGAGAAAAAGAGAACAGGAAGAGTGCCTTTAACTGTGTCTTATAGATTGAGACAAGTAATCATACATCAAGAAATGTAGTTAGAAGAATGCATTTCTCTCTGCCTGGTGTGGGAGTGAATACGCTAATGGGATCATTGCCCAAAATGAAACAAACACAAATATTCTAACCCATATATCACACTGATCACAAACACAGGAAATAGCATATTGTTACATGGACTGTGACTGCAGCTTCTCTCCAAACTTCTGGATACAGGAGTGTACAGAATCCTCTAGATGCTAGGACATTGGAGCCTTGGATTGTGATCTCTCCATCATATTCTTTTCCATCCCTGTTTTTATTCATTTAACAGTTCTAGCACCTTGGGAAATTTTAATTAATCCTTTTTTTTCAAGGAAAAAGTATCTTCTTTTTTTTTTTTTTTGCTGTACAGGATGTTTCCTTTACAAGTGTTATGGAAGAACCTAGCTGTCCAGTCAATTCACACAGCTGGTATGAGCCAGTCTTTTACCAAAAGGGATGAAAAGACATTTGTACCTGTTTAATAGCAGCTATGACAAAGAATCAACTGACAAAGAACAGAGCTCTTTGCAAGATGTAAAGCTTAAGCCCAGACGTGATCTCTGTGTGCAGTTTGGGACCTAAACAGAATAGATAAACTGGGATAAGAGCAGAATGGTGCCTAATCTGAAGATGGACAGAGAGTGAGGGAATAAGAAGCATCCTACCACAGGGTCTCTTGCCAGCCTTTGTATTTATCTCCTGACAGCCGCAGCTGTCATGCATTCAGGGGGTGCCGCGTGCTCCGTGTTGGTGGTTTTCTTCCAGGCAGTTGCCATCTATCAAGGCAGGTAATGACAACAGCCCAGCCCACGTGTGTGTGACGATTGTTTTGCAGGCTCTTTTTCACAATTAAAACTTTCCTATGTGTTCATTTGGACAGAGCATCACTTCTGTTTTCTTTCTTCCCCACCTCCCTGCCCCCCCTATAAGTAGCTATCAGCATGTCATCATTACGAATTATATGATCATTATCATCATTATTCATCATTGTGAATTATGAGCATTATCATCCAGTGTGTGGTAAAACAAATGTATTTAAATGACTACAGATAACATAATGTGATAGATACGCACTTTTGTTAAATAGTGGCTTAGCAGTCTGACTGGTTAACCTGTTACCATCTTTTGATCATGACATCTGTCAGAATTAGTAAAATACGACTCAGTTTGATCTTTGTTCCCGTTTAAAGTTGGAAATGTGTATAAAGGCCATAGTCAAATGTTCACTGAGCAGCTGCTTTTATATTTTGTATTCCAAAACCTATTTTCCTACTCCAGTGCTCTGTACGAGTGAGGCATGGTGAGTTAGTGCCTGTGGTGACATGCTGTTCTTTGTGTACTCGGAAGGATCACCACTCTGCAGTGCTTGTGATTGCTTTATGCATTGCACTTACAGCCTAACCTCTTGGTAACACACTGTACTTAGAAAGGAAACTTCAGCTGCAGTGCTGCATCTTGTCTTCAAATGTTAATGCCCTTTGCTTATCAGTTCCCGGCCTGACCCTCCAACATGCATAATGCAGAACTTGGCACGAGCTCTCCTGTGGATCCCAGCAAAGGACAGAAATGAAGCTTCTGGACATCTGATGGGAAGTTCACAGCAAACAGGCCCGACTGTGAATGCAATGCTGGGTCTGCCAGGAGTCAGTGGAAGTAAAGGTGAAGCTTTCAGGGAGGGCAGAGGCTGAGGTGGTGTCAGGATGTCCGTGGAGCAGCTGGGCAAGCAGAGGGGCCAGTGAGGCAACTGGTGACAATGACAGAGAGCAAATACAAACAACAGGAGTAAGGGATAGAAGATGCCAGCTGAAGAGGGAGCAGTTTTATTCCTGACAGGTAGTCAGGAATATTTATTTAGTCTGGAATATTTATTTACAAATATTTATTTATTACATATTTATTTATTTACAGGTAGTCAGGAATATTTATTTACAAAATAAAAAGCAAATGACAGAGTAATAGTTCTTCTTTAAGGCCTTGTTTTCCCCCTAGAATGGGTTTGGGTTGTTTTAAGGAAGCCTATTGCATGTGAAGTAGAAACACCAAGAAGACAAGACATATGGTCTTAATACAACCCAATTTCCCTGGAGCTTACCTTGCTGAAAAGTTCAGCTTTTCTGTGTTTCTACTTGAGCACAGTCCCTATATGTTATTTTTCCTGAAGTAAAAGAATTATCCTTCTGACTGTGAAGACAAGTGATCTGAAAAATTAGGTTTGAGAGCTGAGTATGAGGTGACTGCATCAAGAACAACAGAGAGACAACCTGACTGACCTTAAAGCCTTTGCTAGCTGTGTAGCTTCTGACTGATTTCAAGCATGAAAAGATTCTTCTGCTCATGATAAACATAAATCTTTCTTTAGAAGGAGCAGAACCTGAAAACATGATAGCCAAGATGAAAAATATTCTGCAGTGACTAGATGGAATGTGCTTCCTGCCAAGCTGTTCACTGAGGACTTCTGCACTGGTATGAAGTCCCTTCCTTCCTAATAAAGAACCTGGAACTGTTTTAGTGTAAGAAAAGGAAGAAGGAAAATAAGAGGATATGCCTGCTCAAGGCAAGCTCATGAAAGCTCTCACTGTTTCAGGAGCCAAATGAAGTAGCCAACTGGCTAAATTAGGAGTTAAGCAATACCTGTTTGGTAGGATTTTGCTACACCTTCCAGGAGTACAAAATGGGAGGTGATAACAACCTGGAGCTGACCTACTTCTTGTCCATGACATGGTGTTCCAGGTTTGGCTGTGAGGCTCAGGAACTAGTTACTCACCCTGCTATTAAGCGTGCTCTGGATTTGATAACTAAGTTTGGGAGCTAAATCCTCCCCCGAGAGAAAGGTGAAAGATTTTGACTAAGTTGTTGTTGAGAAGGTTTTGTTAGTGCTACTTTTAGCACACTGTGTTATTGATGACCGTATTTGAGGCAATTTGGTGCTTTGTTTTTATTGGTTTAAATCTCTGTAAGGAATTTGCAAGGTTACTTGTACCTTTAGTTAACATTAACTGAATTCTAAGCCCTAACCACAGACAGAGGGAAATTCTTTCTTTTCTGACCATTTTTTTTCCCCTGGGTCTTGCTGCTAAGATTTATCTGAGAACAGCAGAGATGTCCTCAGTTCCTACACTTTGCAAACTGAACAGATCTCATCTGAAGCATGATTCAAAATTACAGATGATTAAGATAGTGAGAGCACACAACAACTTGTCAGATGCCTGGTATGAAAAAATTGATCTTGTAAAACAGTGTGAGTGTATCGTGTTATATAGTAAACAGCTTTAAGTGAAAGGCAGATCACTCTCTTTTGGTTTGGCACGGCTGGGGTTGCATTGCTCTATTTCCAGTCGGCATTGCCACTGAATATGAGAGAAAAAAGTGCCACGGAACACTCTGGACTGAAGCACATTTAGTATGCCACATATTCAGGAGTTAAGGGTATTTTTCTTCCCATTATTCTCTGCTGTAATCTGATTGCTCTAATCTTTAAGAGCCTGCTTCTGATTTCCAGGCACAGTTCATTCATGTCCAGCCTACACTCTTTGTGCTTGTGCCAACCATATCTTTTAGATTAAATAGTTCCAAAAAACAGTCCAGAATCCAGAACTGGATGGCCCCTGTGGTGCTATCCTAGACTAAATCATGCTTTTCTAATAGAGGTGGGCAGTATTTGCCCTCTGTCTCCTACCAGCACCCACTAATTATCTAAGAGCTGTTCAAGCTACCTCATCCTTGCTGCTGCACAGGGGTGAATATCACCCACCATTACTAATGAATCACTTCAACTGATACATTCTCCCCCTACACACTCATTTCCTTCACTCAAATTGTATAAGTAATTGCACTTTGAATACTTTAAATGAATGAAAAGTGGTATAATGATGCTATGCTATCAAGAAATCCTTCTGTTTTTCATCCTGTCAGGACTGCTGAGGGGAGTGCTCAGTCCCTGCTGTGCCTGAGTAAGCAGGGGACCATCCAGCAGGAAAGGAGAGAGTCAGGAGAGCTCTGGACCACCTCCTGCCCTGCTCCAAACTGTGAGGTGCCCTTTGCATTGTCCTCTGGGGCGGTTGCCAGCCTTGCCTGCATCCTGGGAAGGAGCTGCACTGCTGCCGGCCACCCCTCGCCAGGGACGGAGAGAGCAAGGTAGGCACGCGGGCTGGAAATGATTAACTGATCCTTAGCAATTGTACTGAGGGAAAAAAAGGGAGAGAGGCAGCCTGGAGTTTAGGGGGAAGCTGGAGCCTCTCCTGTCTCTGGCAGCTGCTGAAAAAAGCAGCAGGCAAAATGCCATTTCCTAGCTGTGGTGGCTGGGGGAACACACACACTCACATGGAGGGTCTCAAACCCACCACCTAGTATTGAACACCAGCCTCATGACCCTCGGCATCCATTGCCACCTATCTCCCCTGGGCTGTGCTTTTCTGCTTGGGAAAAAGAGGGAGAGGGCAGAAGAAGAGGGAGAGGGGAGAAGAAGAGGGATGATTCACGAGGTCTGAACCTTTGAGGGAAGCACAGCTGTAATCCCGGGCTGTGTGACTGGACAGACTGCTCTGAACAGTGCTTGGTTATGTAGAGCTTTCCCTTCATCCTCCTTCACCTCAAAAAAAAAAAAAAAAAAAAAAAAAAAGAAACATTTTCCAACCAACAAGAA
>VWZG01002665.1:859026-881696 GCA_013396735.1 Grallaria varia
TTTTCCCCATCGGGTCGATTTCAAGTATAGATATATAACAAAGTAACCTAGGAAATGCTTTTTAAATAACGATTGTCTTGGGGGTGATGACACTCGCATTAAGAGGTTCTTGCATTATTAATGCAATTTGGAAACTGAATAGTAGTCTAAAGGAAACGAACGGTAAATTTTCGACCCATCATTCGTGGCGTGTTAGGCTCCACTTCCCCGGAATTCTGTATTTCTGGAGGGAGGAGCTGGAGATAGGGTGAAGGTCTCAACAGATGTTTAAATACGAGGGTGTTTCAAGGGCAGCAATTATGTGTTTGGCCTTCAGGTTCCTGCCAGGTTGTTTGGGCAATGATCTTACGGTGCCCTGTGCCCACACTTCCTGCACTGGCAGGCTGGGAAGGTGAACCCGGCGTTGAGCTGCAGCCTCCCTTTGAAAGGTGATCAGATAGTGGAAAGGATGGAGGCACAGAGAAAACAAAACAACTTGCATTTAAATCCCTGGGAGGGGGTTCAGCCGCAGGGAAGGGCTCTATTACTGTTTTCTGGAAAAAGCAAGTAGGCCTGTGCATGCTGCTTTCCACAGCCCTGTTCCTTACCCTGATGGCTCCGTGCCTGATCTGATCACAGACTGCTTTGTGTGGGACGAAGGAAAATGGAGAACCTTGACCTGGTAGTTTCTCTTGAATATTAAACCATGCTGGTCCTTTGCCATGCCTCATGAGCAGCATATGACTTGGGCAGTGGTGGGGCATTAAGCGCTAAGGCTGATCCCAAGAAGGAAAGCAAAGTATTGTGTTGGTGTTACTCAGAGGAGTAGAGTCCCTGCAGTGGGTCTCTGTCCTGCTCAGCTGTGTGTAGCATGCTCCGTGCCACATCAGTGGTGGTATATTTGTCCCATGGTGGGGGACAGACTGCCACTGGGTATGGAGACACAGCTGCCTGCTGCAGTTGCAGAGTTTGATGACTGACACTAAAAACAAAATATAAAATTTCTGAGGGTTGGAGTGTGAACCTCTGCTTCCAAAAGGCTGTTTATACAGCTGACTGTTGGGATAAGGAGGTTTGTAGCCAATTTAGGATCTGGTGTTCACCTTGCCTTCCCAATGCTGGTCTTGGGTAGGGTGGGAGGGACGGTGTGTTCTGTTGTCACAGCCCAGCCATGGGGAGTCGTGCTGTGTTCCTCCAAGCACAGCTGTATGCCTTGAAACATTCCCAGGAGTACTGCTCTTCCCGAGGTTTCAAAGGTTTTGCCACTTGCCATTTGTCCAGACAAAGTGTGATCTGTGTCCAGGAAATAAACATTTAATCTTGCCTGTCCAGTTGGGGAGGAGTTTTCTTTCTGTGTCAGTACATGTTTAATGTTTGCTTTGTTTACATTGCACAGCCAGTCACACTGATCGAGGCCCTCTGGCGATATGGACTATATTATGAGCTCCTGCCTTGTCAGTGGTGACTGTTTGGTGGCTTTCCTGTCATGATATGATTTCAGAAGGCTGGTCAAAGATATCTGCTTGTTTTCAGTTACATAAGTTACTTGATTAAAATAAATCACAGTCACGATTGTAAATTCTTCACAATTACCTAAAAGAGTAAATGAAACTGCCAAAAAGAAATGCAAAAGAACTTCCTGTTTACAAAATCTATACCTGTTACTGGGGTGTAAATACATCATTTGGATCTTTTCATCCAGCTCAGCAAGGCAATGCCTATGTGTTCAGTGGCATGTAGAGACCAGGAGCTCTGCTGGCAGCAGCCAGGAAAGGCAAAATTTACTCATCTGTAAAGACTGTTAATTTATTTCCTCCAATATTTTGAGAAAATCTAGCCATGGGTACTATGAAACATGGTGAGAGACTTTTCCTGGAGCCTCTTTGTGATGGAGACTGGTAGGAGGAGTTCTTAAAGTTATTTCAAGCTATTTCAAGTGGCAGGTTTTTCATTTTACTTGTAGAGGAGAGGTGAAAAAGAGTGAATATTTGTATTGACTTTCTGCTTTATGGTGTTACAGAACAGGTTTGAAAAGTGACCTTACCCAGGTCTCAGTTTCTGAATAAACATGTTCTTTTTTCTATGCAGAAGGACAGCTTTTCCCTATCCCAGGAACAGTTTCTTGAAAATCATTCTCACCAATGTTTAGAATGCAACTTCCAGAGTAGGAGGAGTATCTTTATAAACTTGTGCAGCTCCACTGATCCATTATTTTTTAAGATTTTTTTTTTTTCCCCCTTGACACCAGATTGAGATGAAAAAGGCCTCTTTCCCTGGGGACATGTGATGCACTGCAGTGTCTTTTACCCACAGCAGCAGGTAATTCAGGACAGAAACTCACTGCTGGACCCGGGCCAGGCTGAATCTGGCAGAGCTGCTGCCCAGCCACCGCTGGCAGCATCCCATGGCCGTGGTGTCATCGTACTGCTGCCTGCACGGTCGCTTTTTCACATGCTCACCTTTCCCACCCTTCCATCCCTCAGGCTTTTCAGGTAGACAAAACACATCTGAAAATCCTCCCAGAGGAATATAATAAGAAAAAAAGGTAGTGCTGAGCAGTCTTGGAATTTATCACAGCGCTGTGGGGGAAAAAGTGGTTTTGCTGGACACTCACCAGACTGGTAGAGTTGGGGTGTGGGATCCTGACCAAATCTGTTCGTAAACATTTTAGTGTGGCTGGATTGCCCCTGCTGTGGTACAGATCCTGAGGAGCTGTTCTCTCTCTGGTACCCCACTGATGTGGAGCTGTGTAGCCTGGGGTCTCCTGGCCGCCCAGACCAGCGTGAACCCCCAGATGTGCATACCTCTGGTTTCTCAGTGCCAAGGCATGGCTGGTTCTGGACTTAGGGCTTGTTCCTGAGGCAGGCAGACATGCAAGCTTACCTGAGGATTCTTAGCTGTGTAACACTGGGTTTCACACAAAACATTGGCCTAGAGGAAAATAACAAAGGCACTGTTACACGTTTTCCTGCCTTTGTTTTCTTACTCATCTCAAATCTGTCTTGACAGTGGGTCTGTTCCAGCTCCATGAGGACATGGAACTATTAGTATGTGGCCGAAGAGGTAAATTGAATCAAAATAATCTTTCATAAAAGCTCTCACTGCCATTCCTGTGTGTGATGTTTGCTCTGCTTGTGTGTCCCATTCCCTCTGTGTTTGCAGTTGAAGTAGATACAGCTCTCTGGGGTAGTGACTGCTCTAATACAATGCTTAGTACAATTTTTCTATGAAACATGTGCTTCTACATTGATTTTTATTTTCATACCCGAAAAACATGCACGTCTCGAGATTTGTCTGCTTTTTTTCAGCTGTAACAGTTGATTTTTACCTCCCCTGAAAAGCTCGAGTCGCCTGTTGCCTTGCTTTGGTCTGTGTTGTCCTTTGAGCATTAGCACAGCAGACATAAATAACAGCAGCAGCGTCTGTGATTCTGGACAGCTCTGTCCTGTTCCGTGCCCTCCCAGCACATCACTGGAAATCACAGCGCAGTAAATAGTTTTGTTGACGTGTAAGTAGGCACGAAATCGAGCCCCGCACACGTGCCTGTGCTGGCGCTGCGGTTTTGCAGGCATTAAAACACAGTATGACTCCTCTTGCCATTTGACTGGCTGCAAACGCAGAGTGGATGTGCTGAGCTAGAAAGACTAGTCTGTGCACACACGATAATCAGGGAGAGCAATTAAACTCCCTGTAGGTCCATTTTCTCATTAGTCGGCTACGAACGATGCGTTGCCTGCAGTAGATTTACTGGGCTGTGGGTATTGTAAGCATTTTTGAGGCTAAAAAGAACTTTTTTTTCCCCTGGAAGTCTAATGTGTATAATCAGTGTTATTTTCCAAACTGTCATCTGAGAGGATGTGATGGAGCGTTTGTACAACATGTAGTTTGCAGAGGTTTTGGGGTGTTTATCAAAGTGGCTGCTGTCCCCCAAGCATCTCTGGAGGCCGTGGGGTGTGCTCTGGAGGCTGTGGGGTGTGCTCTGGCTGTACCACAGGTTTGGTTACACAAATAAGGAGCACATGTTTGTCAGTGCAGGAGACCACACAGACCTCTCTGAAACAGCAGCTCACAGTGGGGTTAGTTGTGGTGCCAGGACCGGGCTGAGGAGAGGTCTGCAAGGTAAAATGGCAACATTTTCTGTTTTGCCAAGCAGTTTGGTTACGTATTCTCTGTTCTACAAGTAGTTTGGTTACGTAAGAAAAAACAGATCTGTGTAATGTGTATATTTGTGTAGTTCTTATCCTATAGACTTTAGTTAAACAAAGTAAGGCAATTTCAGCTGGAGAGTCAAGAGTTAACCATTAGTTTTGGTGTTGATGGAGCACTTGCCTCCTGGTGGAGACTGAAGGTGGCTTTTGCTTGCAAGCAGCACTCATGAGTGCTGAGTGTGGATTCAGATCCTTTGCCTCAGTCTCCCTCTCATCAAAAGCAGAACGAACTGCTTGTGGGGAGGTGTTTTGGGCCAGGCGCCTCCTGCCTGCTGCTGGGTTTGATGAGGGAGCCCAGGCTGGCTGTCCTCAGCCTGCTGAGCTCTGCAGCTCACTCAGGGTTTGTATCCAGAGGTGTGGACACGGCTGGTCCTCATCCTGCTGCTGCAAAGGAGAGGTGGTCTTTGCTTCAGGGCTGAGGAAATGAGGACACTGACGAGAGGCTCAGAGTCACAAGCACAAACTTGTGCACCATACAGTGGAGGGAAGAAGAAAACACACAGTTGTTCGATGGGGCACAAATCCTTAAGCATATATACATATATGAACTTTCTCCATTGAAATTTAGGTCTGTCATCCCATTTCCCGTCTCTGTGTGTGTAAAACTATTTGTTCTGTTTGATTCAATGGAATGTGCGTTTCTGTGCCTCAGAGTGCTCTGCCACCTAGCACAGGCTGAATGTGCATTTCATCAGGCTATCCTTGTTGGGAGGAGGATGCCCACTGCTAACCTGTCGTGCAGGTGGAATGTAGTTTTAAAACCTTTCTGTGGTAAAGGGAGGATGCAGGTAGGAAACTGTGGGACAACATAGAACAGGGGGAGACTTTAATAGAATTCAAGAGCATTTCTTTGTTGTTTAGCAGAAAGTGAGACTTTTCTTTGCTCCTGCGTCAAATACAGAGCATTTTCTGTTTCTTAAATTATTTCAGTAAATTGTTTATCTTTTGGTCATTAATTGATATTGATGCAGGTTCCTAATGATGTCTCAATCACAAACCTTTTGTTTAATTGATTTCTAAGAGAGCTAATTGAAATATACTCAAGTAATTAGACTATGATGTTTTAAAATATGCATAGGAAGTGTCAGGCAGTGAGACTGTGCACTGGGATAGCCAGAAAATAAATCTGGCCTGGCAGAAAGGCAGCTGGATTTTGTGGGTGCCTCACAGTATTGGTGTGAGGGTCTGATTCTTACCCTGCCATCGACATCTTGCTGTACTGCTGGCAGATGAAATATTCTCAGAGGATTGGTTTATCTTTGCCAATACATGTATGCCTCATAAATTTCCATGGTTATAGATCTCTGTAATGTGAAATGTTTTCCCCTATTGAAAATGTTGATTAGGGAGGAAACACAGTGAACTAATTGTTCTGCGTAACACTTGAGCCACATAAATATTTCAGAGGATTTCTGTAGCCTTAAAAGGCTCAGAGTGGCACATGAACAAACTTACCCATAACTGTGCCTGAAGTTTTGTGATGTGAGAGGAGGCTGAAAAAGGGAGAACTTTTCAAAAGTGCCTGAGGATTTACATATGTATAACTTCTTTGTAATAGTATGACACTGTATAAACTCATTTGCCTTGTAGATGAGTCTTAAGATGCTTAGACACAGGACACATGAGAGATTTCTCATGTTTTGGTATAAATATTTTCTGCCAATATGAAATAAATCCTGGGATAAATTCACAGGGAATGTGCCAGCATGGAAGTAATGGCAGAGGGAGAGCTTCAGACTTGAAAAATCTCTGAAGGAGGAGCTGATTTGCAGAGCTTGAGAAGAAGTGCTGAAAGGGACAAAAGTTCCCTGTTCAACCATATATTGTATTTCACCTTACTGTGACTGAGCGTGTTTAGCAAGAATAGGATGGGATGTGTTATGTATTGCCTCTGCTGCAAAAAAACAGAGTTCTCAGCCCTGGCTAATGGAGGGGTGATGAAGGTGGTGGAAGCCTGGAGTGGTCAGTACAATGGTTCTGTGCTGGGGACCATAAAATATTAAATAGATCATATCTGGTTTCTGGCTCAAGCCAGCTAGCTTGTTTACAAGTTAAGTCTTTAGAAATATTTGATACTAGTAGGGTATATTGTCTAAGAAAGAGCCAGGGCAACCATTCAAGTGACAAATTGGGGAGTGATTTAGAAATACTAAGGTGTGTTTTAAAAGGCGTAAGGTTTTTGTTTGTAATTGGAAATTTAGAATGGGGGAGAAGAACACCAGAGGTAGCTTGTAAGTCCTTTTGCTCTCTATCCCATTTATGTCACTTCTGTTAGAAAATTTAAGGTTTGATTTATGAATAAGTCTGCACCAATTTTTCTGCGCTCCTCTGAGCTAATGTTTTTTCCCATTTTTATTTCTTTGCATGTTATGCCCTTCCCTTTCCTTTTCTTACCTTACTTGCTGTGCTCTCACTGTTTTGCCTTTTGATTCTCGTTGTCCTTTTGTAATTTTCCTGTAGAATGGGCCACTCTCTGCTGTCCAGTAAAAGGAGTGGGTTTTTTTCTTAGACAGTTGAACTGTGGGACTCCTTGTCACAGGGTACTGAGGGCACTGAAAAATTATGTGAGCTCAGGAAGGGCCTGAAAAAACTCACAGGTGGTTATTAAATACCACTATGCAGCCTTTAGTTCGGTATTTGTTTAAACCAGGATGCTCGGAAGATGTTGAGGGTAAGCACCACTGTGTACTCACCTTGTACTCAACTCTGAGCTGGGCAGCCACACCTGGCTGCCAGTGTTGGACTGAGTAAAGTCATCCTGACATTCCCATTTTTCACTGCAAGAGTCCTTTGTGATCTCCCTGTCCCTTTATTCCAGCCCATCTGGGACATGTGAAGACTTATCATATCTGGGGAAACCAACACTTGCTACTGGAGGTGACATGTTGTGTTCTTGGTTCCAGGGAAGGAGCGCTTGGGTTGGAGCAGGGCTTTGGGAGTTGGCATATGTGCTTCTGCTCTGGGTTCTGGCACTGCAGGGATTGCTGGCAGTGACTTTGCGAGCGTCTGGGCAGTGCTGTGACACGGTGTCACTGCTGCTGCAGAAACAACCTGGTTTGTAAACTGGCAGTTCACACAAAGCAGTTGGCAGAGCGAAGCAAGATAAGATGCTGGTGTCACCCTGCAGGCTGGTGCTGGCTCGGTGCCTGCAGCTGTGCCATGGGCTGCACCTGGAGGTCTGTAACACCTTGTCCCACTATGGGACTCCCACCTGGTCCCACTGGGTTTGGCTGCTGAGAGGCTGTGGTGTCCTGCAGGGACTGGTGTGCAGGTCTGTCTCCCAGACGTGCTTTGGACACAGTGCTCTGTAACCTGTGGATTTGTGTGAGCAAGGAAATGAAGCTGTGTGCACAATCTTTAGACTCCCCATGATCTTACACTTCAGATGAAGTTACATCTCCACCATACCTCATGTCCTGGTGCTGGAGAAGCCTGTTCTCCGCCCCAGGAGTGGGGCTCAGTGCTCAGGACAGGTCGATGTAGATGCAGCTCTGGTGCAGAGCACAGCTTAGACCCTTCCAGCCCTCAGCCTGGGTGATGCTGCACAGCTCGGACCCTTCCAGCCCTCAGCCTGGGTGATGCTGCACAGCTCAGACCCTTCCAGCCCTCACCATGGGTGATGCTGCAGGCCCACTCTGCCCAGTGCTGCAGCCTTTCCCCCCACTGACTTTTCCCCTACTGTGACACCACTTTTCCCTTGCTGTTTCCATGCCCTTCTTGTGCTGTTCTTGTAGCCATGATAGCTTGGCCATGGTGGGTACTTGTGAGAATTCCCATTTTCCTGCTCTCCCTGCCTCATGGGCTTCTTGGTTTGATAACAAAAACAATAACAGGCATATATATATATGTACTTGATGACATTAGCCAATACTATATGTACAGAGGAATTAAAATCATTGGGCAACACTTGCACCTGATTAGAACACTCTAATTCTCACCATCATCTTCATCCTTGCCTGGGAAATGCTTCCAGAGGAGGATGCTGGTCTGGAACCTCTCATTGCATGTTCAGGCTTGCCATGAGCTGGGGAGAGTTTTCCATCTCTTGTAATCTGTTCTTTAAAAAAACAAACAAACAAAAAAAAAAAGATTTGGAGAAGTGAGATTTTGCAAGCAGATGGAAGTCTTGGCCTTCTTCTGTGAAGGAGAGTGAGAGAGGTGTGCTGGTTTTGGGACAGCTCTGTGCCTTTCCCAGCATTGTCCTAAGTAAGTTACCTTCCCACTGGGTGCTGGTGTGTTTTGCTCCCACCGAAGTACTTTTTTACAAGAGGTATGATGAAACATGGTCCTCCTCATGTCATTGTGCACACTGTGCCTTTGGGCAAACCCTAGTGAGCACTGTCCCAGTGGCAGCTGGCACACTGCAGCCCATTACAGCCTCCTGTGCTCCCTGCAAAGCAGAGGACCCTGGTTAGCTCCGTTCCAGGCAACTGGGAGCAATGCATTTATGCAGCATCAATCATGGTAAATACTGGATTTCCAGTGAGAGAGGATCTTGATTCCTCTTTTAGGTAAAACGAGCCACAGGGTATTGCCATATGTCCTTCAGTGTAACTATAAACCAACTGAATCACGTCCCTAATCTGTCCACACAGTTCCATGACATAAACCTTTTGTTGTTGCTGTAAGTGTACCTGCCAGCTTGCATGAACAGTGGAAAATATAGAACTGTAGAAGTCCTTACCTTTTTCAATGTGCTGTATAGGCTGCTGGTGAGTTCATTTCCCTCTCACCCTTTCTGTGGTCTCTGCTGCTGGGGCAGCCTTTACTTCAAACACAACAAAGCAGCTTACTAGAAGAGTAGAAGGGCACCCACAGCATCTGAGGACAAGATGTTCACTGCTGAGGCTGCTTGGAAATAGCTGCTGCTGTTTAAACTCAATCCTGTTTAAATCCAAATTAATTTAGATACACTGACAAGCAATAGGAATTTTCCTTGTTGTATTTTCCTTACCTTATAATTAGGCTTTTACTGGACGTGGTTGGGCAATCCTCTGGTTTCCATTAACCTCCAAATCACTCGAATACATGAGCACTCCTCTGCAGAGCCTCCAAGAGCGCAATATTCACACCGTAATCCTCCGTGTTGACATGTCACATTGCACGTTGCAAGTCCTCTGAGTTTCAGTGTTAATTGAAATACCAGTATTAATTGTGGAAAGTTAGTCATGCAAACTAAGCTGGAAGGGGAAGCTCTTGGAACCCACTGTTTCGTAACTGCGTGTGTTTTGTAAGAGCTGTGACGCAGGAGGAGGGCTGGGATGCTCGGCAGTGCCGGAGTCCAGTCTGTCAGAAAGTGCTTTGGGCAGGACCTGCAGGTGGGAGCAGTGCTGTGCCTGGTGCTCAGGTATCTCGGAGAGGTGCCAGGGAGGTGCTGTAGTGCTGGAGCACCTTCAGCTCCTCACCTTCAACAGGGCAAGGTAATGCAGGGAGTGGAGGGTCCCGCTGTCTTCACTCTCTCATTAGATGAGAGCAAAGCCACATTTTTTCTCCTGCTGAGAACATTTTTAAGTTTCAGAAGAAGAGCACGTGAAGCTGAGGAGTTTGTCTGCACGGCTTCCTTAGAAAAGGAAAGAAATTACAGCTTTGTAGAATAAATTTGGAAACCAGGACATTTGAAAGTGAGTCACTTAAAAAGAGTTTCTGGTGTTGTTTCTAAATCCATGGAAAGCCCAGAAAACAAAGTTTCAGATGTCCACATTCTTTTTAGAGGTCGAAATGAAAGCATTAACTTGCAGCAAAACCTGTCTGAAGGCGGCTGCTCTGGGGGTACAGGAACCTTGCTCTCTCTTTGAGGAAAGACCTTGTTTTCCAGGCAAGTGTAACTAGTGGTGTCCTGTTCATGGAACATCGTGGTGCCTTCTGAAAGCAGCTCCTCCAGACAGTGTCATTTCCAGACTAAGGAGGCCAGAAGGAGGGTTTTCTCTTTTCTGGAGCAATGAAGCCCTCAGAGCAGTGTTCCCTAGGGGTGAGCTCTGTGCCCACTCGCCAGAGCAGTCTGTTGTGTGAAAAGGAAACTGTTGACAGACAGAGAGATTTCAAGGAGTCTGTCACCCTGCCATATCCATTCAAACTCCTTTTTCCAGGAACCTAAATTAATTAAAAAGGAGACAAAATTTCTGTGGTAATGTTGTGCTGGTCAGAATGGATAACTTTGCCCAAACTGCTGTTTTTAGAGGTGTGGAGTAGACTTCAAGAGGAATAGGATGTATACAGAAACACAAAAATTATGATGGCATTTATATACCCTCAACCTTAATAACTTCAGTCAGGAGTTTTTGTTATATTTCATGGAGAATTGCAAAAATTCCTCCTGCATGTATTGTGCTCTTGGTAGTTCACTTGTTACAGGTGCTTTGTAGGTCACCTGTTACCGATGACATTTTGAGGTCTCTTTCAGTACACGTTGGCCAATCATTCTGAAAAAAGTGTGGTAAAAAAAGATATTTTTGCTTTGAAGTATTAAATTAGTCTATTATTTCCATGATGGTACTGAGATTTATTTTACTTATATTTTAGTTTGGTGCATTCCTAAACATAAGAATTAAAAAAAAAATCATGTTGGAAAAAGAGAAATGATGCATGTTGAAATATGGGAAGATCGAAGGGTAATGTGTCAAGCGGTTGGAGTTTCCTAAAGAGCCTGAAAATATCACCACCTTACGTCATGTTATATTCATTCTGTAAATACCCGCAGGCAAATGTTTTGCTGGCTCAAGCGGAAGAGAGATGCTGCCTGTACTGTCCCTCATCTCTAGTGTAGCTGGAATCTCCTGCTGCTGGGCTTTCTGTGGCTCTGGTTTGTTGCTATGAAGTGCTGGCTGCCTCCAGGAGGCTCCTGGGGAGCTCAGGGCAGGGCGCAGCTTTAGTGCTCTCAGGGGTTCGGGCTGGCAGGCATCTGTCTGAGTCCCAGGGTCAGTTCAGAACCCAGGAGAGCATCTGGAAAGCATCTTTGAGGACTGCCAGTAATCGCTTTTGGAAGGCAAAGTGTTCATGGAGAGGAAGGCTGGGAGAGCTGGGACACGGGTTTGGTGTGACTCTGCCATGGGCTTCCCTTGTCAACACTGCCCAGCCTCCCAGTGCCTCCAGCTGTGCTGGGAGTGGGGAGAGGGTCTGCCCCTTCAGAAGGGCTGCCAAGGGGAACAGGTTAATCCCTGTATGAGCAGCATCACGGAGTGGCCACACCAGCACAAACCAAAATAGCCAAAGCCCACCTTTTGTCTTTGAGAAGGTTCAGATGAAGTGCTCGTCAGCACTGCTGCAGGAGCCAGGAGCTGCTGACATCCTGCTGTACACACACACCACAAAACTTGGCCATTCAGCCTCCTCTCCTTTTCGTTGTGTCTGATTTTTGTGATTGTTGGAGGAGCCCAAGAGGCAAAGGGATGTGCCAGTGGCCTCACCAATACAGATTGGAGCTGAGCTGAGCTGCAGCAGAGCCACAGACTTCCTATGGCTGCGGGTCTGCATCCCCTCCTCTCGGGGCTGTCCTCGCTTGATGTGGTGGGCGTGAAGTCAAGCGTGGCTGCTGCTGCCTCCCTCCAGCCGTGTGCGTTTGTGTCAGCTCGCACCCGGCTCTGATCATGGGTTAGGGCTCCTGTAATAGAAATTATGAGACTCGAGGCTATTCATCTACCTTGGCCATGGGCAGAGAACAAAAACGGTGTTTGTACAGTGAAATGGTACTGGGTGTTCTACAGCATTGTTTTATTTTATGTTTACAGAGCAGAGGGCACAAAATAATATGAATGGAAACGATAGCATATGTTAGCACATTTCTAGCTCCATTTGGCTGCCTTTATTTGTAAATATTTTTGTAGTTCATCAGTGTTTTTAAGAAAGGAGGGAAAATTGTCCTGCCTCTGTACCCTTGTTTGAGGAAGGGGACTGGCGGTACTTTGTGGTTGTATTGCAGTGGATGGGTGAATACTCTGCATTTTGCTTGTCACCTGACAAGCTGGTTTATATTTAGATGAGGAGAGAAAGCATGTGATTCTGAAAGCTGTGTTTTCACTTGTTCAGAGGCCAGGCCATGTGTGCTGAGTTATCAGAATGTGGTTTTAATTGTTTGCTCTTAGTTTTCCTGTGACTTATTAGGGCTATAGTCCTTCTATGTCAAACATACATTCCTTGAAAGTAAAGCACCCAAAGGAGAGGTTTTTAGAAAGCTGAGACTTCCTCTGTACCAGCCAGCCCATGAGGCCTCTCTGGAGGAAGAGGAAGTTCGGAAAATTCCAAACATTGGTGTTATTGTCTCTGTCTCAGCTGAACATGGTGCTATGACACTGGGCAGGGCGTTAGCTCATTGGTGACACATGCCATCCATATTTGTAATGACTTCCATAAAGCTGGGGTTTTCTTCTCAGCTGAGTTATTGCTCTTCAGAACAGTGTGGAACGCTCCAGCTCATACAGGAGGTAACATGACTATCCACTTTCTAGCTTCTCAGCACCCTGAGCAATTAAAGACAAAAGCCTTTGTTCCCTGGTGACTTCGTTCTTAAGAGGCCTTTTTAATTTTAGTCCTTAGTTTCAGGAAGAAATAATATGAATTTGTCATTGACAAGAAGGCTGCATCTCTCAAATGTCATGTGAAAGATCCACTCCATAATTCATGGGCTGGGGAGTGTGGGTGTCAAAAGGAGGGTGCGTAATGGATGTGAGAGATTTCAGTTCAATTAAACCATTGGTCTTAAAAGCAGCTTTTCTTGCCTTCATGATATTTTCTTGACCCAGATCGCCACATTTTTTCCTAACTCATCCAGATAACCAGATATTTTTAGTCTTCTTAAGTAAGAGTGTAGTGGGTTATTGGCTATTTTTGTACATCTCATTCCCCTTCCAGTGTCGATGGAGAGTTTCATAGTGATAACAGAGCAGTGCTGATCGATTCCTCTTATTTTTTGTCACTGCTGCACCTGTAAGTCATGCATTTGTCTGCATAGAAGTGCTGCTGTTTCTTATCTTTCTCTGTCCATGGATTCTGTGGGTTTCTGCTTGCTGTGTGATGAGACACATATTGCTGTTGGTGTGCTGAGCAGGGGATCTTCTCCCTTCTCTGCTGCAGGACCTGAATAAGAGCAAACCTGAGGCTGCTGAGAGTCTGACTGCAGGTGTGGACTACAGGTTTCCCAGTTCCTGGGAGATTGTAGCAGACTCAGACCTACCAAAGGGGGTTGCTGGGTTGCTCCAGGTGGGAGGGATCACCTCCTCATGGTCAGAGCTTTGTCTGCATTCCTGTCCCTGGCAGAGTAAATTAGCTGTCTGGCTCAGTCTGAAGCGAATTAAGGAGCACTTACATGATTCTCTTCTTGCCGTCAAGCTGAAGGTGTTAGGAGCTGGCAGAGCTGTGCTAGTAGGTGACTGCACCAGGAAACCAACCTCCAGCGGTGGAGGTGCAGCTTTTATCTCAGCATTTCCTCCTCGAGTGATTCTCTCGTGTAATGTGTGTTTGTGTGCAGAGGCAGGAGGCCCCTCTGTGCTGTCAGTGGTCAAACCCCATCCGCCTGGGAGCTGCGTGGGGCACCCTGATACCATTGTTGGGGCTGAGCTCTGCCTCAGGAGCCACTGCCTCTGGGTGAGGCAGGAGTAAGCAAATACAATTGTTGTGGAGTAATCTGTTTCCACTGAAGCTTCCTAGTACAGCTTACGAAAGCTGTGACATTGAAAAATAAATAAACTGTAAAAAATATGAACTCACTGATACAGAGCAGGAGCTTTTGGTGCAACAGTGTCCGTGTGTACGTCTGCAGGAAGTGAGTCATTCTTACCAAATCATCCTCTGAAGGATTTGTGGCTTTTATGACAATTCCCTTTTTGGGCTAAGTTAGATCTCTTCCTCTCTCTAGGCTTTTCCCAGGCATCAGGAATGTCTTCTGAGCCCGCTCCCTCCGCCTCGCAGCAGTCCCCTGCCTCTCCACCCTCGCCGGGTTCTCTCCACCTGCCCGAGAGCCGCAGGGTGAGGGACCGCTCCCCGTCGCCCATGAGGTACCTCATCCCCAGCCCGCTGCCCACCCGACGGACCAGGACGTTTTCCGCGTGAGTACTGGGGGGTTTGCCTTCCACAGGCATGGCCAAGCCATTGCCCTCAGGCAGAACGATCAGCCCCTGCAGAGGTGAAGGGAGCTGGGGGAACGGGGTGTGGGAGGGGGTGTTGTCTTCTCCAATAAATTCTGATGCCACTGGACTTTTAGTCCAAACCTCCTGTAGTTTTTCAATGCTCTGCTTAGGTGAAGGATGTTCAAAGTCTCTTGCATTCTTTAAGACCAGAGTCCTACAGGGAGGGAAAACTACACAGCAGTTTTTCAAGACAGGGTTCTTGTCTGAAGCTTTGCTTCTCTTCAGACACTGGGTTGTGGCTCTTGGGACCGGTTCCTGTTGGTGTTTCTTTATTAGACCCAGCCCTTTCTTTATCATGAGCTCTCTTCTCACTGCCCCTGAAGCGCTGGACCAGACCACACTGGAAGTTTTAGTTCTCTTACTCCTGACCCCTGCGCTATCATCGTCCAGGTTGTATTTTAGGCATGCTCTGTACTTTTCAGAGGAAAGTGCTTCCTTTTTTCCTATTCCTATCCGTATATCCATCATAAGATTGTTCAAATAGACCTGTGAAAGAATATGTTGGTTTTCAAGGTACGAACCCTGATCTGTCTCTAAGGGTTTCTTTAACGAGGTTTTTCCATAAAATGAGATGGAGTTTGTTGCTATCTGTACTTATCTGAGGTAGTGATCCTCCAGCAGAGCTGCTTGGTCCCCAGAGCTTTTCTGTGGTGCTGTGCTGGCTCCTGGAAGTCCTGTCTGAAGGGGACTCATCCACAGAACAACAGCAGAGGATGGTTTGCCATTTGCAAGGTTTGGCCATTGCAAAGAATTCCCAGTGCCTGTGATGGGCCTCCCAGTGAGGGACTGACCTGCAGAAGGCAATGTGGGCTGCCTTGTTAATCTCAGTGCCTTTGAATTGGGGTCTGAGGGTGTTCTGTGGAGCTGTGGTCGGGCATTGCACTTCAGCCAGTCTCGCAGTTATGTCTGTGTGAGGGAGGTCAGGCAGGGAGGGTGAAGCACGGTGGCAGCAAGATCCCAGCCCCACAGCCAGCCTGTTCTGTGCCACTTTGTCTGGCTGGGGTGCTTCTTCCTTTTTGCTTTTGCAAGAAAGACCCAGGTCTTTTCTTTCCAGAGTTATCCGTGTGGATTTAAATAATAATCTCAGTGATGCTTCATATTATTACTTCTGTATTCAAAATGAGGCAAAAAGAAACAGTAGCAGCAGAAGAAAAGTTTATATATTGTCATTTCCAAAAGCCTTCCAATGCCTGAAAATTTCTAATGGAAGTAGATTGCTAGAAGGAACATAATTGACTTAATAATTGGGGTTGCCCTTGAAAAGCAAGTTCAAGCTAGCTTGCCTCAGTTCTGTGTGAATAATGAACTCTTTGTAAGTCTTCTCAGCTGTTAATCCTGGTCTGGTTCTTACAAAATAAAAGAATTTGTTATTTAGCTTCCACAGTTCTTTAATCATTAATTAGTGTAGGAATCTTGCTGTATTTGTTTGCTCTGAAAATCAAAATAGCTTTGAATTTGTGTGTGTGTGTGTCCTCTTTAAACAAGGGAAGCTCTAGGTGTGCTCTGGCCCTGCAGTTGTACAGAAAAGATGAATGTGACAGACAGTGGCTTATTTTTCAGTGGGTTTATTTAATTTTGGTTCATTGGAAGTGTGGGGCCTCATCCCCCACAGTGCTTTATCTCCTTGAAAGATGCAATTGAACTTTGATGGCTTGTTTAGGACAGTGAGTGCTTTTCTGTGTGACAAGCACTTGTGAGGTCAGGTGCTTTGACAGCTTTATAGAGCTGGAAATGAAGTATTTTAACGGAGATTTCTCTCTCTAGCACTTTTAACTGTATTTATTTAGTGTTAGTTTGACTTGAGGAGAAGAGCTTACCCCCTTTTTTTCTTTTTTTAATAGTTTTATTTTGACTTCAGGAAAATTTAAATATTTGGGAAAGTGATGTTGAAGTCTCCACGATCCATGGAACCAAATGGCACCATAGTCACTTACTGAGTTTGAAGAATGGTACCAAAATACTCCTCGGCTGTGGCAGCAACCTACTGGATACTCATGGCCTGAGGAGATGCTGATCTAGTGACTCCTCAGTGTAAACTCCATAAGATGTCTAAAACTTCATTAATGAAAGTGTTGGAGTGAGTTTGGACCCCTGGAGGTCCCACTTGGTGTATTTGACAGGGAAAAGGATTTAATCACACACTTTTCAGGGTGGGACTCTCTTCATGCAAGTCACTTTTCTTGATGGCAATGAGTCATCCCAAAACTTGGTCTGCAAATATGTCTCATTTTAAAATACGGGTCCCGTGACCGTGGAGGGGGAGTTCAGTCTGGAGTCTTGGTGTTATACACACCAGTTAGGATTCACAGCCTGCTGGAGTCACTTGGAGGTGAAATATTGGCTCCACTGGATCCTAGTCTGGCAGGATAGCAATGGGCACGCATGCAGAAAGGGAGTGTGCCCACCTTTATAATGTCTTTATGTGCTGCTCTCTCGTTACTTCATTGTGAAACTTGAGAAAGCACAACACTGGAGCACACTGGTACTCCCCAGCTCATGGAAGGTAAGAGAGGTGTACATTTAGGGTGGTGTTTGAAAGAAAATTGGCATGGTGATAGAGCAGAT
Organism: Grallaria varia; assembly: GCA_013396735.1. NCBI lineage: Eukaryota > Metazoa > Chordata > Aves > Passeriformes > Formicariidae > Grallaria > Grallaria varia. The sequence goes on from VWZG01002665.1 coordinate 875,897, forward strand.
GAGGCCAAGATGGCAACTGATGGATCACAGTGCAAGCAAATATCTTCATCTTTATGTCCCTTAGAAAGACCACAGGCAAAACACGTGCAGTGTATGGAAATGAGGACTAAGCAGTTGCTGCAGAGGAGTTTCCTCGCTGGGAGTATTTGGGCTGTTGTGCCTTTCCTCGTGCTTGCTCTGGCTGACACCCCTGGAGGTGTGCTCAGCACCTGGGGCCAGCAGTCACCTGCTCTCTCTCTCTGCTTTCTTCTGCAGAACCGTGAGGGCGTCGGAGGGTCCCATCTACAAAGGTGTCTGCAAGTGCTTCTGTCGCTCCAAGGGCCATGGCTTCATCACCCCTGCGGATGGAGGGCCCGACATCTTCGTGCACATCTCGGAGTAAGTTGTCTGGGTGGCCAAGGGTGGCTGCAGCTTTAGTCTGCTGCAGTCACTGAATGCTTTTGATGTTTCAGGTACCTGGCTGGTTTATAATCTGTCGCCCTTACCCCAGCAAAGAGGGGTTATGCAGGTGTTACTGGCAGCAATGCTGCTCTTTTCCTGTATAAATCCGTTGAGTTAAAAACAAGACGATGATCCTGTCACATCTCTTACAGTAAGACCCAGAAACTTCCACTTACCTGAAGCAAATAATCTGTGCAGTGCCTAGTTTTAATGTAAAGACACTGGAAATTCACTGCTTTTACTTTGCACTGCTTTGTACCATTAAACTAAAGGTTAATTGCTTTTGCTGTTGAGAGAAGTCACACTTTATTACTTCCTTGAATTTATCTACCTTCAGTTGTGAGCAGTTTATAGCTAAGCTTGCTCTGTTAAAGGATTTATTAGTGCCTCTGCTTTTTTGCCTTGAACACAGAGAACTATCACCTCTGAATTCCACTTTTGATAAACTACACAGATACAGGTTTTGAAGTCCCTCATTGAGAATTTTTCTCCATTCTAAACCAGACATTTTAGTCTCTTTTCTAAGAGTGCTCTAGAATATAAGTATAATTTAAAGACCATACACTGTACACATGCTTTCAGCGTATGGAGGTACAATCTCCTCCAGAGTCTTGCTCTGTTTCTCTTCCTGTACATCCCATAATCGCATTAGCCCTCTTATCCCTCGTCTTTGCAGAATTGCTTACCTGCTCTGACCTCATCCTCTGCACCACCAAGGTTTGGGGCCGTTGCAGACACAGCCTGGCACCCCTGACAGCAGCGTTTGCATTGCTGGTTCTGGGATGCAGGACTTTTGGGTTGGCTGCAGGGCAGCACATCTGCCTGGGCACATCTCCCTGCCTGCCCAGGGACCCCGGGCACATTCCCTGAGTCCTGGTCCTTTATTGCTTGGCTAATCTGCAAGGTTCAGTGGGCAATTTTTATATTTGTTTCTAGATTGAGATGTTGACCAGTGTTGGGGCTGAAACTGCTCTCTGAGGGCGTGTATTAAGATTGCTCGATGTTTATCCTCCAATAACCTCTTTTAGATCTATCACCAGTTCCATTCTACATATTGTTCACAGTATTGAAGCTATATAATCCTTATTTGTTGTTCAGAGTGGTTATCTGGTGGTAAGTCAACAAAAGGCTTCCCAAACTTACATTGCCCCAGCTGTCTTTCCTGGCTCTGTGTGCAGCACGTGTCTTGGAGGAGCACACTGGCCTTCCTCCAGGTTCCTCAGATGATGCTGCACCATGGCAGAGCCAAAGCTCTCTAGGGCTCGTGGCTGCAAAGGGGCTGAGTGGTATGACTTGCGTGCCCAACCCAAGGAAATGTCATTTAATATCTCCTTTTTCTGTTGTCTAATGCTAAGGCACAATTTCTCCTCATTTCCTGAATGACTTAAAAATAGCATTTCCTATGTCACAATTAAAAAATTTAACTGTGAACGTCTAGTCTGACCTATACAGTTACTGATCAGCAGGGGTTTAGTTAAAACAGTGCTCTCACAGACACATGAATTTTCAGCCTTCTAATGAATTCCTTTTAAAGAACTGTCTATTTTCAGTCCTGTTTTTTTTTTTTTTTTCTCTGTACATTTTATCTTCCAATTATTTTGGTAAAATTTTCTTCCGTTATGTGAAATTAACCCTTTTAAAACCCTGGAGATAGCTTTTTGTTAGGGGCTGCCCTTTTGTTTGTCTATACAAAATGTGAACTGATCTTTGAGGTGTTCCCCAGTTTCCATCTTATGACCCAACACATTTTTCTGTCCAGGTCCAAACCCAGAACTCAGTTCTGGGTACACGAGGTGCTCCTACCCTCAGTTCCCCTCCAATCAGCTCTAATTCCTGGAAGCTCCACTGGTAGTTTTTCTGTTTGGCTGATTAAGACTCCCATACGTCTCCTAGTGCTGAAATCCTGTATGACATTATGAAAATAATTTTGTCTGCTGTGATTTTTGGTGATCTGTGCGAGAGGCCCCCTCTCACAGGAGTCCCTTCTCGTGGGCTGTGCTGGTTGGTGTATTGATCCCATATGCTTTCAGATGCTTTGACTGTGAGCCATCAATAAGCTATATTTGAGTAACTGTGCCCTGACTGTGGTGTGCTGCTCTCCCCTCTCTTCCACCCACTCCACCTGTCCCCAAGCACTATCGACCACGTCACAGAGGTTGTAAAAGTTTATGGGCAACCACACCTCTTAATGCATTTTCAGCGTGTTTGTTTTGCTGATGCAGGGAGGTTCTGTGCTTGCTGTCAGCCTCACCCCATCCTGCCCTCAGACCAACCTGTGTTGGAAAGCTGGAGCAGATGGAGGCTGAGAGGGGAGAGCTGCTGGGTAGGAGGGAGTGATGGGCTCTGGCTCTGTAGGCAGAGCTCTGACATCCCCGTGCCCTCCCCACCAGACCAGGCTGCCTCTCTTTGTTTTCAGTTGTGTCATTCCAATCCAATTCTCATATGGGTGGGGAAGGTTCTCCCTGTGCAGTGCTGCATCTGCTGTGGTCTTCCTGCAGTTCAGCAGCTCTCTTTTAGTTTGCTGTAGACGAGAAGGTTGGAAGGGACCTCCTCTACCTTGTCCACTGCTGGAAGGCACCTGTGCCTTTCTGTGTGGTGCTTTACCCAACCCACTGTTAACAATTTGAGTGCTGGGGATCTGCTGCCTCCCATGGCAATCTCCTCCTGTCATTGGCAGACCAGCTCTTAGTGGTTTCTGATGTTTGACTGACATCTTGGCTTTCAGCATGGTCCTTCACTTCTCCTTCCTTCTCCACAGCAGGTAAATGAAATCTTTCTTATTCAAGCCTATTTATGTGTTCAAAGACTGTTTTCTTGCTCTTTCACGCACATTTTAGCGAGGTTAGTTCATACGGATTTTGTAGGACTAAAGTGTTTTGTGTTTTTTGTAACTTCTCTGGGTCAGTCCTGCTCCTTTGAAGTCAACAGGATTTTTTTTCTATTGAAGCAGCACTGGGCCACTGTTTTAAATGTTCCATATGTAGGTACCATTTCAAAGTTTCTGTTCCAAAAATAGGTGATGTTTCTGCCTCAACCTGTTACTGAAAAGTGCTAATATTGAAGTACTGAAGGTTTCAGCACATTGTGTTCTTTAATTACTCTGAGTATATTTGAGTTGTTGGAAACAGCTTTTAGTGCTGGAGGGTGATGGTATCACTGTCTTAATTCTGATGCATGGCAGCACTGGAAGGACAAATTAGTAATGCCTTTCATTTCAGTTTATTTCACAGTGAATTAGAAAGATTGCTCTTTATTAACGGGAATTGCTTTGTGCAGCGGGTTCTGCAACCAGCACTGTGGCTCAGGGGACTCCAAGGACTCTGGTTTGTGTCATGTGAGTTTTGAGATCCTCCCTATGTTAATCAACTGATTCCTTTATACCCATTGTACTCAGTTAAACCTGAGTGTGAGGGATGTCAATCTGTTCACTGTCTCAATGTGGTATAGGCATCTGCTGGTGAAGTGGAAATGGATTGTTTCTCTGAATCAGTTCTTCCCAAAAGCTGGGATTTCAGGGTCATGGATAAAATGGTTATGCCAGTTTGGCTTCAGCAAGATAGACTCTTTCTCTGTGTTCATCACTAAGCTGTGATGATTAGTGAAGGTTTTGAGCATTGGAACCAGCTGCCTATGTTGCAGATTAATATGATTATAAACGTAAACACTTAACTTGAGGAATTATTTTCTTTCCTAAGATTTGGGTAGCTGTAAAGTTATACTTTAGTGAAACGTCTTCCATAAGCTGGGATGTCTGTTTCCTGTAAGTTTCCATTTATTTTTATAAGGCAATAACATGGAGCACAGCATTTCCATAAGTAAGCATTAGCCCAAAAATAAGGTCAAATATATGTGACATTCAAAAGCTTCACTTGGTGTCTCCAAAATTTCCAATTTCACTGTCTGTGCAAGAGATTAAGGTGAAATGTGGACATGTTTTACGAGTGGAACTTGCAGCAAAGCTGCTCTGCTGTGTTGGACTTGAGGTGTGGGTAGGAATGCAGAATCACAGAATTGGTGGGGTTGGAAGGGACCTCTGCAAAGGCAGGGTCATCAGGCTGAGGGGATGGAGGTGTCTGCAGCAGCAGATGGAATGCTGTGCATTAGAGCACTGCACAGAGCACTCCCACCCTGCTGCTTCCCCAGTGCCTTTGGGAGCGGGCACCTCACCGATACTTGTTTGCTCTCCAGGCTTCTGCATTTGGCTGGGGTTTGGCCTGAAGCCTGTGTGCCTGCAAGGACAAGGCAAGAAGGTGGCTCACCAAAGAGCAGTGATGGATGAGTGACCACAGTCTTGGGGTTTTTTTGATTTTTTTTTTTTTAAAGATTTTATTTTGCAAAAGCAGCAGATGTAATTAAACAGGAAAAAAATGTGCAGTGTTTGTGGGTTTTCTGCAGTTTGCCAGTACTTGGCTCTGAAGGGGAAAATGCTGCATTGCAGAGAGAGGCCTCCAGGCTGTCCTTCAGGCTGGATTCCTGACCCCATGTGTAATGATGGCTTTGGAGAATTGATGCTGTACTTCCCCTGGGATGCTGACACACAGCACCCCATGGTCCCTGCAGAGATCCTGAGTTTGCTGTGCTTTCCTTGTGCTCTGTGGTGTGTTCTCGGGAGGTTATTGTGCCTGCAGTGCCTGTACCTCAGGAGTGCTGAACAGGCGTGGACTCTCGGTGGGCTCCCGGGTGGGGCTGCAGCCCCGTTCTGCTGCTGCCTCTCAGTTAGTGGCTCTGCTGGAGCTGTGCTCTCAGCTGCATCTCCTGCAGGGAGATCTCCAGCTTGGGTCCTGCTGCAGCCCTGCTGCCCCAAGGAGCTGGCTTTGAGCTATTTGTGTCTGTGGAGAGATCATCTTTTCATGCTCCTTTTGTATCCTCTGGTTTTCTGCCAGAACACTCTGCTTAATGCAAGGCATTAATGCCACGTCTCATCTCTGTGGAGCTGCTCTTCTGGTGGAGTGTAACAATGTGTTGGAAATTAACTGGTAACTTTAAAGGGTCTTTGAGCTGAGTCTGAGCTGAGAGAGCAAACTTTTGTGGCTTCTCTGCCTTTTCTGTGAACTAACAGCAAAACAGTTTCTGCTGACTGGAACTGCCTGCTCTGGGGCTGCTGGGAAGCCAAATCTGAGCTTTCTGATTTCCTTCGAAATACTGAACGCACTTGATGACTTACCTGCTTTGGACTGCACACTTCCTTCCTGACGTGCTCCCTTTCTGGTGCTTTGCTGCATCTGTTGAAGTGTCTGAAATAAGCAGATTACCTTGGGTGGGAAGGAGAGGCAGCAGAATTCCAGATCTTTCTTGAAAGGGGTTTGGAAATTAATATAACTTGGATAATATTTTTCTTAAGGTCCCTCCCCCCCCCCCC
>VWZG01002665.1:881718-897106 GCA_013396735.1 Grallaria varia
CCCCCAAGTTGGCTGAGAAAACTCACATTGCAGTGGTGCATGAAGGAGAGCCAGCTTGCTATAAGTTGTTATTGCAGCTGAACCATCCCAGAATCTCCACCTATGGGACAGAAAGTTACATAGGTCCAAGCCAAGGCTTGCACTTGCCAGGCAAAGGGCCCTGAAGGCTGTGGGCACCCGAGGATGGAGGTCCTTTGTGGTTAGTGAGCACAAAATATAACTGCCCTGGGCTCTGATTTCCTGATGCACGCAGTAGGTGTGACTGTGACCGGATCCGAGCTGGGTGCTGGCACTGGCAGGAACAGGCATATTCTGTAGCTCTGACTGAGCCCACGTGGGCATCCTTGGAAAGCTCTGCCTCTTGCCATCACCAGTTTCTTCCTCATGGGGTGTGCTGAGCTGCCTGGTGTTCAACCAGCTGCTGAAAGTAGATACTGAGCCATAACGATCCCTGAGTGTGGATTCAAACACCATGACCAGGGATCTCAGTAGAAAAGTGGACAAGAGGATCATGCAAGAGCAAGTGCAGCTTCTGTCCTAGACAAGGCAGGTCCCGGGAAGTTCAGGGAAATCCAACAGCAGAGCCATTGGATATTAACAACAGGGATTCTTCATTGTTTGAACGTCTTTCCACTTGTCTGTCCCAGTTACAAGTGTGACTGGTGGAGATGCAGCCCTGCTTCTGCCTTGCCTACCAGACAGCTTGGTAAGGTCATCCCTGGCTTTGCTGACGGATGCCAGAGCTGTCAGCATGCACTGGGACTGCATGGGAGGGCATTTGGGGTTAGTAACTCGTAGTAGTTCCTTACTCTGTCACATCCTGCTCTTCAATAAAGATACAGAGCTCCTGGGAGGTGTGTTGAGGTGTTCAGTGACCTTTAAGAAGCCCACAAGAGAACTGATCCATGGGAAGCACTGCATGGTGTGATCCATGGCAGGCTTGGTGACCTGCAAGGCTCAGAATTCACTGAAAACTCTTGTTCAGAAATGTTTCCATGTGACTTAGTCTTCGTCCCAAGAGGTTTAACTAGAGCCCTGGAATATGAATAGCAGCTGTGAGAAGGAAGAACTAGAACATTCCATATTTAGGTAATTTCCTAATAACCTCCCAGTTTCCTAAAAATAGTGCAGGATAAAATGCTCCACCATACCAGACTGGCGCTGAGCTGGGAAATGGGAGTTGCTGGATAATCTAAAACTCACTCTATTGTGTCTCACTCTGACAGTAACATCAGGAAGGCATTTCCTATTTTTAGCTTGAAATTGTTCCAGTGTTTTAAAATTCCTGGATACATAGATATTCATTATTTTGAATTGAATGTCTATTCTGATATCTCAAATAGCTGTGAAAATCTCCACCTTCCTCTAGATCAACATTTAATATATATTTAATATAGTTGGGGTAAAATAAAAAATACAGATTAAAAAATATTTAATCAACTAATAACATCAGCAAAGTCCATGTTTAACTTCCTTTACCAAATGATCCAGGTAACTTACATTGTTTATAGACTGTTTGTTGTAGTCCAATTCTGTTCCAAGAGCTCTATTTACTTTCTCTGATCTTTTCCTGTTCGTTTCCTGCCCAGTGCTGAAGGCAATTGCTTCCTGATGGAGGATTTTCCCCCAGCTTTGAGTAGGGCCTCCAGTGCCACCATCTCATCACCTCTCAAGTGTCATCATACTGTTCTTTCCTCGCATCCCCAGAAGTGCTGCACAGTCTGAAAGTTGTTTATTTCTGCTTCTAAGCATCAAGTAGCAATAGCAATGCTGGCGTAAGTCTGTGTCTGTCCCAGGAGCAGCATTTGCTGGGCAAACACTGTGCAGGAAACACTGTTCACTAACATTTATTCAGGCTGCAGGCTGGGACCTTTGTCCTCTTGCTTTCATGGGCACTGGGGACAATGAGTTAATAATCTTGTATTTGTTAGGTACCAAGAATAGCTGGTGATCAGAAAACTGCAGGACAGAAAAGAATATCTGCTCTGTGGGGGTGAAAGTTTAAAGGCCTAAAGAAGAAACTGAAATTGGAGATGTTTGTGCAGCCACAATCTCTTTACACAGTTTTGTAAAGGACAAACCTGGCTGTGATGGAGCAGGGTCTCCTCAACAAGCCAGGAAAGACTGCAGATTAGGGGATCAGAAGAAGATGTGTTGGGGTTGGATGAGGTTTTATCTCACAAGCTTCAAGTCTCTTCTAGTGTCAGCTTGGATAAGGAAAGAAACCAAGAAAAGATTTGATGCTGTCAGCATAATGCTCAACCCTGCGAGAAGTGCTTTGTAGTGGAGAAAAGCACACCTCTCTGGGTAATGCTTAGGGCTGTGCAGATTTTGGGGCTAATCTGATCTGTTTAGTAGAAGGAACAGGAGTATTTAACCTCATGATTCAGCAGAAGAAATGTGGGTCAATGAATATTTTGGGTTTTTTTCCTTTGCAGATGAGGGGCTACATAAACAGTGTCTGAAACAGTCACCGAACAAGTGCTGAGGGAGGCAGTGGGTTTGGTGATGGCTGAGTGTGTCCTGCAGTCTGGGCTGGGCCCTTTGCTTCTCCTCTCCCTGACTGCAGCTTGCTGTACTTTAGGCAGTCCTATATCTGTTCTGATACTCTTGGTCTTAATTTTTCGGAAAAACAGAATCACTTTGATTACCAGTACATCTGTAACACCTTTCTTACCAGAGCCCATCCAGGTACATAGTCATGTTTCAATTTTAAACCAAACCAACAAAACATCCATCTTTTTTTAGTGTTCAAGCTGTACTTCTTCCTCACTTGATTTTGAAGATTCAAGTGACACCTAATTTATCTCTGTTTTTCAGGAGCTTTAAACCTTTGTATATTGGTGCATCAGGAGGCTGTGAATCCACTTTCCTTTTCCATTAACCATACCTAGCTACTTTTGCAGATTTCAAATGTTTATTTCACTACCTGTGGCTCATCCTGTTTCACTGCGTTTAAAGAACATGTAAGGTTCCTGGGTTTTTGTTTTGTTGTTTTTTGGGGTTTTTTTTTGAACAGCCCTGTCAGCCAAACCTGTGATCCCTTCCTGGGCAGGGCATCCGTTTCGTTTGATGCCTGCACAGCAGTGATCTCAGCACTCTCTGTGTGTGTTCCTGCCCTGTGCAGCAGCCAGAGGCAGCACCACGGCTCTGCAGTGGCTGTAATGCAGAGAGGAGATGCTGCTCCAGCTCCTGCCCCGTGTATCTGCTGTGCCTGTGCTCCCTGGAACACTCTTTGCAGCAGGTCCTGGTGCTTGAGGTCACACCAGCAAACATGTGTCACTGGGGCTTGTTTCAGTGGCTCAGCTATACCTGAGTCAGTGTAGCCTTTCTGCTTCACCTCCTGGTGTCTGCTTTCATTACATCGACCTGGGAACGTTCCTGCTTGCTGTGTTTCGCTCATCCTCTGTTGCCTTGTAGAGATAAAATGTGTCTGCTGTGTTGCCTCCCATGGAAAGGCGCTGCCTTGCTCAGGTGGGACTGACATCCTGCTTGGGTTGTGTTGTGAGTTCCCGCTCATGGCAATGTGATTTTTATCTCTATAATAGTAATATTTTTGGCATCAAATGGTTCAAGTGGGAAAGGTGGTGGAATTTTTTATGTGCCATTCCTATTTTGACTCGTGGCTTGACCTTACCCTGTGTCATTTCTCTGGATTTCATGCCCCCTTGTCAGGTTCTGTACTTGCTGTGACATCCTTGCTTGAAATCCACTGTTTCAAAGTCAGGGTAAACTGCAGGGTGTTTGGTGGCAAATTCCTTTGGCAGTAGAAAAGGTAAGTTAATCTTTGCTCCTGAAAGGAAAGTAAGGATTGAGTGTGCAGTCCCTTCTCACCTGAAAGAATCATAAACCTGTTGGAAATGGGGAAAGTGGGGTATAAATGAAGGCAGTGATTGGAGGGGACAGTCACAGCAAGAGTCACATGTGGGAGCTTGAATGTAGTTGTGATACAGGGCTGGGCTGACAGGTTGCTCTGGAGACTTTGGAAGTAAATAAAGGTCAGTTGGATCAGCCTGTGTGGGTTGGAAAGGGCTGTCAGATCTGATGAAGGAGCCTCTATCCTGAGTTTTCTGTAAATATTTTTTCTGCCTTCCGTTTACTCCTGTTTTCCCAAGCACTGTTCTGAAGAGTTCAGCTTAGGACATGCCCTCTTGGGTCTGATTCCTGCAGTCACAGGCAGCTCTGGAGCAGGGGAGATAAAGTCTGAAGGATATGCATTCCAAGCCACAGGCCTTGGGACTGCCTTGAACGTGTCATAGAATGTTTTAGATCCAAATCCAGATACCAGGAGCATTTTCAATATCATGTTGATACAATCAGTTAGCAAACAATGACTTTTTTTTTTTTTTTTAAATTTCTCATGGGAGAAGCTCTGATTTGTGGTCAGTTTTAGCTTCCCTGGTACATGCCTGGTCACCCATCCTGTCCCTGGGTACAGGCTGCCTCTGCTCCTGCACTGTCTGGCACCAGCTCCCTGGGCAGCACTCAGAGAGCACAAATCAGAGGGGAGCAGAAGCTGAGGCAGCCTTCAGAGGAGGAGGAAGGGTTGGGGAGAGGCAGTGCAGGAGATGAAGCTGAAGAAGTTTTGCAGAGCTGTGGGGAGAAGCAAACTCTGATGTGAAGTCACAACTGGCATTAAGAGCCAGTGAATTTACCTCCTATCAATCCTGCCAGTCTTTCCTGCAATAGAAAAGCCCTAACAATAATGGTCCCGGGATGAGAGTGGTTATGAAGGGCACTGCTAAAATCTGAGATCTGTGCTATTAACAGAAACATGTGGGGTCAAATTCCTGGGTGCTGTGACCATGCTCCCAGTGTGCTCCCAGTTAAGGCAAAGAACAAACCCAGTGATGTGTAACAAACTTCTGCCCTAGACAACTTTTTCCTTTCCCTTTCCTGAACCCAAATCTTACCTCCAGTTAACAGTAGTTCACAAACAAGTGACACCAATGAGAAATCTGGTAGAATTTCTTCTTAGTGTGTATCTGTTCCTAAATACAGATTCTGCTGAGAGATGCTGAAAACCTTCAAACAACAACAAATCTAGAGCATAGATTGTCAGAGAAGGGGAACCTGAGCATGGGCTTCTGGAGGTATATTTAAAGAAAGGGGGAGTAGCATCATTTGAACTGTCAGAGCTCGTGGCAATGCAGGTTGGAGGAGTCTCTGCTGGTCTTCACTGGCACAAGCTGGGATTTTTATTACAAAGCTCTGATGTCGAGCACAGGGGTGGAGGTGGGAAAGGCTGTTAGACTTTGCAGTTCCCTGTTTCATTAACACATCCTCCTGAACAGAAGGTGACAGCCCTTTAGTTGTCTCCCTCTGGTTCCAGCTAAGGACTTGCACCCCACGGCATCACACTGGTGGAGGAGAGGTAGGAGTCAGCAGCTCCAGAAAACCTCCCTGGGGGCTGGATGAGCGTTTGTGGAGTGTAACACATCAGGGTGGCACAACTCTCTTTTCTCACAGCAAGTAATTTTGAAATATTTGACACCATAGCTCACTTGCGCTCTTTTTGTTGTGTTTTTTTGGTGCTTTTTTTTCATACCACAAACTGTTACAGTGAAGTGACCTAAAGGTAAAGTCTTATGGTTATGTGATACAATCCTTTTTTAAAAAAAAAACTAAAAAGAGGAAAAAAATTAACCCCAAACTTCAAAAGCTTAAATGAGAAGGAGGGGAAAAAAGAAAAATATCAACTTTCCATAGTTTAAAAACCAAGCAATGTGAGCACTGCCCTCTAGTGCTGCCGGTGGCTGAGTTGGTGGTGCACAATTCACAGCAGTGCTGCCCGAGCCTGGACTTACCGAGTATTCTTTATGGCATACTAGAGTGGGGGTTTCTGTGGGTTTTATCTTTATTTAGTGTTTTTTTGTTGGTTGTTTCTTTTAGGAGGGGGATGGTGTTTATAGTATTTTCATAGGTTTTTGCTGCAAGACAAGCAAAACCAACCTCGCACTTTGGTGGATGACAGGCTCTATAAAAAAAATCTGAAGCGTACCTTGAGCATCTAAGATAATTGTCATGATAAAAATGTAAATAAGCTGCAAAACAATAAGGGTTTGTGTGATTCACGACTAACTGAAGGTTCCCCTCCGCAGCATCGAAGGCGAGTACGTTCCCGTGGCAGGCGACGAGGTCACCTACAAGATGTGCACCATCCCCCCGAAGAACGAGAAGCTGCAGGCGGTGGAGGTGGTGATCACCCACCTGGCCCCTGGCACCAAGCACGAGACCTGGTCAGGGCACGTCGTCAGCCCCTGAGGTGCCCCAGGGCTGACCACTCTGCCCGTGTGGTCACTGCTCAACAACTGCCTGCGGGGGACCTGTCCTAAGAATATTGTACGTGTTGTGTGGGAGGAAATACTGCGTTGTCAATAAAGCAGAAGCAGGCCAAAATTATCATTTTTATAAGCTGGCCTGATTTAAAAAAAAAAGAAAAAAAAAAGGCAATTCAAATGCTAATGAGAAAAAAACTAGCGTAATGTGTTTACAAAAAATGTATTTAAAGAGACCTAGTTTGTGTGTGTGGTGGAGGAGGGGAGGTTTGGATTTTCTTTTATCTTGTGAACTTGATTCCAGGACATGCCCAGGGGGAGTGGGGAGAGGTTTGAAGGGGAGCTCCTCTAGTCCAGAGAGCTGTAGCAGAGGCACGACTCTGAGACCTGGGTGCTGCGTGAGCACTGTGTTCCCTTGGGCTGCTCTTCCGTAGGGTTACAGTACATTTACTGCTGATAACAGTGCCTGAATGCCTTGCCTTGAGATGGAGAGAGGTGCTCATTGCTGCAATTTGTTTTCCTCGTGAAAAGGAGTTCACAAACAGCAGCAGCCACGGGGTGGAAATTCTCCATCTAGTGGTTATGCTCTAGTGCACCATTTGCAAATGGTGTGGCTGGCACAGGTGTGGAAACTGGACTGTGGTTGTAAGGCCAGGATTGTTTTTGAATTTACTTAGGTGCCTTGATGGTTGGTTAGCAACAGATTTTATAAGCCAGTATTAAAAAAACAAACAAAAAATTCCAACCCACATTAAAAAAATTTGCTTCAAGGTAAATGGTAGAAAGATGTAGAGTAGTGGATACTTCATAGCCTCTGAGTGTGTCTGAATTTAGGCAAGGCTGAAGATGACTCTCGATTACAGACGGTTGCCTCTCTGCCGTGGTGTGCCACCGGGCAGGCAGGGTAACTGCTCTTCTGAACAGCAAGTCGTGCTGCTCAGATGACCATGTGTAAAATATTGTGTGAGTTAACAGGCTCAGCTGTCTTGGTGAAGTACATTCTGCATCTGTTTCTCTAGAAAACTTGCTTGGTAGGATGTGATAACTTCACCCTTCCCCTGACTCGTCGTGTAGTTGTAGTGCAACTAAATTAGTTTTGTTCCTATTTGCCTTCCACACTTCTTTTTTTTTTCTTTATCAAATGCATTTTTCTCTATTACGTTCCTAACAGTGGATTTTTATTGACTTTGCAAATAATAATTAAAAAAAATAAAAAAGATGGCACAACTCTTGTTAGTTGTGTGAAATAGTGTAACTTCAGTTGCCTATTTGCAGTTTTACATGTCCTGATTCATAGCAGAGGATCTGCTCCGAGGTGTGGAGGTCAGTAACTGCTGTGCTGGCTTGTTTTACCTGAGCTGTACCTGTATCACACTATGGTGTATGACAACAACCAACCTGTACTGGAGTCTGGAGTTTGATTTTGTTCTTATGACACCTAAGACTTGGTAGTGGTGGATTTATCAGTCCAGCTTGTTGGAGTATCACACACTGCTGTCTTTCCAATAAATGCGACCAGTGTGATGCTTCAGCATGTCTTCAGTCTGCTCCCTGGGCAGGTGGTTTTGAAGATGATCAGGGTTAAAGGAGAGAATGCAGGTGCCTACATATGCACACCTCCATGGTGATATTTAAAACCTTTATACAGGAAAACATTAGAAGACAAAATAGTTTTGATGCATGAGGTATGTTACAGCTCCCCCTCCTTTTTTGTAAGCTTTTGGAGATTTGGGCTGGTACACAAAGATTTTATTTGTATTCCTCCCTTTTTTTACTGTGCAAGTATCACATAAACTTCTGCTTTAGGCATTTTATTTGCTGACATAACAGATTGAAACAGTAATTTTTCATTATGAGATTTGATTCTCCTTTACTAAATCACATTGTTCATTTACAAGATTACTTTCCTAAAGCCAGATGAGAAAAGTAATATTAACAGTTACATGGAGTGTCAGGTGTTGACTTGAATTTTAATAAAAACATAGTTCAGGTAATTTTCTTAGTGCTAAAATGTCATTTACCCTTAATCTCTTACAAGCAAAATCAGAAAGTGACAAAAATATATTTTGATACTGTTTTAAAGTTATTTTGATTGATCTTTACAAATTTTTTAGTTTTTAGATTTAAACAGTCTGCCTTGGCACCACACCCACACTGAGGAGATAACTTTGTCCAGCAGGTCCAGCCTTCCCAGGGGTGGGAGACTTGAAGCAGCTTCTGCTCACATACTGGAGCATGTGTGGGGTCAGGGACTTATGGCTCAATCTTCCCACCCTCAGGAAGAATTAAACCTGTCTCTCCTATTCATCTTCCAGTTTTAGACAACAAAATCCCAAACGTCTTATACTTCATGTTTTTATAGCACAAGGGAGTATTTAAAAAAAACACAACTCTAATAAAAAGTTCATCTTTTAAAAAGCAGCCTCAAAATAAAAAACTAGAGATAAAGCCTTGCAGGCTAATTTTGAGACCATAAATCAACAAGAGGCAGATTATACCTCCCCTCTCCCCCTAAAATGTAATTAATTAGTTATGGAAGTTTACTGATGGCTTAAAAAACCAACAGAAAAAAAAAAACCAACATAAACCAACCCAAAACCCACAATCAAACAAAAAGACAACAAAGCGCTTCTGGGAATGGGAACAGTGAGGGAACGGTGCTCAATGTGCTCTGCTGTGCTTCCCCCCCACCATCAGCAAGGGATCTTCAAGTAAAACATTTCCATTCAGTAATGACTGACCTGCAAAACACCTGCTATTCATGAACAGTTACAAAAAACAATACAGAATGATGTTTCAAGTTATTAAGCTGTTTTAACCGTCTTGTAAGTGTGAATTCTGAAAGTATTTCATTTAAAAAATAGCTCTTCACAGATCCTTCTGGTATCCTGAGGGGATGTGACGCTGTGACCTTCTGTTCTGGAGTCTGTGAAAATTTCATAGTCATTCCCTCCCTAGAAGCAGAAGAGGATTTGATTTTATTTAACAGGAAAAGGGTACATTAAGGATAATATGGAAAGAAGGGACTTTTCCCAACAGCCTGCAGTGACAGGACACCTGATCACAGTGACAAGGCTCAGGGAATGACAGCAGTGCCACCTGCATGAGCAGAGACCCCTGAAAGCCACAACTTTGTGCACTGCAGGAAGCAGTTCCCAAATTTCTGTTTGCCATGTTGCTTTCATGGTGTCAGCAGCAGCTCTTGGTACTTCAACACTCTGAAAATGCTGCACTGCCACTTACAGGGTTTAAAATGAACTGTCTGTAAAGCTCCAGGCCAGAGGGACAGGTGAGGGACACAGGACTTTTGCAGCTGGTGTCAAGGGGGAAAAAACCCTTTCAGTTAAAGCTTGTTTTTTTCTTATAAAATTTCACATTTTTAAGTTTATAAATCTATAAAGTTCTTTGTAACTTGGGGTTTTATAACTCTAAGTTCTTTTAAAACTAAGCCTTTTCTTATAAAACTTAGCCTGACCCTGTCCCTTGGCCCTATTCAGACAGCTTTAATTTAATCCAAGTCCTTATGCTTGCCATTGCCCTCACAACCTGTTGTCAGGTCTCTGCTCAGGAGTTCTAAAAGCCTCTGAATTGCTCTGCAAAGCTTTGCCCAGTGATGGGGGACAGGGAATATGTTCAGTTCCCCAACGTGAAGACAGAGTGGTGAGCAAAGGACTGCATTAAATTGGAAATAAATGTTTAATAAACACCAGCCAACAATCTACACTAAACAAATGGGACAATCTGTTTCACATAGTCATGTCACCTAGGTTTTTAACAGAATTACAGAAGTTCAATTTCCAAACAACCTCTATTAAGTCTGTCAAGAACCCTGTGTTCAGTTCAGGAAACAAGGAAACCCTCCCAGCTCTTTCCCAGCAGTGCAGTCAGTCTAAACATGGACATGTGCTTATATCCTGACTTCAGCTCTTGTCAGGAATAAGGTTAGAACTTACAGTCCTTGTGGTTTAAACAACAGCTCTAAAATTAATACAACAAACTAATATACTCACTGGCATAGTCTTGTCTCCAAAGAAATAAATAGTCTTGAATCCATCATTGGCAACAATTCCTAAGCAGTATCTCTTATCCCAGCCATCTGGGAACACATCGATGCTTATCTGCCCTCCTAGGATAGAGATGAACCAAGCAGACTTGTTTGATTGTAAGAACACATTTCTGAGGGGAGAGGAAGTGAAAAAATCCTAAACTGGGTAAGATTTTATGCAGAGGAAGCTTTGCAGAAGCCACAGAAATGTCATGAGCTTGGGTTAAGTTTTGCAAGTACAGCAAGTGTTTTATAAGGTATCAGTTATTACAGCTGTGATTTAGAGATGATTATATATCCATTAAACACATATGGAAGTCTTAGTGTGTTCCCAAATACTCACTGCTCTCAAAGTGAGTCTTTAAAAAAATTTATGTTTAAACTCTTTAATTTTAGAAAGGAAGGACACAAATGAAAGCAGCCATTGATCCATGTACAGCCATAAAGTCTTAGACAAAAGACTTTCTAAGGCTCTTAGCACATCCTAACAGGACAACAACCGTTCCAGTTCTGAATCCTTGGACTTCACCAATACCTAAAAGCATGATTCCCAGCTGAAGCAGGTGTCCAAAAGGCATTTACAACATGCTTCAAGAGAGCTACATTTCAGTTCATGCCTGCCTTAGTGCTTCAATACCACAGCACTAACAGCAACCATACTTTGTAATTCTGAAGAATAATAAAAGGCAGCAATGCGGTAATATATTAGGGGAGGGGAGGGAAAAAAAAGAAGAAGAAATGCATGGAATATTAATTCCCCCTAATTATAATTTTTCTCTGTAAGCTTGCACTTGCTTTTGGATTCTTTCCTTCCTCCCACACAATGCAGTTAGAGCTGAACAACAAAGGGCAACTGAACAGATCTGATGAAATAGTTCTGACTGCTTCACAGAAACAACTGACTAAATAGAGGCATGTAACATGTTTCAAAATGAGCAGAATCAGTCACACAAATGACATTAAAGGACAATGAACTGATGACAAGCAATGAAGTTCTCTTTGTTAATGGATTTCAATTAAAATGTCCCAGTGAAAGAATAAGAGGAATAAGAAGCTCAGCCTTGCCTGCAACCACCCCCAGAGAGAACTGTCACACAAATGAAATGGGATATGTAAGACGATATGACTTAAATGTAATTTAAATTAATTGATGTTTTAAATTATATTCTTTTAATGTATTACCTATAGAAAATGTGAGGCCTTTGCCTGCAAATTCTCTTCGTAAATCAGCCACAAATTTCTCTCTTATATGCTCCTTCTGTTAAGAAAAAACAAAAGAAAACCAAACATCAGTTACATGCTGTGTTAATTCATCAATGAAAAGATAACCCCTGAAAACATCTCAAAACTATCCAAAGGTCTGAGTAGCAGGACTGTGATATAGCCATGGCTTATTATTACTGGCAGCATGCTGAGAATCTTCCCACTTTAATCTGTTACCAACTTGTGAAAAAACAAAAGAGCAAAACTTCACATACATGATGTGATATTTTCTTTTCCATCTGAGAATCTAAGTATACTGCAGAAATGTGCTTCAACTCCCAGAAGAATTATCTTTTACAAGTGGGCATAGGAATAGAAAAAACAAACTACTCTTCTGAGGCCATATACTCCAGAAAGGGTGTTTTCAGAATGCTTTAGTCTTACATTATCCTTCAGCATCCATTAACTGAATCACAGATAAAAATCTGCTTTTCAGGAATTAGGTTCAGTTTATTATTGAATCAGAAACAGTTGTTATGGCATAGCAGGAAACAGAACTCTGGTGGCTCGGATTCATTTCAGCCTTGCACATTTAGCTGTGTAAAAAGGAGGATAAATGGTGAATAGTTTGACCTCAGGTTTTAAATTCTGCTTCAAAAGGATTTGCAGAGGACAAGTAAAGGAATAGTTTTATTGACTTGAATGGATACAGGCTGATACAATGAAGAGCTCACCAAGTAATGACTTCATCTAGGGCAGAATTTTTCAGGATTCCCATGTGTAGAGGTAGGATGTTCAGTACTCTGCATACTGCATTAAAGTAACATGAGCCAAACCAACTGTTTCTGCAAGTAATCATTGTTAACTATTGCAACAAAAAAACCTACTGTCTATTTCCCGAGTCCTGAATGAAGAAGTTCCTTAAACCACATGGAAAGAATTAAAATGAAAAAAAAAAAAATTGCACAAAGTATAAAAGTTTTTTAAAAATCATAACCTGGCTGTAACTGCCTCCTCCAGGAGAGCTGTGTATTTTTCAAGAGCTGTAACTCACTTTGTCGAGCTCATAGAACTCAAGTCGTTCTTCCTGACTGCAGCTCCTTCCAATGGGGGACACATTTAACATCCCATTCCGGAACTCAATGAAAGTGCCTCTAGAAAAGAATTAACAGGCAGAAAATAGATGAAAAAAATGGATCAAAACACTAAATAAAATAATGGACTTCCATTTAATACTGAAGACAGTGGGAATCAGCAGTCTCCTTCAGCCTCTCATTGTATGCATAAACCTCCCATGTAGGAATCAGTATCTCTGAAACCAGGGAGTATTTTGGACTTTTATTTGAATCTGGCAACCTCAACATCATCCTTTCTGACTTTTGTAAGTATGATTTGGTTTCAAAAGTGTGACTGAAGCATCCCATCAACCCAATCCTCAGAGCCTGACAGGCCAGGCTGTCAGTTTTGGGGTGAAGCTGCAAAATTCACAGCAATCTGGGCAGCATCCAGCCCTGCCTCCCATGGTGCATTTCAGTGCCTGGAGCAGCTGCACCTCACGTGTCACACAGAGCTGGTCTTGCTGCACACTTCTCACCTCTGGAAAACATCATGCTGCTGAATTCCAAACACGTCAAGGAAACACTCCTACTTCAAAGCTGAACCTCCTTCCCTCTTAAATGAAAATGCTGATTCAGTATTTCAATTCCTGTGCTCCATTTGGGAGCTTGTCCCTGTATGCATGGGTCGAGCTGTTTCACATACACAGTGTTCCCCAAACCACAAATTACTCATTTTTTTGCTGAGCAGCCTAAGCTGAGCTTTACATCCTGATGTTCAACAGTGTAACATGGACAACATGGCCACATGAGATGTGTGTGTGCACATACCTCTTCTTTGGCAGTTTGATCTTTGCAATGTAACTCAGGCAGTAGTTGATTAGATCTTGAAGTATGTCCTCGCCCAGGTGACCCTGAATGCTCTAACAAAACAAACACCATTCAACCAAGGCTCCAGAATTTGAGATTCTAAAAGCAAGCCACATGGAAGACACAGACATTGGATAATCAGGCATGGTAATACCACACAGAAACAAATGCACCTTCAGTCAGTAACTCTGTTGATGCACACACGGTATTAACTGAAAGCTCTCATTTTTACTTTTGTTTACTTTTTTATTTTATTTTTTTAACCATAACAGCAAATTGTCCTTTAATATGCTTCCTAGTAGAAACAGTGGGCCAGAGGCTGCAGCCCTAAACAAAAAAACTGCAGTTAATGTCTGCTGTACCAAGCATGAAGAATTGGAGCTTGTTCCTGCAGTAAATTGGAACTTCTGCTCAAGGCAACAATTTCAGCCAGGACCTCTTTTAAATGTTTAACTTCCATTACTTATGTTGAACAGTACAGGCCACTTGAATGATCTATTAACACAAGTAACACATGAAAACAGCAGCAACCTTGGCCTTTATTAGAAAAGTGATTACAGAGGACTGCACTGTAGCAACAAAGCAAAATCTTTAGAAAATTTCTCCTTTCCACTACTAGAAATTTCACACTTACCTGCTTGCTCAAGAATTTCCCATCCTTGTATGCTACAAGACCGTTTTCTGGAAACACGTAGTCAAATTTTTCAACCACTGCAAGCAGACGAAAAACCAGTAACTTACCATTTTTTCCCATGTATGTTTAATGCAGGTTTTCTTACATATGAGTAAGTTAAAATACAGTAAAGATTAGCATAAAAGATTCAGCAGCATAACATTAAGCACAGGATCAAAGCCACTCCCATTTTTCACTAAGATTAACGCACACCTTAAATCACAAGCAGTCATCACATGCATGAGTTGCTGGCTCAAAGGTTCTCCCCTTCCTGAAAATATGACTCTTTGCATTAAATGTAACAAAGTGACCGAACACCTTAAATATTGCAAAAAGCCTGGCACACAGCCTGGCGAGAGAGCAAGTCAAACACTGTCCTTTTACATTTGTTTCCTCAATGTTACTAATCTTCAGTAGTCTGGGAGTTGTGAGACTGTTACTACAACACAAAATGATACAGCTTAGTGGAGACCACTTGGAAGCCAAACCATTCTGAGTTATCTGGGCATTACAGAAGGCTGTCAGTGGCATCAGTTAAGTACCGACCACTAAAGACAGTCTTTTATATAGAAAAGTAGATGCCTCTCATAGGATTAAGGCTAGAGTCCATCACTCCAGAGTAACTTTGATTAAAAAAAGGGGGTTGTTGTGAGGGTTGAGGTGCAATGAACACTCAGCCCCTTCAGGGACGTGCTCACAGCTGAGCCCACCCACGTGTGTCACGCACAGTCCCACCGCAAAGCAGCAACGGCAAAAAGGTTCTGCCAGGATTTCACCACTAGTAACAACCCCTTAAAACGACACCAAGACACCAGTAAATGCGAACAGCGTGCAGCAAACAGCCCCTCACAGTCCGAGCGCGACACACCCCCAGGAAAAGCACGGGAGGGGGGAACGAATGCGGTTCAACCGAGGCTGAGCCCGCCCCGCGGCGCTCACCGTCCTCGCCCAGCTGCTCGCGGATCTTGGCGAAGTCGGAGCCGCCCACCACGCCCACCTTCACCCGCTGCCGCAGGCGCTGCAGGAACGCGGCCATGTCCGGGGCGATGCTCTGCGGGCCCACAGCGCGGCCGTCAGCGCCCCAGCCACCCACAACCGCGGGGGTTCAGCGAAAGGGCAGCGTTTTCCTGGGGCACTTGGTTTGTTGTGTGTCTCCTCCCCGGACCCCCTCAGGCGGCACGGCGAGTACGCCCGGGGTGTGCGACGTCCCGCTCCCTGAGGGGCATCCCGCTCCCTGAGGGACATCCCGCACCCTGAGGGACCC